>CM021100.1:200794815-201031500 GCA_007115665.2 Sequoiadendron giganteum
CATCTTCTCATACCAAGCCCGAGGGGCCTGTTTGAGACCATACAAAGAACGCCGAAGTCTGCAGACCAAGGAGGAATCTTGCATAAATCCTCGAGGCTGCTCCATGTAAATCTCCTCACTAAGATCACCGTGCAAGAAAGCACTCTTCACATCCATCTAAAAAATGGGCCATCCCTAAGAAGCCGCGAGGGATAAGACAAGGCGAATAGAGTTCATCTTGGCGATAGGGGAAAATGTCTCAGTGTAATCAATACCCTCAACCTGTGAAAAATCCTTTGCAACAAGACGTGCCTTGTACTTATCAATAGAACCATCAGCAGCAAACTTAGTATGATACAACCACTTGCATCGCACTAACTTTCTTCCCTTAGGAAGAGAACAAAGATCCCAAGTATGATTCTTCATCAAAGAAGAATACTCCTCCTCCATAGCACTGTCCCACTCAGTATGTCCTGTCGCTTGCCCCAAATGTCTGAGGATCACCACAAATAGCATGACTCAGAAGACTAGAACCCGCAATATGAGACTGGGTGCGACGGGAAGTGGAAGGGTCACCAGCCAGAGATCCTGCAGCATCAACTGTAACACGAGCCCATCTAGGCATCTATGGAGGATCCTGTGGTGGAGGTAAATGGGGATCACTAAGATCATCATCCTCATCGTCCTGAAACAAAGTTGGAAGAGAGGAGGGAGTAGTGGTAAGTGAAGTAGACTCTGGAAGCGGGGTATCTACTGTAGGAAGGCGCTCATCAAACTGGACATCCCGTCGAAACAGGACCTCTCTGGAATCAGGGTCAAAAAACCTGTATGCCTTAACATCCTCGCAGTAGCCAACAAAAATGAGGTGTCGGCTCTTCCGCTCCATTGCTCTCCTCTGAGCGTCAGGCACAAATGCCCATGCTTCACTACCAAAAACTCGGAATGAAGATATATCAGGCTTGACATGAGACCAAGCCTCCTTAGGAGTCATATGTCGAACTGCCTTGTGAGGCATCCGATTCTGAATATAGTTGGCACAATTGACTGCCTCTTCCCAAAAAGATGAATCCATGGACCTGGACTGTATCATACAATTAGCCATCTCTCGAAGTGTTATGTTCTTTCTCTTTGCCACACCATTCTGCTGAGGGGTGTAGGGCACTGAAAACTGATGCTGAAGACCATGTTCAGAGCAAAAATCCCTGAAAGCTTGGTTCACATACTCCCCCCCATTATCTGTGCGTATCCAGCGAATAGAAAGACCAGATTGCTTCTCCACAAATGTCTTAAAGACTCGAAATGAGTCAAAGACATCAAACTTTTACTTTAAAAAGTACACCCATGTGCGCCTGGAGAAGTCATCAATGAAAGAAAGCACATATCTAGCACCGGAAAAAGAAGGAGTAGGAAATGACATGAGGTCACTATGAATCAACTCCAATGGTGCCAAAGCACGAGTAGCTCATCCCTGAGGAAAAGGATCCCTATGTTGTTTGCCAAGAACACAACCCTGACAAACCCCATCAGTGCAAGTAATGTGTGGAAGCCCAAGAACAAGTGCCTGTGTGCTCATCTGTTGAAGATTTCTATAATTGACATGGCCCAAACACTCATGCCAAAGTCTGCTCACTAAATCTGCATGTGCTATAAGACAGGAACCTGTGCCAGCAGAAGACTCAAATCCATCAAATCTGTATAGTCGGGATGTAGTGTCAACACTCCCAGTAGCCACAATCATATCAGAATCATGTAAGTCCCGAATAACCACATCATGTGGTGAGAACTCAACTGTCTTACCAGAGCCAGAGTAACAAATCTGATAGATAGACAGTAGGTTCGTCGAAATGTCAGGGACAAAGAGAACATCCTGAAGAGAACCCCCAGCCAATGCAACAGAACCAGAACCCAAAACAGAAAGATGAGATGAGTTCCCAACAGCAATCTGTGAAGTAGCACAAGGAGCAAGTGAGGTGACCAATTGCTGAGTGTGAGTCATGTGGTGAGAGGCACCGGAATCAAGAATCTAGGTGGGCCTAGAAGTCATAGCTCGTGCAGTAAGAGCATGACCTTTCCCTGTAGGGGAGGATGTGGACTGAGGAGCTGAAATGTGATGCTCCTGCATGGCTTCCTCTAAAGCCTCCAAACGTTTCCAACACCGAGAAATGGGATGTCCTTCCTTTCCACAAAAGCTACAGGTCTCAACTGATTTCTTCTTAGTCTTGGAGGTAGACTCAATAGACTTCGAAGAAGATTTACCCTTGGAAGGGTTAGCTGGAGGTTTTGAATCAGTTTTCTGTGCAGGTTTGGAGGAAGACTCATTGCCTGCGGAATCTTTCTTCGGTTTGCTTTTCTGTTTTGGTTTCCCCTGTGAAGACTGAGCAACCAATGCTTGGCTAGAAGAGCCAGAAGCATCCATCTATTGGATCTTTGCCTGTTCCCGTGTCAACCGATCACAGAATGTCTCAAAAGAAGGCATGGTGTGTCTAGCACCCAAAGCATCCATGGTGGAGTAGAAAGTGGAAGAGAAGATCTGATACTGTCCTCGCAACTTTGAGAGTATCAAGAAGATACACTCATCATCTGTCTTGGTTTTCCCACATCCCTGCAAAACTGAGCGCAGAGACTTGAACTTCATCAAGAAGTCCTCAATGGTGGGAAAGCCGGTAGGTGTCAAAGTAGTCAGCTCTGCATCAAGCTGTAGTGCCCGGAATTCATTGACAGTGCCAAACAAATCTGAAAACTTGCCCCAAATGGCCCTAGGAGTGGTCAAACCATCCAAGTGAAAGAGGAGACTATCGGAAATATTCAGTGCAATCAAGCCCATGGCTTCATCCATTTTATTCCTGTGCTGAAGAATCTCAAAAGGACGTTGTAGGACAGGTTGATGTTCATCTAGGCATGACCATAAGCCACGTGACATGAGTAGCCTGGTCATGTGTGCTTTCCAGGTGTGGTAATTGTGCGGTGTCAGCCGGGCCACAGAGGGGTCCGACATTGAGAGAAGAAAAAGACAGAAGTAGAAGGGTCATTTTCTGAAAATAAATGATAGAAAACAAAAGTACCCCCCCACAATGTATGATTCTAACCCTCGTACAACAAATAATCAAATACTGAAAGTACACAAAATGAGGAAAAAATTGAACGCCAGATGCAGAGAGAGAGGAAAATGAAGCCTCTACTTCAACACCAAAAAATAATGCTCAAACATTTGAATCAATGAACAAGACTAGCATAATCATGTCCGGCTCGAAAACACCTTTTCGACGATATTTCGTTTTCTGAAAACGGACACCGTATGCCCAAGATATGGCCAAAAAACTACAGGTACCCCCAAAAACAAGCTCCCTAGAAAAACACAGTCCCGACAAATAATTTGACGGTTGTATGGCTGTCACGGGACGTCAGCGGAGCGGCGGTGGCCGGTGGGCGGCGACGGCGGCGGAGGTGGTGGCTGGGCGGAGGTGCGATGGCGACGCAGTGGCCGTACGGTGGCGTGCGAGTGGCGCGTAGGCGGCGCGTGCTAGCAGCGCCCTTTTTTCTTAAAAGAATGGATTTTTAAATTTTTTTTTTGAGTTTTGCCTCGATTTTTGAGCCCGTATGGCCCTAATAGGCCAATTTTTTTTGCCTGTGGTCACTGTAACCAAAATAGTCAAACTTTATATGTATTTTGACTCTCTCGAGCCTTCTGAATGCGATGGTGGAGTCTGTTTTTGCTCAAACGGCTCCAGAAAATAGCACCTCCTTTAAAGTGACAGAAAAACCCCAGAGAAGTTGTGGCTGTCATCTTCGAATCGTGGCCTCAAACACCTTCAAACCAGGCAGCGACAGGGTGGCTTTGATGCCATGTAGGATTTGACAAATGCAAATCTACAGCTCGCCAAGAACACTTGCATGCAAATACCTGATGCTGAATAGAAACCAAAGAGACAAAAGTAAGGGTTTGGAAAATCTCAGCGGAGTGAGAGCAAAATTATTATTTCCCAAAAAAGTGAATTACAATAATTACAAAAGCGGCATATAAGGTGAGAAACCCTAAAGCCGGAGAAAGCTAGGTTTGTGCATTTAATAATTAATAAACATATTAATTATTATGCACCTACAAATGACAAGCTTAAGTGAATAGAATAATAGTTAGCATTAATAATTAAACCAAAGTGATTTAATTATAAAGGCAAATGAACTATTACTCTAACACTTGCATCAACATTTCATAAAATGAAGCAAAATAAGGTGTAGTGAATGTGGATCCCATTGTCAACCTATGAGTATGAAAACTAGAAACAAAGTTGAAAATTTAGGTCCAAGTTTGTTTAGAGTGTTATAGACAAGTTGAATGTCTTTCTTTTCTAAGCCATATGATTTACATTGTGCTCTAAGGTCATTGAACTTTGTTACATAATCTTAGATGTTATCAAAAGACTTTGGATCAAGAACCATTAGTTCATTGTCAATTTGATAACCACAAACTCCATTAGTTGTACCATATAGATTTTTTAATTTGTCCCATGCATCATGTGAATCTTTACAAGTTTCAATCTGAAACATTATATCAAGAGAAACAAAACTCCTTAGACAACCAAGAGCTTTTGTATGTTCTAACATCTAGAGTAGTTTTTCCTTATCATTTGTGGGTTCAATTACCTTCTTCTCAACATAAGGAGTATATCCTAGTTGCATTAAGGCATTCCATGCATTTTTATGTCATGTGTTGTAGTTTTAGGGTGTGAGCAATGAAAACTTAAAGGTACCCATAGTGAAGGAAAAGCATAGCACAAATGATGAGATATGTTCAAGAAAAAAGACAACACGAGACCCCCCTTCTTTACTCAATCAAAGAACCCCCCCAAAAAAAAAATGATTTGGCACTTTATATTTAGTACATTTACAGATTTTTAGATTTCAATACTTTTACAAATCCTCAAGAAATGAGCATGTACTGAAAGTATAAATTTGGTACAATATCACATGAAATAAACATCACCAATACAAAGTACATAAAAAATCATGCACTTTTAAAAAAAGAATCAACTCGATCCGAGGTTGTATGCAAAAGTTATGCAACTGTGAAGTTTGCAAAATGAGAATAGTGAGGTGTCTTCTTTGAGAATCAACAATTTTTGAAAAAACCGTGTGCCAATATTTGAAACCATCTTGACCAATGCAGAGAGCATACAAAATTAGCCCAAATAAAAAATAATGCACTGAATTTTGAGCTTTGGAACTCGAGTTATGAGCCTCCAAAGTTGGCCTTGAAAAAATAATGCATCAACAGAGAGGGGGTATCAAAGTCTTCAAAAAAAATCTTCCAAATTTAGCGGAACTGCCGCCAAAGTTAGTGATATGCCAAATGTAGATGTCTGCCAGCTAGTTTTAAAACTCCTCCAAAAATAGAAGTCCTCCAGATAAATTTAACTCACCTCCAGATTAGTTGTTGCTAAATACTTCTCCAACTTTGACAAGTTTGAGATTTTTATATTTTTTAATTAAAAAAATATTTTTTGTAGGTGAAAGTGGCAAGCCACTATAATATATTATATAATTAAATAAGATATTACAAAATTTGGTTCTGGGGAGCATACCGATAGGAAAGAACCAATAAGAAAACCTCAGGTTATAGCTTCGAACATGAAAAAATGAGATACTTGCAAGATCCAATTTTATCATTTGTACAAAATATGTTGATAATTCAAAATTCAACATTTTCCCAAGCTAATCCTATATAGACTCATCTGGAATGATTAAAAAACCTCAACCAACCAATCCTATAATCAATACTAACTATAAATTGACCCAAAATAATCATTTTCAACACCTTTACGAAGGTCATACATTTTGTCCCTTTACAAGACTCATGCCCTTTTACAGACCTCAAAAAACCCAAAAAGTGAAATACAAAAAAAAACCCCATAGAAAAAAATTATGCTTTTCCATTTGCTGAATTTTTGTCCATACCCTCTTTTCGCTGCAAAATTCTTTCAAAGACTTGTCAACCATCATTTTGAAAACTTTGAAATTCCCTGTGTAAAGGCATGCATGATGACATTCTTGCAGCAGAAGAATACATTGGCGATTTGCAGATTGATCCACCTAAAATATCATCTGATGGTAGTGAGACCTTGTACTTTCCATAGTCTAGAAAGTTCCACTAAGATCCCAAGCCAACTCGATGGCCTTCAACTCACTGCAATTCATAGACCTTCAACCCACTACAATTCATAAAATTTCATCGGCAGGTCTCACATCGAACCCAATCCATCAGTTGGACATTAACCATCAGATGAGGAACTCAAAACTGGGCTAAAGTCATACTTCATACCGATGAAGAACCATTAGCCAGACTTACACCGACCATATCCCATCAACCGAACTTCTACTGTCAGTCCAAACTTTCCAAGTCTAACCAAAGACCAAAGTTAGCTTGACCACCTATGCAATAGAAAGACACATACGAAGGAAGTACATCGGCATGACCAACACCATCAAACCAATCTTGAGAACTCATCCTAATGGACCATGTCACACCGACCAAGCACCATGGGCTAGAGATCCACTGTTGGAGCAACTCTGAGAACTCAACCTGATAGACCATCTCACACTGACCAAGCATCGTTGACCAAAAAGTTCCACCGAGATCCCAAGCCATCCTGATGACCTTCAACTCACTGCACTTCAGAAACTTTCATCGACAAGACTCACACCAATTCGAATCCATAGGTCGGACTTTAACCATCAAATGAGGAACTCAAAACTAGGCTGAAGTCATACTTCATACCGATGAAGAACCATCGACTAGGCTTACACTAACCATATCCCATCGCCCGAACTTCTAGTGTCGGTCCAAACTTTCTAGGTCTAACCAAAGACCAAAGTTAGCTCAACCACCTATGCATTGGCAAGACTCATACTGATGAAGTACATCGGTATGACCAACACCATCAGACCAATCCTGAGAACTCATCCCGACAGACCATGTCACACTGACCAAGCACCATCGGTCAGAGACACATCAAACAAATAACATCGACCAAAGATCCACTATCAGAGCAACTCTGAGAACTCAACCCGATAGACCATCTCATACTGACCAAGCACCATCGGCCAAACTCACACCAAACAGATCAAATCGGCTAGAGATCAACTATTGGTAAGATTTTTATAAAAAACTGTTGGCAAGATTTTTTATAAACTGTCGGCAAGATTTTTTATAAAGTCATCGAAAGACTTTAGAATTTATATATTTTAATATTGACAATATTAAAAAATTATTAAATGTGTCAACTGAACTTTTAAAAAACGCATTAAAAAATATTTTAAAAATGCATATAAGGCATGGAGGCCGAACTAACATTTATAGGTCAAGCACGAAGGTCGAAGGACTTGTGAAGGGCATGCAATATTGAAGTACACACAAGAGTTTAAAAAAAAAACATTGAAAATTGCACAGTCAATATTTAAAAAGGTCAGGCACAAATTTTAAGAGAGTCGTCCTTCATAAGAGGTAGCAGCTGCTTATGAAGCCTGCAATTTTTTAATTTGCATTTTTTTAAAATTTTGTTTTATTTTAGAATATTTGTTTTTGGTTTTAAATTTTGATTTTTGATTTTTATAAAAGCAAAAATAAGATTTATTTCTAAATATATTTTTTGTTGCAATTTTTTTAAGAAAATCAAAAATATATATTTTTTTGCAATTTTTTTTTAATTAGATTGTAGGAATTGGGTAGCACGACCTATAAACTGTAGTGCACCTGGTAAAAAATTTAACGTGACCGACAGTGCTGGCGCGACAAGCCCTCCGATACCACGGGGGTGGGGGAGACTAGACCTCATGACCAACCTCCTGAAACAAGAAAGGTTTAGCTAACCGAGCTAGGGCCCCCACACCTTTGCGTTTTAAAAAAAAATCAAAATATTCTTTTATATTTTTTCAAAACAAAAAAATAAAATAAATGTTTTTATTTTAAAACATAAATAAATATTTTTATTTTAAAATAAAAAATATTACTTATTTGTTCATGGGGGCAAAATGGCTCCATGGACAATTTTGTTTTGCCTTACCTAGTAAATTTGTCCAAAATTGACGTTTTGATATTCAATTTTATGGTTTTTAGGCCTTCTGAACACGATGGAAGGGTCATATTTGACCCAAAATGCTCTGAAATGATGGCTTCTTGCTGGATATGGCAATGAACCTCCTACTTGAAATTGTTGCAGATATGAGATCTGATGTCCATTTTAGGCGAAACAAAGGGTGGATCTGAATGTTTTAGTTGCTCTAGACTCAATGGTGAGCTCAAAATATCTCTAGGAAGCTTCAAAAGACTTGTAACTAACAAGTCAATGCATAAACCCCCCAAAAACTAATATTTTTTTCACGCCTTTCTGATTCTCTAGATCATTTGAAGATGCAAGAGAAGAGCATACTTGGTTTTATTGAAGAAAAAATCTGCACTCTCATATTTCCTAAAGGAATGCTAACCCACAACTCAAATTTGGCTTTGATACCATGTGAGATTTTCTAACTAGCCTATATAGGAATCTAATGATTGAAGAAAAGAAAAACTCAAAATATGAGGAGGAATAAACTGTATTCCTCTAAAGAATGAAAAGCTATATTTAGCTTGAGAATTAAGATTACAAAGGAAATGCCTTGGTTATATAGGCCAAGGGGAGAGATAGATGCAACCCGATTATGATAAGTGTTGGCATCCTATGAGGTGTGACAACTCATGTCATGAAAGGCTCAACCACCTTATCTCTATGTAAATTTAAGCTAGTGTGAAGAGGGCTTTAGTGAAGAACTAGCTAAGAATGAACTAGTTAGATAAAGTACCCCTTTCACACTAACAACATCCTCTCTTTTTTGCAATGCATCTATGATTGTCTCATGCTCTTCCATAAAAATTATCCATAGATCTTTATTTGTAGGTCTTCTACGATACCTCACTAGTTTTATATTTATTTCCACCACCAAATGTGAGTAGTGTATAATCTTCTTATGTGTTTCATAATTTTTGAATGCAAGAAAACCATTCTTTCTTATTAGGTATTTTCGTAGCTATTAGACTTGTCGGATAATGATAGCCATCATCATCTTCTTGAGGTGCTATTAACCTATGTTTAGTCTCTACATAATGAGCCAACCAATATACATTACCCTCAACCCTCAAACCTCAAACCTCAACCCTCTACCCTCTACCCTATACATTAAACCCTCAACCCTAATCCCTTGATCCTATACCTTAAACCATTAATACATTAATCCCTCAACCCTTAAACCCTCAACCCTTAAACCCTTAATCCCTTAACCCTCAACCCTCAACCCTTAACCCTCAACCCTAAAATCTCAGCCCTAAACCCTCAAACCTCAACCTTTATACCCTCAAACCTTAAACCATTAATCTCTCAACCCTCAACCCTTAAGCCTCTACCCTATACATTAAATGATGCAGGGGCATCTTTTGATGCATTTTGAGTCATGTTGCAAAACTTTGGATTTTAGGTTTTTTATGTGTTTTGGTGTCTAATAAGGTCATTTATGACCATGTAGGATCATGTTGATACATTTTGGAGTGTTAATAGGGTCGCTGGTTTAAAAATGTAAAAGTTGTCAAATGTTGCTAAAAACTTGTCATGCAACTTTGGCAAAGTGGCAAAAAGAAAGAAAAGGTTAGATGCAAATCAATAAACCATTACAAATAGTTGAATGGGTTGTAATATGGTAAATATGCAATTTAATTTCGAGTTTATGGGGTTGGAGAAGGTTGGTGAAGAAGGGAATGAAATAAAAGTAAAATTTGTCATGAAATGGGTCTGCATTTTTCTAGTTGTAACTATTTTTCAGTCTGATTTTTTAATGTTACGGACATGTACAGTATAGTAAAGGCTTGAAAAAAATGATAGAAGTTTAATAAATGAATCTAGTTTACTATTATTTTTGTTTGAGTGAATTTTATTAAGTTTTTCAAAAGTTATAAGCAATTTGGTGCAGGTCACCTAGAAATTTGCCTAGGGTTTCCAGTTTTGGGAAAAAGATCATAAATTTCTTTTCCATCATTGGATCTTGATGAAATCTGGAGGGAAATTCTATGTTAATATTCTCTTCAATCTAACTAGAGAGATTAGCCTCATTATTTGTTTTGTGAAATTTATTAATGACTGTTCCTTTCATTCTTGTATATCAAAACTATGTTTTCTTGCATGAACTTCTTGTTCTATCACATGGTATGGCCTTTTAATTTCTGGTACTTCCTCGAGGCTGATTGGAGAGGTTGAAGGGTTATCTTAAATTTATTATTCCTTTTGTTTGACTTGAATCTGTTGAGATTTGCAAACGTTACAAGTGTTTTGGTAAAATTGTCCCAAACCTTGCCTAGGGTTTCTAGACATTGAAAAAATGCTATATCTTGAGTTCCCACCATGGGAAAATGATGAAACCTTGTAGAGAATTATGTTTTGAGGTGTTCATAATCCATGTAGGGTTTGGAGTCTCAATTTTTATGTGGGAATGAGAACTTTAGGAAAAGTTTCCACATTTTTTCTTCATTTACAGTCATAAACCTTCATTGTAATTGTTTGGTTAAAGTCATTGGAACTATCTCACAAGTTTGGATTTGTTAATTGGTTTTTTAAGGATTCATGGAGAAGGTTACCAAGTTACATTAGAGTACACCAATTAATGATTGCAAGTTGAAAAATCTTTTAAAATTGTCAAGTTGGTTTAGTTGAGTCCTTCTCTGCATCAGTATCAGAGCTAGAAGACCCTTAGTGCAAGGTATGCACTAGGACAAGAGAGATGTTAGATAAAGTTTGTTGTAGGTATGAAAGAGATCTGGTGACTTAAATATCCTCCAATAGTGATGAAACTGGGTAGAAGGTGTGCATATTTCTTCCATTGAGAGGAAGTGGATAGAAGAGGTCTTGGAGAGTGCATCTTCTAGAATCCTATTGGGTAGAAGATAGTTGTGTGTGTGAAGGTATTGGGATACCAAAAGAATGGAAGTGTTGAGGAGAATAATCCATGAATACCTAAAGAGTAAGAAGTTATCAAGCAAGCAACACTATATGATAAGAGATAACAAGAAGATGCAACAACAAGATAAGAAAGAAGGCCTCAAAAAGAAGGAAAAGATGAAAGACAATGGGATAAGCCTACTTATCAAGTTTGATAGGAAAATGATAGAGTTGGAAATAAAACTTGTGCTTGCAGTACAACAGTGTCTTGAGAAATCATATCAAGAATTTTTTTGGCATTGGCCAATGAGAAAGTGTAACAAAGGATAATTCTTCAAAGATCTTAAATGTGAAATCTTGAAAAACCCTATGTGGTAATGAAGTGCAAAGGAATAGATGAACAATCTTGATAGATTGTCTTCATCCTCCATGACTAACCTCCATTACACCTTCTTAATTTACTGAAATATGCATTTTTCCCTCAGATTTATGATGAGCAAAACAAATGAAAAGACAAGCCCTAAGCAAATATCAAAGGATTTGATCAACTATGGCATGTAAATGCAACTACTACAATTAGTAATGCATCTAAAGATCTAAATATGCTAAATGAAATGGAAATATGAAATATGCTATGACAAATGAGAATAAAAATGCTAAGATTATCTAAAATGCAAGAGATGTGAGAATTGACAAGATAGTTGGGGGGAATAATAAGACCAAAATTGCTCTTTTATAGAAAAGTGCAATTTTCTGTGAATGGTCCAAATTGAGAGTTACAAAATGAGAATCAAATGGTGTGACCCTTCACATGGCTGACCTTTGGAATTCCAAAGGGAGTGGGGTCATGTGTCAGTAAATGATTTAAATTATTTACTAGAAGAGGGAATTTAGTTGTGACAAAAGGGATCTTTTTAAATTAAATATAAGAATTTAATTTAAAGATTGGGAGAGTGGACCAAATTAAATAAATAGAATTTATTTAATTTAGGAGAGAAAAGGCTAATGAATAACTAGATAATTAAATATAATTATTTAATTATAGTGGAAGGTGGATTAAATAAATAAGAATTTATTTAATTTTAAGAAGAAGGGGACTTTAAATAGTGACATAATTAAATAAATAAATAAAATTATTTATTTAATTATAAGAGGACTTTAGACACTTAGTGACGCATTAGATAAATAAATAAAATTTATTTATTTAATAATCAAGAAGAATAAAAAGGGACATGAATTAATTAAATAATTAAGAATTATCTAATTAATAATTGGAAGTGAGTTAGGGACATAATTAAAATGTCCTAATTAGGGTTAGAAGAAGAGCCTGTGGGTCTAGGTCATTTTTATGTGTCTACATTTGCCCCTCTTTGTCATAATGCAGCCTGTCGCATTGTGGCAAAGAAAATAAGTCAAACATATGCCCCAGTGCAAAATAGGATGAGGAAGAATGACGAGGAGGGTTGCGGTATGCCCCCTCGGGAGGACAGACGGGTTCCAAGAACATGGGTGTGCTCTCAAAATGGATGAGAAGACTAGAATATGGAGAGAAAAGAAAGTTTAGTGAAAAGATATGGATGATGATATGGATGCAATGCCTATATGAGATGCATGTTAGTTCCTAGATCAAATCCTTCAACGTTTACCATAGGACTTTAATATTTATTGCTCTTTTAATCATCATTGGGCAGATTATTGTAATGGCCAACAAACACCATGATATGACACATAATCAAAGGTGTGCAAGATCCACCATCACGTAAGACAAGAGTCACAAACAAGGATGATCATGACTCATACTAAAAGCACAATTGCCCCAGTCTTTTTGTCATAACCAACCGCAAGCAGAAAAAGACAAGAAGGACAAACCATGAAACATCGTTGCTTCTCTAAATCCTATTTCTAGGACATCCTCGAGAAACTAGCAACATGATTTGCCAAAAGAACAAAATATAAAACCACCATCACGAAATGTCATTGTTTTCTAAAGCCCATACAGTGACACATTGTGAGAAACTAGTAACATGAGTGCCAAAAGATGAGACAAAGTCATGAGACATCGTTGTTTCTCTAAATCCTTTTGTCGGGATCTCACTGAAAAACTAGTAACATGATGAAGAGGCCAAAGAAAAATGCCATGTATTTTAACGTCAAAATATCCGATTTGATGATGGCGAAAATGCCAGAATGCCAAGGTTGCCAAATGTCAAGTGATATCAAATTCAGGAAGGACACATCCTAAATGACGTTGATATCTAGGAGATCAATTTTTCGGTTAGGAGAATCCATAAAGGTGCCAGATGATGAGGACAATGCTTAGGAAGGACACATCCAAAAGCATAAAGAAATGACGAGAGTTGCTCTTCAGAAGGACACATCTAAAGAAGAACCCAAAATTTTGCCAGATTAAAATGCCTTGATAGAATTTGACTACATGTCATTGCTGACATGCTGAAATTGACTGAGATTGCAGATGAAACGGATTGCTGAAAGATTGCTTGATCAAAATTGATGGAAGATTTGCTTGATTTGAAGATAACTTGACGTGTGTGAAAACAGTGTGCCATGAACCCTAATGGACTGACCTAGTGCGGCCTCAGGGGCTCATCGATTGATGGCCTTGCCTACATCATGCACTCAGAGACCTCGTAGTTCGACACGACCAATGACATTGTCCAAAGGACAAAAGGACTGAACCAATGATTTATTTTGACAAACCTAAAGACTAACCTAAATGTGTCGGGGATTCAAAGATGAATCTTGCCTACGTAGCAAATGCACAGAGACAACGTAGTTCGGACAAGGACAAAAGATTGATTGATATGATCGATTGAATTGATGAGATTGAATCTATTTTTGGGATTTTAACATTGATTTGGATGTTTTTGGATTTTTGACAGGACTTTTTGCAGATTTTTATGATTTTTTCAAGATTTTTTAAGATTTTTAGGATTTTTTCAGGACTTTTTTCAGATTTTTAGGATTTTTTCAGGACTTTGAAGAATGCGGGATCATGCGTAGTACCCACTGCAGTTGCATGATGAAGGTCTTGCCCCTAGACAGGTCAGGGAATATCTGAATTCAATGATATGGAGCTAGGCAGACAAAGACTAGGATATGCAAGGGATAATGATGTCAACCAAATGCTAACCACGACCGGAATCGACAGGACTTTAGGACGGATGTTATGAATGTGTTAGGATTTTGTGATTATGATAAGTGGACAAAGGTCAATTTGAGTAATAGTAGATGGTGAAGCAACGATCGACTACGCATGGCGCCTGTTTGCCAGGTTTTCACCATGGTACTTATCCAAAGCGCCTGTTTGCCAGGTTTTCACTATTGGATGAATTTATTTCTTTTTACTATTTTTGCCATTTTTTTATTTTTTTGATGTCACCAAGATGCTTGTTTGCCAGGTTTTCATCAAGGGATGATTTTTTTCTATTTTTGTATTTTTTTGTATTTTGTAGGTTTTAGCCCAGCTCTCTGATGCTATGTGTAGAACTTTCTCAGATGTAAGCTATTGATGGGTTTTGTCAGTTGTTCTCCATCCGGTGTGACCAACTGATAAGCTCCAGAACCAAATGCAATAGTAATTATATAAGGGCCAAGCTAGTTAGCCTCAAACTTTCCTGGCTTTTCACGGTCTGCTTGATTTCTGGGGTTCTGCATGAGAACTAAGTCACCAATTTCAAATTTTCTCACCATGACTCTTTTGTTATAGCTTCGACAAAGATGATTTTGATATGCCTGCAAATGGTTTAAGGCCTTTTGTCTTCTTTCTTGTAGCATTTCTAGCTCATGCAGGCGAGTATGTCTGTATTCTTCATCATCAATCATTCCTTTCAAAGAGACTCAGAGAGAAGGAATTTCAACCTCGATGGGTAATATGGCCTCAGATCCATAGACCAAGGAAAATGGAGTAGCTCCAGTAGGGGTATGGATGCTGGTACGATAGGCCCATAAAGCAGGATTGAGTTGTAGGTGCTAATCTTGGCTAGCATCGTTGACTGTCTTCTTCAATATGCGAAGGATTGTTTTATTGGACGCCTCAGCTTGGCCATTTCCTTGTGGGTATATGGAGTGGAAAAATGGTGTTGAATGTGAAATTGCTCATAGAGTTCATGAACGTCCGAATTTTTAAATGGACTGCCGTTATCTGTGATGATGGATTGTGGGACACCATACCGGAAAATGATGTAATTTAGGATAAACTTGGATATTTATTTTCCGGTAATGTATGTGAGAGGGACAACTTCAATCCACTTAGTAAAATACTCAGTGGCGGTGATTATGAATTTATAGCCCGTTAGAAGAAGATGGATGAATCTTACCCATGAGGTCGAGTCCCCATTGTGCGAGAGGCCATGGAGAAGTGATTGGTCTTAATTCCTGTGCAGGTGCATGAATCAGGTCACTATGTACCTGGCATTTTTGACATTTTCTGACAAACTGAAGAGGATCTTTTTCTAATGTCAGCCAGTAGTACCCAAGTCTTGTGACTTTCCTAGCTAAGGCCGGACCACTCAAATGAGATCCGCATATACCCTCATGTACTTCTCGTAAAGTCATTTGTGCTTCATCAGTGCTGAGACAACGAAGAAGGGTATTGTCAAAGCCACGATAGTATAAGGTATCACCGACGATGGTATGTCTAGCCACTTTTCAGATAAAGGATTTTCGTTGGTTGTTGGACAAGTTGGGTGGGAGGGTTTGGGATTTAAGATAGTCATATATGTCCTAATACCAAGGCAAAATAGGACCAACAATCTTGCACACCATTTCTGATTTTGGAATATCATATGCAGGCATCAAAAGTTGTTCCACTAAGAATTCAAATTGTGACACATTCTGAGGGATGTCTAGGAGAGATCTGATGGTAGCCATTGCATTAGCTGCTTTATTCTGTGTTCATGGGATTTGTTCAAATGCAATCATTTTGAAATATCTTTGGAAACTATCCACCATTCTTTTATAGGGAAGCAATTTCTCATCTTTTGTGTCATATTCATCATTCACTTGATTGATAACCAACTGAGAATCTCCGAATATGAGTAATGTCTAGATTTTCCATTTTATTGCTATCTTGAGACCTGTGACAAATGCCTCGTATTTCGCAATATTATTTGTACAAGGGAAAGCAATCCGAAATGATTTACGAATTGAATCCCTTTGTGGTGTGATAAATAATATGCCAGCTCCTGAGCCATGACCAGTGTGGGACCCATCAAAGTATAGTTTCCATGGTAGAACTGGTTCTACGTGAAAGATGGACTCATCAGGAAAATCCGTTATCAATGGATGTGTAGCTTGGATTGGTGCATCTACCAGTTGATCTTTTATTACTTGACCTTTTATTGCTTTTCACTCCACATATTGTATGTCATACTCGCTTAATATCATGACCCATTTTGCCAAACGGCCTGTCAATGCTGCTCGACTCAAGAGATATTTTAATGGATCAATTTTTGCTACTAAATGTGTTTTATGACTCAACATATAGTGTCTTAGTTTCTGCGCCATAAAGACAACTACGAGGCATGCCCTTTCAATGGTTGTGTATTTGAGCTCATATCCAATTAGTGTGCGACTGATGTAATATATGGCTCTTTCTTTCTCTTCATAGTCATTTTGTGCCAATAATGCCCCCAGTGCATTTGTTGTTGCGAAGACATATAGAATCAATGGTTTACCCTCAATAGGTGGCATTAACACTGGTGGTGTCAATAGATATTCTTTAATTTGGTCAAAGGCTATGTTGCACTTATCTGTCCATACAAAAGGATTGCTTTTTCGTAGCAGTTATTGGAATGGTTGACATTTTTCTGCTAATTGTGCAATGAAGCGGTGAATAGACTGCAATCTGCCCTGAAGAGATCGCAACTCACTGATTCCCTTCGGTGGAGGCATGTCTATAATTGCTTTTACTTTTTCCGGGTCAACCTCAATGCCTCATCTTGAAACTATGTATCCCAACAGCTTATCTGAAGTGAATCCAAAGACACATTTCTTTGGGTTCAATCTAACCTTGTAATCTTCAAGCCATCTGAAAATTTTGTCCAAGACTTTTAGATTTTCTTTTCTTGTCAAAGATTTTTCCAATAAGTCATCCACATAATCTTCCATTAGGATATGCATCATGTCATGGAAGATTGTTGTCATAGCCCTCTGATATGTAGCGCCTGCATTCTTTAGGCCAAAAGGCATGACGTTCCAACAGTACGTTCTCCATGGGCAAGTGAATGCTATTTTATGCTGATCTTCCATTGCAATTCTGATTTGGTTATATCCCAAGAAACCATCCATGAGGGAAAGCATCTCGTACCCTGTTGTGAGATCAACGATCATGTCTATGTTGGGTAGGGGGAAGTCATCCTTTGGGCAAGCCTTGTTTAGATCCCTGAAATTTGTGCAGATGGGGATTTGTCCGTTTGGTTTTGTAACAGGAGCAATATTAGATATCCAATCAGCATAGTCTATTGACCTAATGAATTCAGCATCCAATAATTTCTTTAGTTCAGCCTTGACAAGTAGAGCTATCTGTGGATGCATTTTGTGCAACTTTTGTTTGACTGGCTTGATTCCTGGGATGAGAGGAAGATGATGTAGAACCAATTATGGATCTAGCCCTGGCATGTTAGCATATGACCATGGGAAGTTAACTTTCCTATCTATGAAAAATTGTGTGAATTTAGGTTTTTCTTCGTTTGTCAATGATGCAGCCAGGAGAATCATTTTGGGATTCTCTGGTGTGGCTATGTTAACTTCTGTTGTGTCCTCGATGAGCATAGTTAATTTTTCCTATGTTACGGGGAGAAAGTCCAACCCTCCATCCTTAGGCGTCTCAGAGAGGTTTTCACCTTCGGATACATCCTTTATTTTTACTATTTTATCGTCAGAAGTTGCCTTGTGGTTTTCACCTAAAGATGTTTCTTTTTCTTTTTTATTCTTTGTATTTTTGTGATTGGAGGATTGCATAGTCTCCCTAAAGTAAGCTTCACAATCTAGATCAATGGAGAACCCTGCCTTGTGATCACCCCATGGAATACCTTCCCGTAGCCCCACGAATTCTGCAATTGCTTCATCATTCTAAAAAATGTCCATTATTGGTGGATCTTGTTGGTCCCAGTTGATCAGTTGTGGGTAAGCAAGATGGATCCCATCGTCAATGTTGGTGAAAGATGGGGAAGATGTAGAAAGTGTGCAAATTGATGCCTCAAGTAAAAAGGAAAAGTTGTCAATTTCAACTTCCGTGTCCGATGCAATGTATGGTCCATACTCTGAGTCAGATGAATAAAATTCAAAATCATAATATGGGATAAAATCATCATGACTAGTGGGTGGCATTTTAGAGATATTGATAGTGGGCTCGGGTAGGTTAGGCTCATGGGTGGTCTCAAGAATGGGGTGGGATAGTTCAGGTATTGCCGACGACACCTTGTGTTCTTCTGGGTTCCAAGGAATGCGCACCCATTCTTTATTTTTAGAATGTCGGTCAATAGGATCAATGTTATATTTCTGGTTGAATCGTTCTTCAAAGGAAAATTGGCCAGTTTCTAGGAATAGTTCATCAATGTCATATTCACTTATAGTTTTGTTAGATCCCCATTCCCATTCGTTTGAGTCAGTTTTGGCAAGGGATTCTTCGCATGTCTCAACACTTTCTGTAGCCATTACAACCTTACTTGAAAGTTCAAGGGTACGTTGATCGTCAGTTCCGAATGTGTCAAACCCTAGCCCTATATTCTTTGGTCTTGCAGTGATGGTAATTGGTTCCCTTCTTCCATTTCTGTTCTTTCCAAGGCCACTTGTGCCATCAAACCCTAGGGATTTGCATATATCATAACCTTTGCCATAGAGATGTAATGGTAGTGGAGATAACTCTATTGGGTCTTTGTAGATCTAGTTATCTATGTCAATAATGACTTCACTACCCATGTTGCCCCACTGTGTAAAAATACTTTTCGGTGGAACCTTGAAAGTTGTTTTGGGCTCTACTGCAAAACATGGTCTAGCATAGACCTTAGGTGGCTTCGGTATTGTGGTTGTGCAATAAGCTGTATTCAATTTGAACTCTCCACAACCAAGGTCCTGGATTTGAAAATCTTTACTTGGGATGGAGGCCGATGAAGATGGTGTGGTAGACATTAATGGAATGGATGATTTTGTGAGCATGGATGAATCAATGTATCTCGATGAAGTGGAAGTGGAGGCCTCTTGATTTATGGGTACTTGATGCTCAGCGGTGGCTCACAAATTTGTGCAGTATTGAAAAGGATCAGGATCTCCTGGGATAGTAATCTCAGTACCATCAAAAGGGAATTTTAGGCATTGGTGGTATGTAGATGGAATCGCCTTTAAAGCATGAATCCAAGGTCGACCAAGTAAGATGTTGTAGTGTATATCACGATCCAGGACTTGGCATGTCGTATCTATGATAACTAGTCCTACCTAGAGTGGAATTGTAATGACGCCTTTAGAAGCGTGTTCTTCATCATCGTAGGCCTTGATGACGATGCTCTTGCTAGCATCTACACATGCATTAGAGAAACCGAGAGCTTTAACCAATTTTAGAGAGCAGATATTCAATCCTGCTCTGCCATCTACTAGGACTCATCTAACCTTGTGCTTGTGGACAAAAACTTCAATGTGGAGGGCATCATTGTAAGAAGGTTTGGGTGAAGAATAGTTGCTGTCTAAAAAGGTGATGTGATGGGGCAAATTTAGATATCCTACCATAATTTCAAAGTGGTTGACATCAATATTGGTTGGGACGAACGACTCTTGCAAAACTTTGTCTAAGATAGCCTTATGTGTGGGTGAGATATAGAGCAATTCAAGGATGGATATTTGAGTGGGTGTCTTATTCAATTGCTCAATAAGGTTGAATTTTGGCTTAGGGGTTGACTGTTTTGCAGATGGACCAGGTATGGTGATTTTTGGTTGACATGGAGAAGGACCTGGAATGATGATCTTGCCTTTGTGGGTGGTGACATTACATTCTAGGACTTTTTTAATGGTGATGGTATTAACATTCTTATCTTCATCAGCAGTGCGAAGATTGTTAATATCGGGGTAACTATATGTAAAACGGGTGGTATTGTAGGCCGGACGAATGTTGTTGGCTTGATTGTTTGTATGTTGTGTGCTAGACGAGGATGCTTTACTATGGTTCTGTAGTGGGTTCTTTTGTATGGTATGATCCACATTAGATGTAAAAGATTGGCCACCCAATTCAATGGTGTGGTTCTTTATGAGGTCTTGCACCAGATTTTGCAATTGGCGACAAGAGGAAGTTTTGTGCCCTTTGGCACGGTGGAAATCACAAACTACATTATCATCCCACCACGTTGGTTTGAATTGACCAAGATCATATGGTTTAGGGTCTTCTAATGTGATGACATAATTTTGAAGGAGTTTCTTTAAGACAACTTCAATAGGTTCACCCAAAGGAGTGTATGTACACCTTTGGATTTGTCGAGGTTGACACAACTACCTTTGATTAGTTTGGGTGTAATTGCTTTGGATAGAATTTGCAGTTGGTGTTGGTGTAGTGACAGGTGCGTTTTGATTTTGTACTCCTTTGATTGTGAGTACATGACCTGTTGCATTTACAGTTTTGGCATCAACTACACCGTCGTTTGTGATATGCTTGTTCTTGACCCAGTATTTGTTTTTGTCATTTGAGCTACTTGGGTTATTATTGGTGGTGGTGTTGATGGTTTTGCCACCATATTTCAGTTCACCTTTGGCAATCAAGGCTTTCTTGAGTTGGACACCCTTTTCAACAAGGTCAACAAAAGTGGTGCAACAATGAACTTGTAATCCATACCTTAGCAGTCCAAGGAGAGTTTGCACAAACATGGTTACTTTCTCCTTTTCAGGTATTTCTATTGGACATCTGCTTGCTAAGGTTCTCCATCTTTGAAAGAAAGGAATGAAAGTCTCTCCTGCATCCTCTTGGGTAAGTCTGCATAAGGAGGCAATGTCAATGTCCGTGTCAATGTTGTAGGCATAGTTCTCCACAAATTTGTTTGCCAATTCGTCCCATGTTTTGATTCCCTTAGGCAAGAGTGAGAACCATTCTAGTGCATGACCTGTGAGACTTCTTGAAAAGAGTCTCATGAGATAGGTTTGTTCATAAGCAATATCCATGCAACTAGTGGTGAATTCTCTTATGTGTTCGATTGGATTTGTTTTGCCCTTGTATTTGGGAAAATGAGGTACCACATATCCATGAGGAAAGGGTGGCATATACAAGGTTGTGTCAAATGGATAAGGACACAAGTCATATGACATGTATGACTTTTTATTGGATTGTTGCAAGGTCTCTACTTGCATTTGAAGAGCAGCTAGTTTGAGTGTGAGTGACTCCACAATGAGGTTGTTGGTAGCATCACACATGTTGGTGATAGGGGCATCATGACTCCCTTGTTGTGGCGATGAGATGTATTGATTCGAAATTGGTTGCTGGTGAGAAAATTGAGTATTTTGAGGAAGTGGTTGTTGGAAGTAAATGTTTTGATGTGGTGTTTGTTGGAATTGAGTGTTTTGAGGTGGGATGTGCTGTTGTGTATGGACTTGAGTAGCATATGTGGGGATTTGAGATCCTGCCATGTTGGATGGAATTTGTGGGCCTTGCTGATGTTGAGTCTGTTGATGTCCAAATGGAGTGAAAGATTGGGTGCCTTGATTTCCTTGACCAAATGAGGCATTTGGGCCTTGATTGGTGTTTTGTCCCAAAGGAATGTTGGTATTAACCTATGAATAATTAGGTTGGGGTCCTTGGGTGGTAACTCTGCATTTATTTCTCCCAACAGGATGTGATGAGGTAGTTGCCATAGCATTTGAGAGACCCAATAACATGTTTGTTGATGGACCCATGGTATTGAATGAAGTTCCAAAAAGATTTGAAGTAGTTTCCCCCATTGTTGACCCAAATGTTTGTGAAGGGGTAGTGGTTGCTTGTTGGGGGATGGATTGGGATGTGGTGCTGATTTGGGTATATGGTCCTCCAATGAATGTTGTGTTGGTTGTGGTGGCTGCATTAGTTGTGGTAGCAACATTGGTTGTAGCAGCAGCATTGGTTGTGGTGGTAACATGACCAAGGGAGGTAGTATTGATGATGTTGATGGTGTTTTGTGAAGAGGCTCCCATGGATAGATTGTGTGATTGATTTGGAGATGTTGCTCTAATTGTGTTGAGGTCAAATCCTTTTGGTAACCTAGCCCCTTGGTCAAGGAGCATGGCTAAATATCTGGATGGGTCATGTAGGACTAATTCGTCCACAAAAGGGGCCACTTCTGGGTTTTGGGAAGCAGCTTGTAAAACTTCCCCCTTTTGATCTCTGTGGATAAATTGCTCAAAGAGATTGTGTGAAATGGATGCCTCACCGAAAGAATTGATCACCGAATTTTCCATGTCATTAGAAAGATCACTCATGTTGTTAGGGAATGAATTCGTGTTATTGGTGAAATTGGGAATATTGATGTCTTCACCAAAAAGATCCATGAGTTTCTTCCTTTTTTGTAATCTAGTTTCAACCATAAAAAGTTTTGCTCAACTTTGGGATGATGATGGATAATGACCTAAAATGTGACACTATGTTTTTGGGTTTTTGAGAATAAGGAATGCTATGGAATGCAAATGAGATTTTTGAAAGGTTTGGTGGATGCAAAAAATGATATGATTCTAAAATGATATGCAAACTAAAATGGAGCCTAAGCTACACTCACTATTGAGAAATCTAAGGAGATGACTACTTGACCAACAAAGTGTTTGCAATGTTTCAAGTTTGGAAAAATCAAGGAACCAAAAATGGGACTTTAAAAGAGGACAAAGTGAAGTTTCCACACTAGACTGTTGAGTGGGAAACAATTCACAAAATTTTTGACTAAGTGACTAAGGGTGATGGGGTCCAATGATAACCTACTTTTGAAGAAAAAGTCTTGACAATAGATGGCAAGGAGTGTATTCCTAAAATCTGCAAAATGAGTGTCTAAGGAGATGAGAAAGCTAACAATGCAACTAGTCGAATGCAATTGGAAACCTATGATGATTCTAAGAATGATGTGCAATGAGGGAAGTTGAGCAACTCAGTATCTGGTTTGACAGAAACAAAAAGGATGGACTTGATGGAATTTTGGAAAAGATAAATTTCCACTTTGATTTTGGCAGTGAGTAGAATGTTTTTCAAAAATTTGGCAAATGCGGCTCAATAGAGCAAATGCGGCTCAACAGAGCAAATGCAGCTCAACAGAGAAAATGCAGCTCAACAGAGCAGATGTGGCTTAACAGAGCAGATGCGGCTCAAAAGAGAAAATGCGTTGCAGGAATTGATTGTGGAAATTTTTTCACAGACAGGCAAATGCGGCTTAACAGAGCAAATGTGGCTCAATAGAGCATATGCGGCTCAACAGAGCAAATGCGGCGCAGTAGAGCAGATGCGGCTATGTATTTATCAAATGCGGCTCAAAAGACCAATTGCGTTGCATGAATTAAATTCTTGAAAAAAAAGAAGGCTATTTGGTTGATTTACCAAGTTTTTTATCCATATTTGTTTGATGTTCAGATTGTTTGAAGATTGTTTGAAAACAGATGACAAGCACATAGAATCTAAATTATTTCAAATAGACTCAATCTTAGAAGTGAAAAGGTCATCATCGCAATCATAGCCCACATCTTAAAATCGTGTCGACTCACATAGCCGTGTCACCCCCTAGAGGGCGCCCGTGTTTTTGTCTTTTCCAGGTGCGTACTCAAGGTGACAGAAGTGGATACCGAATCCCTTGAGCAAACAGTCCGTGGCGATTATATG
The DNA here is from genome assembly GCA_007115665.2 of Sequoiadendron giganteum. NCBI lineage: Eukaryota > Viridiplantae > Streptophyta > Pinopsida > Cupressales > Cupressaceae > Sequoiadendron > Sequoiadendron giganteum. The sequence goes on from CM021100.1 coordinate 200,818,567, forward strand.
GTGAGTGTCTTGGGAGAAGATTCTTCCCTCCCCTTGCACTATGATTGAAACAATGTCTGGTTACTGACATGGATGGCTACTACACTAGGTTCTTAGTAAGTCTTTCCGTTCGGTGTGACAATAGATAAACTCCCTCGAGAGACCTCCCAATCTTTAGAACAAAGATTTTGGGGATGGTTATCCTGTCTACTACCATCAAGTTGGATTTTCATCAACAACTTGCTTTTGATTATAGTGGGTTGGAAACCTTGGCTTTAGGTGTTCCCACTTAGGTCGTTCTCGTAGGGTGAGTACTTTTTCCCACTATGGCAGGCCTTCTAAGGGTTGTAATAAAACATGAAAGAAAAATGAGTAAGTCTGGTTTTTTGATCACCCAGTAAAGGGGAGAGCATATACCTATTACCCAATCAAGCACAGCAAGAAGATGTTCAAATTTTAAACCCAAACAAAGATTTTCTAAACTAAGTGAAGATGTTGCTCCACACATGCATGGGATTCATTTTAACCAACAAAAAGAAATAAAGTGTCTATCCTAGGATTGATAAATTTTCATTTAGATTGCGTATCCTAGGATTGGTAAATTTTTTAATCCCATCAAAATGAAGACTGGCCGCGGTCGCGTCGGATCCAGATTACAATTCTCAAAAATGTGTAAAAAAAATAAAAAAATGTTACCAGCCAGATGCGTCGCGTTCTAGCAGATGCGGCGCGAGGAGTCAGATGTGGCTTTTGGTCTGTCAGATGCGACTCAGCTCTACGGATGCATCGTTTGAGGAAGCAGATGCGGCTCAATAGGTCACTTGCGTCGCATAAACTGTCAGATGCATCATTCCAATAATCGACTGCTGGTTTCTGTGACGGATGCGGTGTTTCATCTATCAGATGCGGCTCGAATTTGTAGATGCATCGTTTGGAGAATCAGATGCGTCATTTCATATGTTAGATGCGTCGTTTCGTATACCTGCAACCTGCGAAAAAAAAAATGCCGAAAAATCCATGCCGCGACCTACAAAAAAAACGTGATGAAAAATCCGTACTATGCTTGAAAAACGTGTTAATCAAAATTCAGGTTCACCAAATGTAACAAAGGATAATTCTTCTAAGATCTTAAATGTGAAATCTTGAAAAAACCCTATGTGGTAATGAAGTGCAAAGGAATAGATGAACAATCTTGATAAATTGTCTTCATCCTCCATGACTAACCTCTAGTACACCTTCTTAATTTACTGAAATATGCATTTTTCCCTCAGATTTATGATGAGCAAAACAAATGGAAAGACAAGCCCTAAGCAAATATCGAAGGATTTGATCAACTATGTCATGTAAATGCAACTACTACAATTAGTAATGCATCTAAAGATCTAAATATGCTAAATGAAATGGAAATATGAAATATGCTATGACAAATGAGAATAACAATGCTAAGACTAGCTAAAATGCAAGAGATGTGAGAATTGACAAGATAGTTGGGGGGAATAATGAGACCAAAATTGCTCTTTTATAGAAAAGTGTAATTTTCTGTGAACGGTCCAGATTGAGAGTTACAAAACGAGAATCAACGGTGTGACCCTTCACATGGCCGATCTTTGGAATTCCAAAGGGAGTGGGGTCATGTGTCAGTAAATGATTTAAATTATTTACTAAAAGAGGGAATTTAGCTGTGACAAAAGGGATCTTTTTAAATTAAATATAAGAATTTAATTTAAAGATCGGGAGAGTGGACCAAATTAAATAAATAGAATTTATTTAATTTAGGAGAGAAAAGGCTAATGAATAATTAGATAATTAAATATAATTATTTAATTATAGTGGAAGGTGGATTAAATAAATAAGAATTTATTTAATTTTAAGAAGAAGGGGACTTTAAATAGTGACATAATTAAATAAATAAATAAAATTATTTATTTAATTATAAGAGGACTTTAGACACTTAGTGACGCATTAGATAAATAAATAAAATTTATTTATTTAATAATCAAGAAGAATAAAAAGGGACATGAATTAATTAAATAATTAAGAATTATCCAATTAATAATTGAACATGAGTTAGGGACATAATTAAAATGTCCTAACTAAGGTTAGAAGAAGAGCTTGCAGGCATAGGTCACTTTTATGTGTCTACAGAAAGAAGGTGAAATGACATATAAAGGTGATTATTAGAAAAATAAGGAAGCAAAGGATAGCTATCTTGGAAAGTGAAGGTGATACAATAGTAGAATTTCATTTTTGAAGAGGCAGAGGTTGAGATTGCAGCGATGTTTGGTCCTTTGGAAGACATGGAATGTGTGGGACAACGATGTGAAGAAGAGGAAACTCATGAAAGAGTTGATATCTTGGAGATTACAACATGATGTATGGAGGAAAAGAGTGAAAAGAAAGAATATGTGGTAGCATATGACTATCTTTTTGAAGACATGAATGAAGAGGTTAAGTGTGGAGTTGTAGCCATGATAACACATCCTTTGGAGGATGAAGAGAAAGAATTTGTAGAAAATGCAAACATAGAGATGACACAACTTGAAGAGCCTCATTATGATGAACACATGGATGAAGAAGATAATGATATCCTATGGAAAGAGAAGATGGAGAAAATAAACAAGTTGCTTGAAGGAGGCTTGATAGAAGGACATGAAGACATGAATATGGAAGCAATAAATGATAAAAAAATTGGGACAATGAGGAAAAATGAGGTAAATAATGCATATTTTGATTCTAATTTGTTTGAATTGTATGATGAAATTAAGAAGATCAAACAAGATGAATGTGGACACATGGAAAGATTCAATTTCCATGTGAATTTGTATGAGGAAGTTCTAGATTTGATTATTGGTGATGAGTATGATTTGTTGGATAAAGAAATTAAATAGAGTGGATAGTTTTTAAGGAATGCACACTTTATAGAAGATAAAAAAGTGTACAAGAGTAATGAGAAATATGACAGAGAAATAGAATTTTGGAGTCTTGTAGTTGAGAAGAAGATTATCAGAAGGAGGTCCAAAAAGAAAGCATGATAAAAATGCATGAAGATCAAGGCTCCTGGAGCAGATCAAGACAAGCATGGTGATAAGATCCACATGTAGCAAAATTGGAAGAAGAGAAAGAAAATCAGACCATCATTTGAGATGGAACTCAAATTCCTTTTCCCTGGGGAGTATGATGCAATGACATCTTTTGATGCAATGTGAGTCATGCTGCAAAAATTTGTACTTTAGGTTGTTTACGTGTTTTGGTGTCTAATAAGGTCATTTATGACCATGTAGGATTATGTTGATCCATTTTGGATTGTTAGCACTTGGTTGTTGGTTTAAAAATGTAAAAGTTGTCAAATGTTGCTAAAAACTTGTCATGCAACTTTGGCAAAGTGGCAAAAAACAAGAAAAGGTTACATTCAAATCAAGAAACCATTACAAATAGTTGAAAGGGGTTGTAATATGGTAAATATTAAATGTAATTTTGAGTTTATGGGGTTGGAGAAGGTTGGTGAAGAAGGGAATGAAAGAAAAGTGAAATTTGTCATGAAAAGCAACTGCATTTTTCCAGTTTTTACTATTTTTCAGTTTGAGTTTTTGATGGTACAAAAATGTAATGTACATTAAAATCCTAAAATAAATGGAAAAAGATAAAGACATGAATCTAGTTTAATATTATTATTTTTGAGTGAATTTCATTAAGTTTGTCAAAAGTTATAAGCAATTTGGTGAAAGTCACTTGGAAATCTACCTAGCATTTCCAATTTTGGGAAAAGGTCATACCTTTCTCTTCTACCATTGGATCTTGATGAAATATACAAGGAAAGTATATATTCATGTTATATTCGGGTATGTGCAAGATCATGATGGGCCAAAAAGTTGCGATATGGAAGTGATATGATGGCCCATGTGGCTGATGACTTTTTTTTACCCAAAATTCATGAAATGAAAAGGGTTTTTAAAGGATACTCTTAGATTTCCACCAATATAAATTATGCCTTACTTTGAATTTAATAGATTATTATTATTCATTTTCTATTTGAATTACAACTAAAGTCCTGTTTGATAGGCCGATTGAAAAACATTTATATCTTTCAAATGGTATCACATTTTTTGAATTTGAAAAATGTGTCACATTCTATGCTTTGCATACTATAGGATTAAAAAAAAAAAAATTGAATTTCATGAAGTTTTGACCAAGTTAAGGTGGTCACACATATGATTTTTAATATTTTTTAAAATTTGTAATAAAAAAATCATAATTAATTATTTACTTGGAAAAAAATTACAAAAGAATATGCATCAGATCGGGACAGGAATCCTCTACTTATATCTAAAATATTATAATTTTTTTTTATCATTTTATTGTGGTTAGGGTGGTCAGACAGACACCTACTTCTTATTTTTTCCCTAAAATTTAAGTACTGCTACATTGAAATTTCAAATTTTCACCAAATAGATTTCAAAATAAAATAAAAATAAATCTAGTAGTTTAGAAACTATATTCAATTTGCTAAAAATTCTATTCTTACATATTTTTTAAATAGTATAGATAACTTATTCAAATTTTTACATCAAGTTTCCTAACTCTGATTTTTCTGAATTTTATTGCCACTTAAGGGCCTATTTTTTCCATGATGATCCTGCACATACCCATTCAATCCCACTAGAGTGATTGGCCTCATTATTGGTTTTGTGAAATCTATTAATGACTATTCCTTTCATTCTTGCACATCAAAACTGTGTTTTCTTACATGAATTTCATGTTTTGTCATGTGGTATGGCCTTGTACTTACTAGTACATCTTGGAGGCTGATTGGAGAGGTTGAAGGGGTCTCTTAAATTTATTATTCCTTTTATTTGACTCGAATTTGTTGAGATTTGCAAAATTTACAAGCATTTTGGTAAAACTATCCCAAACCCCGCCTAGGGTTTCTAAACATCGAAAAAATGCTATATCTTGAGTTGTTACCATGGGAAAATGATTAAACCTTGTAGGAAATTCTATTTTTCTGTGTTCATAATCAATGTAGGGTTTGGAGTCTCCATTTTCATGTGGGAAGGAGAAATTTAGGAAAATTTTCTACATTTTTGCTTCATTTAAAGTCATAAACCTTCATTGTAATTATTTTGTTGAAAAGTCTTTGGCACTATCTCACAAGTTTAGATTTTTTAATTGGATTTTTTAGGCTTCATGGATAGGGTTACCAAGTTGCATTATATTGCACCAAAGTATGATTGCAAGTGGAACAATCTTTTGAAAGTGTCAAGTTGATTTAGTTGAGTCCTTCTCTCCATCATTAAACCCTCAACCCTAATCCCTCAGCCCTATACCTTAAACCCTTAATCCCTCAACCCTTAAATCTCAACTACAAAACCTCTATCCTATACATTTTACCCTCAACCCTAATCCATCAACCCTATACCCTAAACCCTAAAACCTCAACCTTCAATCCTTAAACCCTAATCTCTTGACCCTCAACACATTAACCCTAAGCCCTCAACTCCTAAAACCTCTACCCTATATATTAGACACTCAACCATAATCCCTCAACCCTATAACTTAAATCCTCAACCCTCAACCCTGATCCCTCAACCCTATGCATTAAAACCTCAATCCTAATCCTTCAACCCTCAACCCTTGAACCCTCAACCCTCAACCCTAATACATCAAACCTATACCTTAAACCCTAATCTCTTAACCCTCAACCCTTAAACCCTAATCTCATAAATATCAACCCTTAAATCATATACCCTTGACCCTTAAACCCTAAACCATTAGACCCTCAAACCTTAAATCATAATCCCTTAACCCTAAATCCTAAACCCTATCCATAAAACCTCAACCCTCAACCCTTAAACCTTAAACCCTAAATCCTCAACCCTCAACACTATACCTTAAACCCTAATCCATCAACCCTCAACCCTTAAAGCATCATCCCTTTGAAAGGTGGAAAATTGTTTTGGCTTTTCTTCAAGGGTTTAGGACCTAGAAGAACATTCTTCACTAACTTTCACTCAAGAAAAAACCCTTTAGATCTCAATGTAAAAGAGAAATAGATCTTGCAAGAGGGATATTATAGGGGTTGAATATAAGCTAATAATGGGTTCACCACCAATTTTAGAATTAGAAAGATAAATGAAATGAAAGATGCAACACTAAACCCTAATTCAATGCAATGACCTACAAAATGATCTAGAAATGTAGAAACAATACATAAAACTACATAAAGGAATATGTGCACCTAAGAATCTAGAAATGACTAGGAGGTTTGAAACACTAGAAATTTTGCCTTTAATATTGAGTGGGACTCATTCGACAAGCTGGGCGAATCAACCCAGAATCTGCCAAATGGTATCCGAATCTATAAATATCTAAATTTTGACTGAAATTGGGACTCAATCGCTAGAAGTGGTGAATTAATCTAGTTAGGGTTTTTGAAGTTTCAAATTCTAAATTTGCTCTCCTCAGTCTGCTCAATATGCTTCTTTAGGTTTCTGGATTTGAATCTCTCTAAATTGACTTGTAGGTGTTCTCCAATGTTCTCCAAGGCTTGATGACAACTTTGACTACTTTTCTTCAATCTAAACCTACAAATCACACATAAAAGAGAGGGAATTTGTTTTTTTTGTTAGTGGATAGGGGCTTGCCTTGGTCAAACTCTATTTTGGTAATCATAACTTGACATAGAATGAAATAGTAATGGAGAATGATGAATGGACAAGATATGATGTTGCAACTCACCAAACTCGATGAATAGGATGTTGAAAACATGTGTGAGATGGCTCTAATGGATGTAAATATTGACTCTTTATTGAAGGTGATAGATCTTGAATGAAATTTACTTGCTTGAATCATAAAAATCTTACATCACAATTGTTAGCTCAAAAAAAAACATGATGCATAAAGTCTTTGACATGATCATTGATGCTTCAATAATGCTCTAAAATGCTTGATAATGTACCCTTGAAGACTCTTCAATTCTCTTGTGAGCTCAATTATAGTACTATGAATTCTCTCACAAAAGTCTTAGGTCACTTGATTTATTGTTAGGTGAAAATGAGTGAAATAAACTTGTATTTATACTCAATTATGCAAAAATTTCTGAATTTACAACACTAAAAGCCAACATTAGATCTAGGAGGATAAAATCTTGCCAAGAATTCAAATTAATTTGGATTTTGGGCCACATAGGACTCATTCACCCAAGGTGGCAAATTAGTCCCATAAGGCATAATGTATGGGACCAAAATTCAAAATACTTAGAAATATGTGAAATGATGTTCGAGATCCAAAAATCTAGGTACTTATTCATCCAAGGTGGAAAATGAGTCCCAGATCACTAAATCTGGGTCATTGAAGCCTAAAACACCTTAATTATGATTGGCTAATGATTTTTGTCAGGATTATCCTAAAAAAGATACATTAAATGAGGCTTGTGGATGTAATTTAAGACTAATTAAAGTATAAGAAAGCCCAATTATTAATGAAAACCCTAGAAAAGTGTGAAAGTGTGTTACAACACTTTAGATAAGGCATGATTAAGGTTTATTAGGTGTAGTTAATTAATAAAATCTTAGAAAAGTGTGAAAATGTGTTACGACATTCTACAAAACTTTATCAAGGCACCATTTAAATTCATTAGTTCACAAGTGCCTAGGACCTAATGTGAATGTGTCAAACACATTACAATGCTAAATCAAGGCATCATTAGGCTCAATTCAGCAAGGAGGGCCCAAATAAATGTTAAAATGTCTCCAATGACATTTTTTGACACTACATTTAGCCCCCACTTTAGTGAGAGGATGAACTTGCTTCAAACTCACACTAAAGTAGCCAAACATGCATCAAGAGGGGTCCAAATGTACTATGCCGGTAAGGTTGTATGACAACAATCAAGATCCCATGACAAACCAACATAGGCATAAAATAAAATACATGAAAATGATTAAAGAGAAACAGGGTGAACCCACAAAAGTGGTTTACAATTGGAGTGAGGAAGGAAAAGTTGAAACAAATGACCCCATGCCAAAAAAAAATGTTTTTGGGGTTCGAACGAACCAAAAGAGGATTCGAATGAACTAGGGTTTGAGCGAACCCATTTAATTAACTTCCCACCATTCCCACAAAAAAACAAAGGAAACCCTTTTTGAAACAGGGTTCAAATGAACCCTGGTTCGAGCGAACCCCCCATTTCCCTCCTCCCCCAGGTGGTAAAAAAGTCCAAAATTTTATGCTTTGAAGCTTAGTTTGAGGAATAACCTGGAGGAGATCTCACAAACCCAACTGGACGATAGTAGTCCTCGGAATGAGCTATCCAACGAATATAATTTTAATATGTTTTGGTTTTATTATGTATTTGTTATTTAGTTTTATTAAACATAGGTTTTTCACCAAAAATCAAGCTCTATGTTCTAAACATGTGGAAAAATAGTAGATTATCAATTTTTTTATAAAAAAATATGTTCAAGTTGGGTATTGATGTCCTTAATCCATTAAAAAAAAATTAATTTCGATACATACATAAAAAGTTATGTTGTATACAGTCTGCCTATGACTGAATTGCAATTGGTTTGACTTCGAAACTTGATTAAGAAAAAAATATTTAATAGAACACTATGAAACCAAATCAAAGTGCTATATATCATAGTTACAAATCTAAATTCAAAAAAAATAGAATTTTATCCTTCATACAAAAAAAGTTATGTTGTATATGGTGAGTGTCACTACTTAAAAATGTTGTTTTTTGGAAAAAGCTAGTTTTTAAAGGAGATGGAAAAAGAAGTGCAATTTGATTCCAATTTTTTTAAAAAAAATATATTTAGAATCTATAGAGAAAATGTCACAAATCACTAGTTTGCATCATCTTCAAATTCCTCGTAGTTTAGCCGCTATATGAGCCCGAAAGTGAAGATTTAGTTTAGAAAAACCAGTTTAGTGTCCAGTTTGCCCAAAAATTGTAAACCAGTATTGTGGGATCACCCAAAAAAAAAGCACAAGCATGCATTGTTAAAGATGAATAATAGAAAAAACGTAAAAGATAAAAGTTTCTGATCAAGATTCAATTATCTTTCCATCGTGATGTGGATCAGATCTAGGATGTTTTTCTGAAAAATTCAAGCTCACTTTGAGGCAACAAAACTTCAGGCTATCTGCTGGGTGAGAAGTCCAAGAAGGTGAAACATACACTCATGTATGGTATTCACTCACACACACACATGAGTTGCTAACAAAAATTCATATCCTTGTTCGGCTTCCCATCAAACCATACCAAATTTATACGTCATGATAAATTTAATAAGGAACCATGAGGAAAATGATCTTCGAGCTCCATGAGACAAGAAAAGATTTTTTATGATTATAACTCATGAAAAAACTAGATGGATCTATAGGCATGCAAGTTGTGTTATGCAAGGTGGCTATATAACTGCAAATGCAAATGCAAAAATAAGGAAAGCTCAAGGGATTCTTGCTTAGTTCATGTGGGGTCTTTAACTTAGGGAACATTGTGCCTAATTTCTCCAAGAGAGGACCAATCAAATAATAGAAGATCCAAAACTTAGAGGATGTAGTGTGTCGCATCAAGCCACTAAGAGGAATGTAATATGATAAGAGAGATCATGCTCTTGAAATGAATCACACCCGAATATCATCCACAAAGAAAAAATGCATCATATAAAGTAAGAAAACTTCACCATGAACCATGAAAAATGAAAAAGAATAATTCCAATGAATTCCCCCACTTTAAAGAAATTACTAAACACCATACTATGAGAAAGTAATTTAAAGTAACAAATGATAAATGTAAATAGTAAATAAGACATGAGAGCCAACTTGGAAAGCTCTATGCCAAGTCATATGTTTCCAAGTAACGCTATGCCATGCAAAAGAAAAAGAAAAGAGAGGGGTTGGCCCCAAAAATTAAAACACCAAACACATAAGGTATCTATGGATCTTGGGTTAGTATGTTCTTGTTACAATTTTTTTAGAGAGCTCAAAATTGTCATCATTCCCCAAACACACATATAACTGGAAGAATGATACAAAGAGAGAAAAAACAAAGAAGAAAATTTTGATTCAACATGAAAGAGACATGAATGTCTCGATGCCTTCCGTCATCCTTGAAAGGAAAACACAATACAAATGAAAAAGAGAAAAATAAAGAAAAGGAAAGGCCTTTTGGGTCTACATGAAAGAAACATGAATGTATCAATTCCTTGCATCATCCAAAAAAGGAAAACACAAGACAAATAAAAAAGGAAAAAATATTTATGACATAGAGAAGAATGAAGGTACAAATATAGGAATATCGAAAAGAGAGAGAGATACATCAAACATAATAGCACGGAGGATCACAATATGCACACGCAATTAAAAAAAAGATAATGAAAAAGAAATAATGTAAAGAGAATAGTAAGGCACATGCATGTTAACCTAAAGCAGGTCATCCACATTCTGATTGTGTTCATTGTATATCAAAGGTAGGAAACTAGCCAAAGGGACAATAGAAAGTGCCGAACTAGGACCATCACCAGGTTCAACACTCTTCTTAGGATAATTGTCGTTTAAGCTCATGGAAGAGGAAAATAATGTATTCAATTAATTATGCACCTCTTCATAAATTTTATCAACTTCCTCATCATTATCTAAATTAATCACAATAGGAGGTTGAATGATAATGTCCAAGGAAGGGTTCAACTCTTGTTGTGGTTGTTGTAATGGAGTGTTTTGTTTCAGGTTGAGGGTAGAGTCATCATGCATTGCTTCAGTCAAGTTTGGATTTTGATTTTATTTGTTTATTTATTCATGCAATCTACAAGCAAGGGCACGCCATCTAAACCTATTCTCTCTAGAAACTCTGTTTCTTTTAGTTCTATTTTCAAGTTGTGTTTGTGTAGGAGTAGGTTGATCAACCATCAGTTTTTTTTCTTCCCTAAAGGGAGGAATGGAAGGAACCATGGGAGGTTGTTCAATCACTTTCTCTTTGAATTTGTAAACTTGTTTTATTCTAGTGTGATAGGATTATTTTCGTTATCTCTTGGTCATTTGTAGGAGGTAGGTGAAGGTTTTTCCTTAGGTTGGTCTTGGTTGTTTGGGATGTCTTTAGGCTCAATCATGGTTTTTCCTAGGATGGTAGGCTTGGTTAAAGGTTGAGGCATGTTTCAAAGGGATAATTATGTTATCTTCTTTGCCTTGAAATTTTGATAGGTAAAGAAAAATAAGTCTTCTCATGGTTTTATAGGCTCTATAGGCTTGATCCAAAATAAATCTAAGTTAAAGTTTACATGGGAGGACAAAGGATTAAAACCACTATGATTCATAGCAAAGATTCCATCATCAAAGGAAAAATTTAAGAATTTATATGAAACTGAAGGGACGACATTCATGGAGCGAAGCCATGGGTAGCCTAGCTTCACACAAAATTGGTCTAACTGTGGGATGATGGAGAATGAGATATCTAATGTTTTCGGTCCTATTTGCAAAGGAAGAGTGATTGATCCCATCATAGGTCAGACAAAACCATTATGCGTCTTGATCCATGATTTTGGTTTATCAAATATGTATTGATAGAGTTCATGCAAAAGTAAACATTCCTCAGTGATCACATTCTCTCCACAGATGAGATCTATTAATATCCCATTAGTGGGCTTACCATAGATATGGTCAGCTATGTAAAGAGGACCATCGGGTGCATGTGTAAGTATATCATTAGAGGAGAAAGCAATTTCAAGAGGATTTTTAGTTTGACCCTTATGTGGAATGAATTCTATCAATCCTACCATATCATTAATAGGATCATCATCGATAGGATCATGTTGAATGGTATCATTGTTATAATCATCCGTATCAACATTCATCACATAATTCTTTGTAGTTTCGCTAGCTTTGACAAATGAAACATTATGATTAGGCATGGGGTTGGTAAAGATTTTCAAATTTTGGTAAGGAGGGGAAACAAACTTATTTCCATGATCATTAACACCTTCAATGGAAAGACAACCAAAATCAATGAGGTCTTGCACTATATGTTTAAGACACTTACAATGTTCCTTGTCATATCCATTTTGTTGGTGATAATGGCAATAAGCATTTGATCTATAGCTTGCAGATAATAGTTTACTAGGATCAAGTGCTTTAATGGGGGGTAGGGTAATCATATTTTTTTCTATGAGTTGTGATATTGTATTATGAAGGGTATTGGATAAGGGAGTGAATTATATTTTTGGTTCCCCATAGCTAAAGGTTAATGTGGCTTTAGCAACATCTACTTGGTTATTGACATTCTAAGTTTTTTGTTGAGGGGGATTGAATTGAAGGAAACCTTTATACTATTTTACAAAAGGTTGGGAATTGTTTTGGTTTGTATACTTGGATTTCTCAATTCGGCTAGGAGTGGATTTTGTATCTCAACTACTAACCAAATTTTGATAATCACAAAGGTTAACAAAAAAGTGCATAAAGGATGGGAATTTCATCATGGTAAGCTTATCTTGAATCTTGCTTTGTAAATTTTCTATGAACATATTTTGAAGATGAGGATCGAGAGCCTTGACACCGATGTGGGAATAAAGTGATTGATAGTGTGATATAAAGTCAATTATCTTTTCGTCTTCTTTTTGCTTACATCTTATCAAATCAGCCAATGTCATCTTAGGAGTCATATGGACTTGGAAATGGTTTTAAAATGCCTCAACAAGTTCATTGAATGAATGAATTGAGATTTTTGGTAAAGAAGAAAACCATTCCAAGGTGGTATCTTTCAAGGACCTAGGAAAAAGCTTAGCCAAAATTTTATCATCAAGGAAAAATTCACTACACAATGTACTGTAAGAATTGGCATGGTTAGAAGGATCTCCTTCCCTCCATATTTATCGAATCTAGGCACCTCTACATCTTATGGAATTGGTGTTTGAAATATCTCCAATGACAATGGACTAATTTTAACATAGTATATAGGTGGGCCATTTTGATTTTGGTTGATGGTGGAAATTTTTTTTTGAAGGGATGAAATGGTTTGGAAGAGTTTATTTATGAGGGGGTCATTTCTTGTGTTATGAGATGGAGGTGAAAAAGGTGAAGGGGTGTATGTGTTTGGGACAAGTGAATGGAATAATTATAGGTGGTAGCATGGTAGGAGATATGACGCGCGATGCCACAAAGGAATTAGGGATGATAGCGGAAATACCCAAGGAAGGAATCATATTACTAGTTGGTTGCATTGTTGCTGTGATTTGAGGGTTGGTATAGGTAGGTATTGAGAAAATTATTGTGGGAGGGGGAATTTGAGTTCCTCCTTGGCTTGTGACATTGCTTGTAGGTAAAGGAAAACTAGTGGTTGAGGTGAGGTGCTTTCCAAAGATTTGAACTATGTTTTGCATATAAGGTCAAGTCCATCTTCACTTTCAAGCATGTAGTGAATGTTATCTATAGTAGGGATATAAGTAGTTGAAATGTTATCATTTTTCACTTGATGTTGTAGGTTTGCTAAACCTTCATGGATTTGAATTATGTTTTCTTTGTGGGACATTATCATTCCTTTTTTAGCATGCATCACACTACTTCAAGGAAAATATTTGTTAACGGTATGGTCCATACCTAGTGTCCTAGTGTCAATACTAGGAGTGAAAGAGTTAGACAACCCAAGATCCACAATGATTGTGCTATCACGAGATGACATGAGTCTCAAACTTTGTCTCACTACAGTATTAGGAATAGGACACCAAATACTCATGCAGGGGATTATAAATGTAAGATGAATGCAAATGAAATGTAAGCTAAGAACAATGAAATGGTTATAGAAAAAAATTTGGAAACTGAAACAAAAGGGAAATGACAAAAAACAAAAAATAAAAAATAGAGCTTTAAATGCTAGAAAATGCAGTGTTGAATCTACACTAGGACTGATTTTCCCAAGGTGGCGAATGAGTCCCAATGAGATTTTTTTTCAAAAATTTTCAAAAATGTTCAGCTAGATTTTATGATTTTTATGTTTTATGATTCGTATCTTAGATGAAAATGCATATTTTGTTTGATTTTAAATGAAATGAGATGCAAAAATTCAAGCTATATGAGCTTTCACTAATGCAAAATTAGAAACCCTAGAATCCCAATTAACAAATGCAATTCCTAATACAATTCCAATGTAAGTAAGATCTAGGATGATAATGTACCCCAAATCAGAGTTATGATGTTCTAAATGTAGGTTTACCAAAATGAAAGGATGAAAATTGTTTTGCCTTTCCTTCTAGGGTTTAGGACCTAGAAGAACAATCTTCACTAACTTTCACTCCAGAACAAACCCTTTAGATCTCAATGTAAAGGATAAATAGATCTTGCAATAGGGTTGTTTTAGGGGCTGAAGCTAAGCTAATAAGGGGTTCACCACCAAGTTTAGACTTGGAAAGATAAATGAAATGTAAGATGCAACACTAAACCCTAATTCAATGCAATGACCTATAAAATCATTTAGAAATGTAGATGAAACAATACATAAAACTACAAAAAAGAATATTTGCACCTGGGAATCTGGAAATGACTAGGAGGTATAAAACACTAGAAATTCTACCTTTATTGTTGAGTGGGACTCATTCACCAAGCTAGGTGAATTAGTATAGAATCTGGATTTTTATGTGGGAACAAGAATCTACCAAATGGGTATCCAAATCTACAAAAATGAATTTTGACTGAAACTGTGACTCATTTGCTAGAAATGGTGAATTAGTCTAGTTAGGGTTTTATGAAGATTCAAAGTCTAAATCTTCTCTCCTTAGCCTACTCGAGCTACTTCTTTAGGTTTCCAGATCTGAATCTCTATAAATTGACCTGTAGGTGTTCTCCAATGTTCTCCAAGGCTTGATGACAACTTTGACAACTTTATGCACTTTGATAACTTTTCTCCAATATTTCTCTTCAATGTTTCTTCAATATAAACCTACAAATCACACACAAAAGAGAGGGAAACATGTTTTTTGTTAGTGGATAGGGGTTTTCCTTGGTTAAACACTATTTTGGTAATCAAACCTTGAAATAGAATGAAATAGTAATGGAGAATGATGAATGAACAAGATATGATGTTGCAACTCACCAAAATCTATCAATAGAATACTGCAAACATGTGTGAGATGGATCCAATGGATGTAGATCTTGAATCTTTCTTGAAGGTGATAGATCTTGAATGAAATTATTTCTTGAATTAGGAAAACCCTACATCATAATTGTTATCTCAAAAAAATGATACATAAAGTATTTGACATGATGGTTGATGCTTCAATAATGCTCTAAAATGTTTGATAATCTTCCATTGAAGACCCTTTAATGCTCTTGTGAACTCAATTATGCTAGTATGAATTCTCTCACAAAAGTCTTAGGTCACTTGATTGCTTGTTAGGTGTAAATGAGTGAAATAAACTTGTATTTATACTCAATTATGCAAGAATTCCCAAAATTACAAGACTACAAATCGACATCAGATCTAGGAGGATAAAATACCACCAAGAATTTAAATTAATTTTGATTTTGGGTCACATGGGACTCATTTGCCCAAGGTGGAAAATGAGTCCCATCAGGCATAATTAATGGGACCAAAATGAAAAATACTTAGAAATGTGTGAAACTAGGTTTGAGACCCAAAAATCTAGGTGGGACTCATTCTCCCAAGGTGGTGAATGAGTCACATATCACTAAATTTGGGTCATTCAAGCTTGAAGCACTTGAATTATGATTGGCTAATGATTTGTGTTGGGATTATCCTTGAAAAGAGACATTAAATGAGGCTTGTGGATGCAATTTAAGGCAAATTAAAGCATAAGAAAGCCCAATTATTAATGATAACCCTAGAAAAGTGTGAAATTGTTTTACAAAAATTTACAACACTTTATATAAGGCATGATTAAGGTTTATTAGGTGTATTTAATTAATAAAATTTTAGAAAAGTGTGGAAATGTGTTACAACATTCTACAACACTTTAGCAAGGCACCATTTAAATTAATTATTTCACAAGGGCCTAGGACCTAATGTGTATGTGTCAAACACATTACAACACTAAATCAAGGCATCATTAGGATCAATTCAACAAGGAGGGCCCAAACAAGTGTAAAAATGTCCCCGATGATATTCTTTGACACTACACCCTTAAACCATCAATACTAAACCCTAAAACCTCAACCCTTAAACCCTCAATCCTCAAACCTAATAACGCAACCCTTAACCCTTAAACCCTAAACCCTACACCCTACAACATCAACCCTCAACCCTATATTTAAGCCCTAATCCATCAACCCCATATCTTAAGCCCTAATAGACCTAAACCTTATACATTTAACCTTGAACACTCAACCTTGAACATTATCCCTCAACTCTCAAACCTCTACCCTATACCCTAAACTGTCAAACCTATACTTATTCCCTAAACCCTTAACCATCATCCTTATGCCTTATACCCTCAACCTTATACCCTAAACCCTATACATTAGACAATCAACCTTGAACATTATCCCTCAAATATAAACCCTCAACCCTATACCCTCATCCATATTCTTAAGTCCTAATCCCTCAATCCTCAATTAAGCTATACCTTTAATGTTGAACGCTACACCTACAAATCCTCACCCCTATACCCTATAACCTCACTCTTATACCCGAAACCATAAATATTTTCCCTCAATCCTATATTTAAAACCTAAACCATTCACTCTCAACCCTTCACCCCATGCCTTATATCCCTCAGTCCATATCGTAAACCCTAAAACCAATATCCTAAACCCTAATACCTATACCTTAAACACTTAGTCTTATACACTCAATAAACTAAATATTATCCCTCAACTATAAACCCTACACCCTGCACCCTGCACCCTGCACCCTTTACCCTCAACCTATTACTTAATCCCTAATCCCTCAACTCTCAACCCTATACCTTAAAATTTAAACCTTGAAATCTCAACCCTCATCCCTATAACTTATACCATCACCCTTATATACCCTAAACCCAAAACCCTTACATACAAACAACCATGTATACATACATACATACATACATGTACATACATACATACATACATACATGTGCATACATACATAAATACATACATACAAGCATACATACAAGCATACATACATAAATACATATATACATACATTCATACAAGTACACATTCATACATACATACATATAAGCATACACCCATACATACATACATACATACATACATATATACATACATACATACATACATGCATGCATACACAAATACATACATACATACATACATACATACATAAAGGGATACATACATACATACAAATATATATACAATCATACATACATCAAACATACATTTAACCAACTTGCAAATAAATAATACCATGCGAGACATAACGTGAGCATGTTATAATGCACTCAAGTCATGCCAAGCTTGAGAAACATACAACAAAATTTTGCAAAAGGGAGCAAAATACAATACAGGACATAAAACGAGTGTGTTATATGTTGCTTTGGGAATCCCCAAGCCTTAGGATTGGATTTTCTTTGGATTTCCAACCTAAAGGCTTGGAGTGCCTTCCCAACATCCAAAGATGTGTTTTTGCATATTCTATACGATTTCACATAATCTCGTTCGTGCTAAGTGTTAGGTTTGCACATGTTCCAAGGTCGAGTAAATCGAGCACCTAAGTAATGTTAGGCTCTCTCTTAGCTATTTAACGATGTAATTTTTTTCAGATTTTGACAATGTTAAGGCTTTCACCTTTAATTTCTTTTGTTTGTGTGTTCATTTTTTGTCAAAAACTAGTGTATGGTATTTCTTACTTTATTTTTACCCGTTCATTGAAATTTCAAATAAATCACATTTTTATAAACTAGACTCCATTCTACACATATTCAAAATGATGATTTTTAATTTGTTTCAAAAATTATAGGGGTAGTATGGCCAAAATTCTATTTTTCAAGATGTGTCCACTTTGAAAATTAATAAAAAAATCAAATATTGATTAAAAATTATCAGAAAAATTGAGCATACACTACATGTTGTTAGCTAATTTATTATCACAGTAATTTTAAAAACACCAAAAAATAGTTAACATTTTGAGGGAGCCACAAATGACGCCATGTTATATGTTTTTTTGACAAAAAACAACACCAATTATTTTGGCTCCATTTTTTGAACCCCTTAATGTCTACCATTTTCAAAAATAATTAGTAGATTAGAAAGAAGACTTAGAGTACTACACACATTTTTCTGTTGCATCTTAAAATTTTGGGTGTAACTATCCTCAATTTCTCATCCAAGGTCAACATTTCCTAATTCTAGGAAAACAAAATGGCCACTTAAGGCCCCTTTTTGGCCCCCCATCTTTTTGCACTTACCCTGGGGTAAGATGTACTTGGGTGATGATTCTTATCTAGCCATTTTTGATAGCGGTAAAGTAGAAATTAGTTTTCTAGACAAAAGGATTAATGGTTTGATGGTGTGTTGCATATCCTTGGGATAGATTGTAAATTATTATTTATTAGAAAGCTAATATTTATATAGGTGTGTAGGTTGAATATTTTGGAATATGTTGTAAGATGGTTATAAGTGCTATGGTGATTTCTAAAGGTTTCAAGATTGACACTTTGTTAAACTTTGATGAATGCATAGTTGAATGTGATAGTAATTTTATAAATACCAAACTTGAGACTAATTCATTGGATAAAGAGGTGATTACTACTTTTGTGAATGGTGGTTATTTTTGAGTACCTAAAGTTTCTCATTCTATAGAGTTAAAGTTGTTTTCAAATAGAATATGTGATGGCACTAGATATTTGGCCACATAGAGGATAAATGTCTTAGGGCCTTGAAGAATACAAACCTTATTGAGGGATTGAGTTATTATACTCTTGTTTTTTATTTATGTGATCATTATATTTATGGAAAATAAAACTACATTCTTTTTTACATGAGTTCTCATATATCTAGTAGAACTTTGGTAATATTCATTTTGAAGATTATAATATTAAATTTTTAATTATTTTATAGAATCTAAAGCAATGGTTGAGTTGTAGTTTAGAAATAAAATTAAATGTTTAAGGACTAATAATAGTGGATGATTTTTCTCTTACTATTTCGATATATTTTGTAAAGTTCATGGTATACAAAGATAAAATATACCTCCATATTTTCTATAGAAAATGGAGAACTGAAAAAAGATATTTATGGAGAAGGTTAGGAGTATTCTTAGTGGTGTTGGATTGAAACAAAAGTTTTGGCTTGAATTTTTAGCTACTACTTTCTACCTAATTAACATGCCTTTTATATTAGCTCTTATTGATAAAAAGTGTATTGAGAAATGGTCAGATCATAAGACTTATTTGAGACATCTTAGAGTTATTGGTTGTGAGACATATGCATATGTGGCAAAGGAGAAGCAAACAAATTTGGAGAACACAGATGTAATTTATGTATCTAAATTGGTTAAAATTATGGTTTGAAAGGATATAAGATTTGGAATCTGAAATAGAAAAGGTCTTATTTAGTATAAATCTTATTTTGATATAAACTAAGCATTATTCTATTAAATTGTAGTCACAACAAATAGAAAATAAAGAAGTGATTCAACTTCCTCCTACACCTAATAAAGTTGAATCGAGGCCACAAAATATAAAATAAGTTGGGGAGATCTCACGAAGCTATAAATATTTAGAAGAGGAGGAATAAATTCTACCTCATCTTGTTCAAAGGTATACAAGGTGTAGACAACCACCTAAAAGATATGGACCTACTCTCTTGATGATAGGAGATGCATATTTGCTATGAATATTAACATCGATGAATAAGGATTTTTAATAGAGGAATTAGGTATGAATGATGCAAAGTCCTGGAAAATATACATGAAAGAAGAAATGTTTATGTGCATAAAAATGGGGGACTAAAAGGGGGTCTTATATGGCCACTTTTCTTTTGAAATCAAGAAAAAATGATCTTGGATGAGAAATTGAAGATAGTTATAGACAAATTTAAAGACACAACAAGAACACGAGTCATAAATTTTTTAATATTCTTTCTAAACTATTTGGTTTTAAATAGTGGAGATTAAGGGGCTCAAATAAGGGGACACACAAATTAATACTAATTTTATAATAAAAACAAAACATAGTGTCTAGTGTGGCTTGTCTAAAACGTTAATTTTTTTTAGTATTTCAAAAATCGCTTTGGGAAAATTTAACTAAAACCATGTACCTTATGCTTGATTTTTTTAGCTAATTTTTTAATGAATATAATTAATTTTTTACTAATTTCCAAATTGGAAACATCTTATATTTATATTTGTTAGGAAGCTCTTCTTCAGCTCCAATGTTGCACAAACCTACAACCTTCCTTGCTCATGCTTCTTTTAACATTGATGAACCTAGCTCACAAAAAAAATGTAGTCTAGATTTACTCTCCTTTACGGACTACCACATGACTCCCTTGGATGGTTTGGTTGATTCTAGCTTGGTCTACGATGAATTGGGCCCAAGGAAAAATACTTCACGATGCCCTTCGACTCCATGACTAGGTGAAATTGGTGATTACTGGTTCTTGGAGAAGTTTGGCATGGTTCTTCCTGAAGGTTTGCATCAAATCAGGGTGGAGACATTGGGCTCCATGTGGGATGAATCTCCTTCTATGGGAACCAAGGTGGATGGATCTTTCGTGAGACCTAAGTCACCTTTTTTATGTGGGAAGATTAGTGGCCTAAACTTCTTAGATGCCCTGAATTATGGTGCCTAAGATATTGATGGATTTATAATCCAAGACACCCCTCCCTCATGCACCTCTCTTGTGGCTTCCTCTCTTCCATAAAATTTTGATAGGATTCCACCTCCATTTTTGATTCATCAATCTACCTCTATTCTAGAAGTCTACTTGGGTAGCTCCATTGGGGATAGAGAAGAATACCTTAAAGATCACACTCTGGTCTATAGATTCATGAAAAAATGGCCTAAATTGTGCAATCTTCATTCGTG
Source organism: Sequoiadendron giganteum (assembly GCA_007115665.2). Lineage (NCBI taxonomy): Eukaryota > Viridiplantae > Streptophyta > Pinopsida > Cupressales > Cupressaceae > Sequoiadendron > Sequoiadendron giganteum. The sequence goes on from CM021100.1 coordinate 200,839,524, forward strand.
GATCTTGGAAAATTGGAAAGAATACATTGTTGAGGAAGTCAACATTTATCCATGTGCCAAAGGATTTTTTATTCTAGAATTTGAATCCCTAGGAGAAAAAGAGTTGGTACTCAATGCCGGTCCTTGTATTTTTTGTGGAGACTTTTTGTGCATTAAGCCCTAGTTCCCCACCTTTAATCCACAAATGAAGACCTTTTCTTTAAAATTTCTTTGGGTGCATCTTCCTTATCTCCCTCTTCAATTTTGAGAAATTGAGAGTCTAAAAGCTATTGAAAATGGATTGGGAAGATATCATAAGATGACGAATTAAACAATTAACTAGGAACACTCCAACTTTGCTCGATTGTGTGTTGAAATGGACTTACATAAAGGTCTTCCCGAAGATATTTAATTGAGGGTTGGTGATAGAATCTATTTGAAAATGATAGATTATGAGTTCATATCACTTTCAGATGCAAGAAACGTTACTTCATTGAAAATTTTATCTCCCATTGTAGTAAAAAGTAGATTCATGAATAAAATAATACTCCTAATATCCAACCCACATGGTGGGTTGGAGATGAATCTCGTGATTATTTTATCCCACCCTGTGTGAAACCAAATCTAACTTGCTCTCAAGCACTTTATGGTGTAAATCCTAAGGCATGCACCCCCGCATTTCAAGGAAAAATTTCTTGGGAAACTCATGCTACCAACACTACTGATGATTCATCAAAAATATCCACGTGCTCCTAATGGAGAACCTATTCAAGCATCTGAACCCTTATGAAACATTTAGTGAGTCCTCCTTGTATCTCGTGACTACACAGAGTAAGGAAGGTGTCATTATTGAGGGAAAAAATAAAAGGATAGTGACAACATGATTGAGTAGGATTGGATAGAAGTAAAGCAAAAAAAGTTCCTCCATTAAAACCACAACACCAAATGACATTAAGGTCCTCAAAGAAAGGGATAGAATGAATATGTTGCACACCTAGTTGCATTGATGCTAGCCTTATTCATTTTGTTTTGTTATAGATATGGGAGTGGATCCCTAGTGCACAAATTACCTAAAGAAAAAAGGTGGACACATCCTGAAAAATAAAAAATCAAGTGTGTGCCCCCCATTTTTTTTTGTAAACTAATCAATTTTTTTAACACAAAAAGAATAGAGTCTAATTTGTTAAAATGTAATTTGTTTCAAATTTTTATGAATGGGTAAAAAAAGAAACCAAAAATACCATATGTATATTTTTAATAGAAAATGGAGACACTAGAAAAATAAATTAAAGACCAAAACCTTGAAATATTTGAAATGTATGAAAAAATTACATGGTTAGAAAGATAAGAGAGAGCTCAATGTTATTGTGGTATTTTTTAACTCGACATTGAAAAACATGAAAACATTTAATAGAGAGCATGCTCATGATTTTATTTCTTTTGAAAAATTGCAAAAACACTCTTGTGGATATTGACATGATAGTCCATCCATTTGGGTTGGATGCCCAAGAAAAATTAAACACTAAGGGTCAGAAATTCCTAAAGTAGATAATAATGTGAGTATATTATAGCATTCTTGCATTCTTATAAAAAAAATTATTTTCTTTTCTCTCTCTCTCTGTCTCTTCACACACAATCAATCACATTATAACACACTCATATTTATGTAAAGAAAAAGAATTTCTCTCCCTATCTCCCTTTCTCTTTCTCTTCCTCTCTCTATCTCACTCTCTCCCCTAAGCTCTAGAATTATCTTCTTACCTCACCCTCCTTCCCTCTCTACTTCTCTATCCCACCTTTTTGTCTCTCCCATGATCTCTAGACCTATGTCTCTACTTCCTCCTTCACTCTCTATTTGTTCCTATTTAGATCTCTCTAACCATCTCTCTCTAGACCTATCTCTATACCTATCTCTTTATTCCTCTCTCTCTCTCTCTCTCTATTTTCTCTCTATCTCACTCTCTTCCTAAAATTATAGACATATCTCTTCACCTCTCCCTCCCTCTCTCTTTCTCTCCCCTCTCTACCTCTCTATGCATCCCTCCCCTACTCTCTACTTCTCTTTATCTCTCTTCTCTCTCCCTTTCTCTCTCTCTCTCTCTCTCTCTCTCTCATTCTTGAGCTCTAGACCTATCTCTCTACCTCTCCATCCTTCCCTATCTCTTTGTTCACATTTAGATATATTTCTCTCTCCCTTTATCTAATTCTCTATATATCTCACTCTCCCCCCAAGCTCTACAACTAGATCTCTCTACCTCTCCCTCACTCACTCCCTCTCTTCCTCCCTCCCTCCCTCTCCTTCCTTCCCTCTTTAACTCTCTATATCTCACCTCTCTCCCCCTTCTCTACAATTCTCTCTCTCTCTCTCTCTCTCTCTCTCTCTCTCTCTCTCTCTCCCCAAAATATAGACCTATCTCTCTATCTCTCTCTTTATCTTTCTATCTACCTCTCTCTCTATCCCTACCTACCTCTCTTTCTCTATCTACCTACCTACCATCCCCCCTCCCTCCTCTAATCTCTCTCCCTCTCTCCCTTCTTCCATCTCTCTCTCTCCCTCCCTCTCTACTTCTCTCTATCTACACTCTCCCCCTCTCTCTCCACCTAGCCATCACTTCCTTCCTCCCTACCTCCATTCATCTCTCTCTACCTCTTTCTCTCCCCTAAGCTTTAGACCTATCTCCACACCTCTCCTTCATTTCTCTCTACCTCTCTCTATCTCACTTCATCTCTCTCCCAAGCTCTAGACATATCTCTCTACCTCTCCCTCTACCTTTTTCCTTCCCTCTCCCTTTCTCTCCAACATTCCCTCTCCACTTCTCTCTTTCTCATGACTCTTTCCATCCTCTCTACCTCTCCCTCCCTTATTCCCTCTCTACTTCTCTCTATCTCTCCTCTCCCTCTATCTTTACCTACCTTTCCCACTCCCTCCCTCTCTCTCTCTCTCTCTTTCCCTCTCCCTCCCTCCTTACCTATATACTTCTATCTATCTCACCTCTCTCTCCCCTCTCTACCTCTGCCTCGCTCCATCCTTATATCTCTCTCTACCTTTCTCTACCCCTCACTCTCTCTCTTTATCTTTCTATATCTCTACCTCTCCCTCTCACCCTATCTCTTTATCTCTCTCTCTCTCTCTCTCTCTCTCTCTCTCTCTCTCTCTCTCTCTCTCTCTCTCTCTCTCTCTTTCCCTATTTATACCTTCCTCTATCTCTCTCTTTCTATTTGTGTCTCTCCTTTCCTCTCTCCCCCTACTATAATTCTTTATGCACATTATAACACACTCACTTTATAATGCAAGTGCATTTTTTGGAATGACAAAAACTGGTAAAAAAGGCATGGGGGTCTTTTGATTTAGGACCCTCATGCTTTATTTTTACTAAAATCTATAATTTATTTGACATAGTGAAATTTTTTTTTTTAGAGGAAAGTGTATTCCCCAGCACTTCTAGGGTTGTCACTTAGAAGGAGAGAGTTCCTTTCACACCCAAAATCTAGTGTTCTTTCAGGATTATGGGCAGATGTGTGTGTGAATGATGTAGAATGTGCCTAAATGGAAGTATCTAGGTGCTAGAAATGGATAAAAGTGAAATACAAATGACCCAAGAAACATAAACAAACTACTATAGAAATGAATAGAAATGAAGAGGTGCACCTAGAAATGAATAGAAATGAAGAGGTGCACCTAGAAATGAAATATGATGTAGAGAGGCTTTGAAAAACTTTAGAATTTTCTACTGATATTAACTGGGACACTTGTGCTAATCTGGGCAACTTAGTACCAGATCTGGAAAACTATCTAGAAACCTATTTTTGCCAAATGGGTGTCCAAATCTACAAAAACCTACGAAAAAAGGTTCAGTGGGACTAAGTCGCCACTATTGGCGACTTAGTTAACTTTTGAATTTCTAAAAATCCAAAAGTGGAAATGGAAGCCCTCAGTCTGCACTTTGGTTCTTGACAGGTGTCCAGTTCAGATTCTACACAAAATGGGCTGAAAGAGGTCTCCAAGCTTCAATTAGGGCTTTGTTTACTTGAGTGACTTTGATGAGTTGACAACACCTTTTTAACACCTTTCTCTTTGAAAAATCTACATACAAAACTTGCAAAGCACACATGCAAAGAGGAGAAAAAGGGTCAAGGTTAGAGAATAGGGGTTTGCCTTAGTCAAACCACCTTTTGGTAATCAAACCCTAAATAGTGAAATGAAATAGAAAGGGAAAGATGATTGAACACCATGCAACTATAACAACTCACCAAAATCTTGTTGAAGAAGTCTGAAGATATGTAAGTGATAGCTCTAATGGATGATTACTTTAAGTGCTTAGATTGCTTGAATGCTTGATGCTTGAGGATTGCTTGAGAAGAATGAGAGTTGTTGAGTTAGGAGGATGTAGAAGATCTAAAATGAGGATAAAAACATTTATACATGTTATGCCCTAATTCCCTAAAAATAACACATCACAAGCTGACCTTAGGGTTTAGGAGATAAAATATCGCTAGAATTTTAATTTAATTTTGATTTTTATGTCGAATGGGACTAAGTCGCCCAAGGTGGCGATTTAGTCCACCTGGGCAATTTTGAGTTGTTGAGAATTAAGATGTGATTAATGATGTTTGTTAGGATTATCTTTCGAAACATGCTTAAGTAGGGCCTATAAGTGCATTAAGGGGTTATTTTAACATAAGAAAGGGTCAAAGTATGATGACAAGCCTAGGAAAGTGTGAAAATGTGTTACAACACCTTACAACACTTTGAAACAAGGCTTGAAAAGGGGTAAAAAGAGGTCCAAAATCCATAGGAAAGGCCCAAATGAGTGAAAAGTGTCTAGGCTACACTTTTTTACAATAAATTTAGCCTCCACTTTAGTGAGAGGATGAATTTGCTTCAAACTCACACTAAAGTAGCCACATGGAGATGGTTTAAGATGACAAAGATGAAGAAGGTAGTCAAGTCCCCAAGATTCAATATTCTAAGTCAAATCCACATACGTGCAAGAAGACACATTCAAGGGTGAATAATTTTCAGCAAAATGAGATACATGATCATGTAATGACAAAAACTAGAAGGAAGAGAAGGAAAGTGAAAAGGTGGATCAGGCTTTGACCATTTTTCTAGCTAGTTGTGGATTAGATCTAGGCTGTTTGTCCAAAAAGATGTGTATACTCACTTTGGGGTGACAAAACTTTTGGTTGTCTGTTGGGTGAGAAATCCCAAAAAGTGAGAAACATATACTCATGATTGGTATATACTCAAACACACACAGGTGGCTATGGGGAAAATCATTCCACTTGTTGGGCTTCCCACTCAAACCATACCAAAGTTATACCTCCTGATAACTTTGATAAGGTGCCACAAAAGAAAAAATGTATTTTGAAATGTAAAATGGTGTAAGGAATGTTCAAAAGGATCTACTTAGTTTGTGCAATGTCTCATCTTAAGGAACATCATGTGTAATGTTTTCAAGAGAGGATAAGTGCAAAAGGTCTCATCTTGTTTCCAAGAGAGGAAACGTGCAAATGTCTCATCTTGAGCAACATTGTGCACCTAATGTTTCCAAGAGAGGGAATTGCAAGAAAAATAAAATCGCACAATGAAATGTGAGTGTCAATGTATGCCCCCAATTTAAAGCAGTTGCTAACACCATTACTATGAGCAATTGGTTTAAAGTAGAACCAAAAGACATGAGAGCTTACTCGAAAATCCCTATACCAAGTCATATGTTTCCGATAAGCTATGTCATGAGAAGGGGAGTATGTCACATGCAGGTCAACTTAAGACATGTTATCCACATCCCAAGCTTGCTCTTATATGTTTATAAAAGGTTAACAACTAGTCAAAATAGATAATGAAAAGTGACATAAGAGGACAAGGCTAACAAACCCCTTGGCCCCATTTAGTGTAGAACAAGAGTGAGCCGAAAGGATTGATGAGATGCAAGGTAGAGTGAGGGTATGTGCGGGATCATGATGGGTCAGAAAGTGGCGATATGTAAGTGATATGATGGCCCATGTGGCTGATGAATTTTTTTTTACCCAAAATTGATGAAACGAAAAGGGTTTTTAAAGGAGATTCTCAGCTTTCCACCAATATAAATTATGCTTTACTTTGAATTTAATAAATAATTATTATTCATTTTCTATTTGAATTACGACTAAATTCCTAATTGATAGGCTGATTGAAAAAGATGTATAACTTTCAAATTGTATCACATTTTTTGAATCTGAAACATGTTTCACATTCTATGCTCACATACTATAGGATTAAAAAAATTAAAATAAAATTTCATGAAGTTTTGACCAAGTTAAGGTGGTCAGACATACGAGTTTTAATATTTTAAAAAATTTGTAATAAAAAATCATAATTAATTCAAGTTACTTGGAAAAAAAGTACAAAAATATATTATCATTTTATTGTGGTTAGGGTGGTCATACATACACCTACTTCTTATTTTTCCCTGAAATTTAAGTACTACTGCATTGGAATTTCAAATTTTCACCAAATAGATTAAAAAAAATAAAATAAACCTAGTAGTTTAGAAACTACATTCAATTTTATACAGATTCTATTATTATATATTTTTGAAATAATATAGATAACTTTTTTTTTTTTTAACGTCAAGTTGCCTAACTCTGATTTTTTGAATTTTCATCACCACTTAAGGGCCTATTTTTTTCATGATGATCCTACACAGACCCATAAAAATCAATATCAATTAGAGGAATTAGGTGCCCCCACATAAGGGAGAGTACCAAACTCTTTAAGATGTTGAATTTTACTACTCAAGGCCTTACATTCATTAGTAGAATGACCATGGACTCTGTGATATGTGCAAAAGGAATTCTTGTAATAGAATTTCTTTCGATTTCGGGAAGGGATATCAAGTGATCTTGGAGGAGTCTCAACAAGATACCCTCTTGATCAAAGCGAGGAGGTGCTCCTTTATCTTAAAGAAAAGAAGTGTCTTTCTTAGTATAAGATGTCATACTTACGCAAGGCGTTATAGATTGTGAGATTTTGTACACTCCATTAGAGGAGTGTGTAAAATCTAAGTCATTAGTGGGTTGCGAGATGACATTGATGTTAAGCGGAGATTTATTTGTTGGTTTAGAAGGGTGGTTTGGGATAATGTTGATGTGAGGTAAAGGCTTGGTGAATTCAACCAAAAGACAATAATCGAGACCATGATTTATTGTTTGCATATGAGGTGCGATAGGGTTACAGATACCTTGTTCTCTAGCACCATTTGCTTTCCCACTATGGCCAAGTTGTTTCATAAGATCATAACCTTTTCCATTAACCTTTTTCATTACTTTTGGATTGGGTGGTTGTTCATTGTTGGCTTCATTGTCTAAATTAGTTGAGGTGGATGCTTGTGAAGGATCTTTCAAGTCTTGTGTTGACAAGATTGCGGTTTCATTTTTAGAGTCTTTGTGTGTTATCTTGTATGCTCCCATTAATGTAGGTGTGAATTTTAAGGAACCCCAATCATTGTCTAGGAGCTGCGAGACTTGCTAAATAGGTTTTTTTTCATTTTTGTTGTGAGGGTTCCACTTGTGTGGTTGGTGTTAATATGTTCAAGGGATTTGATTCTTTTTTTGAATGTTCAAGCAACTGTTAGGTTCAGGTTCGGCTTCAAGTGTGTGCACTTTTTTGTTGTAGATGTACTTCATCTTACGATGAAGAGTGGAAGGCACCCCATTCATTGCATGAATCCATGACCTACCTAAGAGAAGATTATATGAGAGTTCATGAGGCATAACATGAATCTCTGTTTCCAATGTGGCCATTCCAACTGTAAGAGGTAAAGTAACCACACCGAGCGGTTGCTTAGTGATGTTGTCAAATCCCCTGATAGATAGAGAATCAGGTTGAATGTTTGATCGATCAATGCCAAGCCTATCCAGGAGGCTCACACTACACACATTAGGCAAAAATTCGGTATCTACAAGAGTTATATTGATCCCTTTTGTTTTGTATTGAGAGATTATTTTGAAAGCTTTATTTCATTTTTGCACGTCCAAAGGAGGGAGCTCACTTTGGTGAAAAACAATATCAACAGTTATTCCTTGAATAATAGTTGCTATGTCATTTGGTTGCATATTAGAAGGGATAGGAACTTGTTGTAAGGCATTTTGCATCATGTTGTGATAGTGAGGGGAGGCTTGAATAAGATCCAATAATGATATCTTAGCAGGAGTATTTCTTGGTTGGTCAAAAAGATCAGACTCCCTAATGAGTGAATTTAAGTGAGGGGCAATAGATAAGATGGGATTAGGTAAAGGTAAGGGTGTGGGGGTGAGTTGTTGTGGTTTTATTCTTGTGTAATGTGTATGAGCAACAATATTATAACTCGGTTGCTACAACACATTATTCTTAGGCGGATAAAGGATGAATTAAGGTTGGTTGTGATTTTGTTGGTTGTTTGAAGGGGGGTAAAGAATGAGTTGAGGTTGAATAATATTGACATCCTTGAGCAAGGGAGGGGCTAAGGTTGTCTCTTCATCTACTGCTAAGGATGTGATATTATTATTTTCATTGTTATCCTTATTGTGTATCATGGTATCCTCCCTAGGAGGAAGGGTTTTAGGAGAATGACAAACCAACTGCTCTTGATAATCAAAGTTTGGTTCTTTGAAAATGATGTCATCACAAGTAGGAGAATGATCAATGGTTGAATTTCCTTGTGCAATAAGGATTTCTCTAGGTGAAGGGGGACAACCAAGATTCTCATGGCCTTCACTAATTGTGTTTTCTAACAAAGTATCTACTTCACAACAAGGAGAAATACTAGGAGAAGAACAAATGTTATTGTCATGATTAACTATGTTTGTGTTGTCTTGGTCATTAATGTCTTGTCCACTAAGAGAGGTAAGAGGAGAGAAACAACTAGTATTCTCAAAAATCTCATTGATTAGTTCTTCTACCAAAATATCTTCATCACTAATAGGAGAGATATTAGGAGAAAAACAAATATGATCATTAGGAATGTCCAAGGTTGTATCTTCGTTTAATAAAACACTCTCATAGGGAGAGGGTAGGAAAGTTTTCTTAACATGTCTAGATTTGTAAGCAACTAGCATTGTTTGAACAAAAATGAAAAACATATGTAAGAATTTCATGCAATGATTCAACAATATAAACAATGTATATGCAAAGATGCAAAACATTTTTATCCAATATATGCTAAGCTTTAAGAATGTAAATAATGTACATGCAAGAATGAAAAACACTTTTAACAAACTTATGCAAAGTTTTATGAATAGAAACATTGTATATGCAAAATTGAAAAGTACTTGTATCAATGTTATGTAAAATTTCATAAATGTAAGCATTTTTAGATCTAATGATGAAGGTATATCAAGAATGATTACCCTAAATTGATGATTTTGAGCTAGATGCATAAAACCAATGTTCCCGAAACTTTCCAAAATTATAGTATATGATACTAGGAGGCTATGAAAGAACATAAATGAGGTTTTTGATGTTGTAATAGATAGTGAAAAATCTGGATAGGGACTAAGTCACCCAGAATGGCGAATTAGTCCCAGTTAAGGGTTTTCTTCAAAATTTTCAGAAATTTGCAACTAGTTTGAAGGGTTTTAATGTTGTGTGATCATAAGAGGAAATGTAAACACATATTTTGGATGATTGAAAATGATTTGAGATGCAAGAAGGAAAAGTATATTCACTTTCATGCATGCAAAAATGTGAAACCCTAGAATGCAAATTAATCAATGCAAGATGCAATGCCAACTGAATCTAGGGTGATAAGGGATTCAAAATCTGGAAAAGGAAGGGTATTCAAAGGTTGGGTTCACCAAAATGAACCATAAATGTTAGAGGAAAGTGTATTCCTTAGCACTTCTAGGGTTGTCACCTAGAAAGAGAGAGTTCCTTTCACATCCAAAATCTAGGGTTCATTCAAGATCAGGGGTAGATGTGTGTGTCAATGATGTAGAATGTGCCTAAATGGAAGGATCTAGATGCCAAAAATGGATAAAAGTGATTGAATAATAGTGCTAAGCCTAGAAAAAGAACTATGCTAGAAAACACATTGTGATATACAAATGACCTAAGAAACATAAACAAACTACTACAAAAATGAATAGAACTTAAGAGGTGCACCTGGAAATGAAATGTGATGCAGAGAGGCTTCAAACCTTCAATTGTTTTTGCTGATATTGACTAGGACACTTGTGCCAATCTAGGCGACTTAGTCCTAGATTTAGAAAAATTGCCTAGAAACCCGCTTATGCCAAATGGATGTCCAAATATACAAAAAACTCCAAAAAAATCTTGAAAAAAAGGACTAATTGTGAACCTAAAGAAGTCTCTATGATCAATCCATTTCAAGCCAAAATAGCAAAAGATAATTAACTTAAGCAAGGTAAAGATATTTTTCTATATAACATTTATTTTTTCCATTGACTAATTGAATTAGAAGCTAAAGAGAGAAAATTTCGGCTAGAAAAGCCAGTCAATTTAAGGTAACACTTATCTAAGGTAACACGTGAACAGTTTGACAGAATGTTTCAAAGAGGTGTTTTAAGCCTCTGCATGTACAATGGGAACGAAAGTGAGGAATCTACTGACAATATGATTTTCCTTGGTTCCTCTGGTAAAAAATGTGGTGGTAATGTATCGGATCAGCGAAAATCTCCACGATTATCCAACGTTTTTTACATTGACGATGTTATTATTATATTAATCATCTAGGAAGTAGTTATCAGAGTAACAAATAACAGCGGCAGTTGAATTAAGTTTATGAACTGCAGTTTTGTCTTAGAATTGATGCTACACTGAACTGGAGTGTCTCTACAAAACGGTCAGAAAAACGTTCAACCGCTGCTGGATGAAGTTAACTGCTGTTAGATTGTCGTTGTCCGCCGCTGCATTCACTGTTTCCATTTTTAACTGCATTTGGACGATTAAAAAGGATAGTCGTAGGGATGGTAAAGTTAACCGATCTGGTTTTAATTTCAAGCTCTCCGGAAGGCACTTTGCATGGTATAGAAACTGAAATGCATTTAGATTCTGTAGTTCTACTGGTTTTTAATGTTCATTTGTTCTACTCTATTTTTGTTATTGTTGACTTGATTCTGAATAGCTGGGGACTTATAATATCTGCTTTTCCTTTTCTTGGTAGATCTCAGGTCTAGTTATGGGTTGTCTTTAATGCAGGTTAGAGTGTTCTTGGATCATATTCAGAAATATGGGTCAGTCTTAGAGTCTATTTATATGCATATTATATTGTCTAACTATTGTTTTGGATGTAGCTATCTGGATACCTGCTATACCTTCGTGGGAAAAGGAATTTTGCAAGCAATCTGTCAGTCTTTCATGGAAAGAATTTTGCGAGGCAAAGAAATACACAAATTTCTTTCCAGAAATAGAGAAGTAGAATGATTCAGCAGCAGAAGAGGCTTTTCATCTTGCCAAGAGGAGATATTTTGCAAAGATTAATGGCACTCCTTGTGACATACCAGAACTTGATCCCAATGCATACATTGATGAAGTTGATTGGAATTCACTCGACTTGGGAGATGTTGACTGGCTAGAGGGAGATGGCCTTTTGGATATGGGCATAAGGTTGTTGACCTATATACTGCTCAACCTCAATTACTTTATCACTGGAAAGTCAAGGATGTGTACAGTGGAGAATGATTTGGGAGTTTTTGGGTGGGGTTAAGATTTTAATGTCTATTTTAAAAAAAATATTGGTTTTAAATGCTGGAAGTGAAGTTCAATTGTTACTGCTTTTTCGTCTTTTTCTTCCCATGCCTCTTCATTTGTCTGAAGAGTTGGATACAATTCCTTTCTCATCTTCTTTTGAGGATGATAATGTAGCCATTTTAATAGTGAACCATTTAAATAACTCTGTCAATTATTTGTCTTTATTTTACAATTGTTATTGTTGTTCTATTTTATGTTTTTCGGCTGTTATTGTTGTACAGTTAACTCAACACTAAATAGTATTTTGTTTTCATTTATTAATTAGCGATATTTAATGATTGTTTCTTGATGTTTATTATTTATTAATCAAGTTTTTAGGATATTTGATGATTCAATTGATATATTTTTATTTAAAAGTTCTTTTGTGGAATTAAAGGTTTCATTTTTATTCATTTGATTTATCTTAAAACAAATTTTTTTTAGAGAATCACATCTTTTTTCTTCTATTTTTGAATTTCATTAATAAAATTAATTATTTTTAACTAAAGAATGCATGATATTTTACAAATCTAGGTGTATCACAAATTCATTTTATAAGTAGAAGGAATCTATCTGCCTTCATACAAATTTTAAAATATTATTATTGAATTGAATGTCTGACTAGAACTTTAACAATTTCTAACACTCTCATAATTATGATAGAATAGTTTTTTGTTCATAAAGAAGTATATTTACTTGCAACAATTTATGTGACTATATATTTTTTAAACAAGAAGGAGAATCTATATCAAACAAAGTCAAATCTGTTATAGATAAAAAGTCTATTGATTATGCTAGCTTAAACATCAGAACTAATCAACTTTTTAGGTAAGCATGACAATTGTTACACACTATTTTAATTATACAAAAACTATTGTTTTCTCTTTGCCGTTTCATTTGTGGTGCATAACTAAAAAGTGGGGAATCACAATTAGGCCATTTTATTTTCAAAGACCTTGTTAAATGTTCCTATCACACTTGATCTAATGAAATGAATTGAGGAGCAATTTTTTAATACCATGAAACATTAGTTCATAATCCATAGCATATTATTGGTGACTTGTGACACAAGATATTATTTTTGTTTTGTTTTGTATGTGGAAATGGATTTTCAAAGGTATTTTGCAAGATATCTAGTGTGATAAGTAGTCTTTTGTGTTTTAGTATAATATTGAACAATTTTAGTGTGAAAAATGTAAAATAGAGTTAATTGTTGTTAATGAATGTGGTTGCTAAAAATCTAAGAGTTAATCTCATTGAAGTAATGAAATGTCACGTTAAACTAGGAATTCCAAACAATTAACAATTACCCCCACAAAGTTTCACCATTCCTTTGAATGATTAGAATAAAATTATTATGAAAATATGCTTCTACACTAATACTGTTAAAAATTTATGCCAATAGTACTCCATGACAGTTTTAGACTCTTAAGAATGGGAGAGCTAAAAATGAGAGAGGTATAAATTAACATTTTTTAAAATGTCTTATACTCTTCCTGTAGATTACTATTTTGGGGGTTTGAAATAGTATGGGTCTTAATAATTCAAATTGTTGGTGACAACAAATGATAGTAGATTGTGGATTAAATAAAACACAATTAGATTAACATTTTTTTATATCAAGCCATGGCTATGAATATGATTATTATTTTAATGGGAGCAATTTAACCTACAGCCTCATACGAGATAACGAATGACCCCACGCAAGGAGAAAGAATAGGGATCATTTAGAGGAGTTAAAGCTGAGTCATCACTATTAAAATGGAGAGATCTGTCTTATGTGTGGGGCTGCGGAACAGGGAGTATCAAAGAAAATACAGGGGAAGTTAATTTCAGCTTATTCTTTTGTAATTTCCAGCCAATGTATTTAAATGAAGGTTATTTTTCAGTTAAGGAAATAATGAACAGTTCATTCTGAAGCTGTTCCTTTGAATGGGCTAATCCATGTGTGATTTCCTGTTACAAATCCTTCATGTGTTTTGTGTTTGCCTGCGAACTAGCTGTCCTGTGTATGTGTTGTCGCATCTTTGGACTTGTATGTTTATATTTGCATGTGTTTCTTTAAAGCCTTAGCTTCAAGTGCATGTGTTCTTCTAAAGCCTTAGCTTCAAATGCTATTTAAAAAATTAGTTCTAGCACGGAGGTATGACCATATCAACCTCGAGAAACTGAAGAATATATTTAATTAATAGATTATGTTATATGGTATTTCATCCATAGATATATAGATAAGTTTGTTTGTGAAGCTTGTGTTATGGAAATTAGCATACACAAAAAATAAAATAAATTGGGAAAGTCTAAAGAGTTTCCAAAAGGTTGGAGTTAGTTTATTCTAATTTTTGTGAAATAATGAAGATAATTTTCATTAGGGAAGATCAATATTTTATGACATTCATTTTTGACTTTACTTGAAAGATATGGGTCCACTTGAACTACATAACAAGTATGGAGAAATTAATGTTTTCAATGAGTTCATACACCAACTTGAGAATGAATGTGATGAAAAATAAATAAATTTTAAACTCATCTATAAGAGAAAGAGTATGCTTTAGACAAATTTGAGAAATTTTGTAAACAAAAGAGATTTAAGAGACAATTCTTAGATCCATATACTCCACACCAAAATAGAGTATCTATGAAAGAATGAACATAACAATTCATGAAAAAGGTAAATCAATGCTCAAGTCTTGTAATCTTGAAGATAAATTGTGGGGAGAAACAATTTATATAGTAGCTTATTTGATTAATTGATGTTTGAATGGAAACTTGGAAATCATTTTTCCATAAAAAATATGGTTAGGTAGTCCAAACCATTAGTGAGGCATTTAATAATTTTTTGGAGTAGTTCTTATAAATAAATTCCAAAAGAGAACATAAGGAAATTTGATGATAAGAGTAAAAATGCACCCTTTATTGGATATGTGATGCAGGAGCATCTAGAGGTACTAGCAATCTTGCATCACCAAAAATATTGTTGTTTCAATTTTGTTTATTTTCAATAAGGGCTTAGGGGTTAGGAGAACAAATATTTTGATTTGCAACTTTGTAATTTCTCTTGTGGTGAAATTATAATTGTAATTTTGGTGGGAATTATGCATTTATGAATATTTTCTAAGGAAAAATTGGGAAAATACTCCTCTTGGGCATCCCATTCTTGGTGGGGACCATTTGGGATGCATGTGCTCACATGTTCAATTGCATGTTTGTGCCACAAGATTTTAATATTATTATGCATGTCTATATTTGGAGCCGTCGAAGCATTGGGAATGAAAGGTGTCATAGTTGGCAAAGATCATTGATCAAAAGTTAGGCGCCCATGTGAAGGTTATGAATGCTAGGAATTTTATATTTTATATTCTTATCTCTCCTCAAGTTGGGCGTTGGATTGCAAGGTGGTAATTGAAGGTTGTTTTGGATACCAATAATGGTTTTCTCCTCACACATTCTCTATATATTGAAGCATATTCATTTGGAGAGGGTGGCTTTTGAAAAAGGTTTGGTTGCATACCTAGATGCTGTTGGAATGATGCCAAAATGTTGAAGACATTATGTTGCAATTTTTTGTATGTTTGAATCCTAGATTGTAAAGAAGCCCATGAGCTTCAGTTTGATGTAATCATTCAATGATTTAAGAAAATAAGAATGTTGCTGATTTTCTTTGTTTAATTATAAAATTTAATGGCATATTTCTGCCATATTGTAATTCTCTTTGTGTGTGCTTGATTTCAGATTTGTAAGGGGAGTCCTCTACATTAGTGGTATTAGAGCTAGTGTTTTTGAGTGTGTAGGCAGAAGCATCGATTAGAGGAAGTTTACATCAAGACTTGGGGGTGGAGAGTGTGTGAATTTTGTTTGTAGATGTATGTGCAACCTACAAGAAGATATTTTCAGAGGGTTTGAGGAATTGAGGTTCCCATGGTTGTAAATAGATTTCCAAAGGAGGTAGTTTACAATAATATTGATGAATATTGAAAGAGGGTTTTGTAAATAGATCACTGAAGGAGGCAGTTTCAATAAGTAAAACTTGAGGATTAGAATATTTGTGTTGAGGCTTTGTGAGGACTTGAAAATGGAAAAGAGAAAAAAGAAAAGGACTTTTGTCATTGGATGGATTTTGAAGATTCCCGGACTTGAGAAAAAAGTGGCCACTTAAACCCCTTTCAACCCCTCATGCTTGTGTACTTACCCATGCATTTCATGTATGACGAATTAATCTTTTTTCCATGTGTGTATCATGATCTAGTCATATTAATACATGTTCATAGAGCTATAAATTTAGATGATGTTATGTTATATTTAAATTTTGATTAGTATTTTTTATATTAGAATGAAGCTATAAAGTTTATAACTTGATGTTATAAATTGAAATTAGCATGTGATTATATACATGTATATATTTCATACTTGTAAATTATGTACATATCTTCTCCTTGATAATAATTTTCTAAGTTCAAATTATTTCTTGTCTTAAGGAGTTTCAACTCTAATCCACCTATGATTTAGATTATACATTAAAGTCATCATCATATTCATATACAAAAATCAATACTGTATGTAGCATTTTATAAGAATTTAAAGATAAATGAATATATTTTACTACCAAGGTTCCATATAATTACACAAGTCCATTCTAGAAACATGTCCATAATATCAACCTATGAAATTATCTTATAAATTTTATAAGGATTACAAAGGTTCTTTCAGAGCTTGAGTTTACCATGTAATTATAGATCAATTTATCTTGATCAAGATAAATGTTAAATACAAAAAAATAGGATTTACTTACCTTATTTCTTACCATTTAAAAAATGATATATGAGGCTTGATTGATTCAACTATGTTTGTATCTTGGTATTTGTTCTTTCTTCCCATCTTATATTTAGTTAGCCTGGATTCTTCTAGTATCCTTTTTTTATGAAATTGAAAGCACTTGACCTATTGTGACATATTAACCATTCTAAGATTTATTCAAATGGTACCTAATAATAAAATAGACTTCATATTCAATTGGTTTAAGATGATATCAAGGGTATATGTTGGGGAATAATGGCATTAATAGGCAAGGTTCCAATTTTTCAATGTGAATCAGATAATTTCTAATTTAGCAACAAAAATATCATATGCATCTATAAGAGCATTCACTCTTTGAATTAACTAGATCATGAAAATATTCTTATTTATAGCCTTTAAATAGTATATGGCATACTTTCCCCAAGTGACTATGGGATTTGGTGTTGAAAACAAGTAAATTTCATATATTGCATGTCAAATTGAATAAACATAAACATAAGTTCATATAAACATGTAGATATATACAGATCGCTGATTTACATAAACACAAACATGTAAATTCCATAAGTTACACATGACATTATACATAAACATAAGAACTTCATAAACAAAAATGTCATCTATCTATTATATATTATATATATATGTTTGGTTGAAAAATGGATGTTGTTATGGTTTAGGACATATAACATCACTTTTCTCCAACTAACATTCAAGGATGCCCTAGATATCTCAACCTAATGAAGGATTAAAGAAGAGATCTGATAATAGGGTATCTTAGGATATTAATTCATATTAAAAGAGGGATTCACCACCAAGCTAGGGCTTGGAAAAATGTATGACATGCGAGATGAAATGGAAAACCTAGTTTGATGCAATGCTTTACTAAATGACTTAGAAATATAAACAAAGCAAAACAAAAAGATGTAAAATAAAAAGTGTGCACCTGGAAACTTACATGGAGGCTTGTATGAAGACTAGAAATGCTACTAATCTCCTAAAATTTTGACCTACTGGGAGTCATTCGCCATTTTGGGCGAATTAGTCCCAATTCTGGATTTCTGCTCAGGAGCTGGTTTCGGGAAAATGGGTATCTAAATATGTAAATATCTCTGAAAAACACCTACAATGGGACTCATTCTTCACTTGTGGT
Source organism: Sequoiadendron giganteum (assembly GCA_007115665.2). NCBI lineage: Eukaryota > Viridiplantae > Streptophyta > Pinopsida > Cupressales > Cupressaceae > Sequoiadendron > Sequoiadendron giganteum. The sequence continues at coordinate 200,857,157 of CM021100.1, forward strand.
GAATGAGTCTAATTTGGCTTTTCTAGAAACTCAAAGTTCTGATCTGCACCTCTTAGTTTTCTCTTTATGCTTCTCTAGATTCTTGAATCCAAAACTCTGATTTCAGGGTTGTAGATGACCTTTTAGTGAATATTATGACCTTGTAAATGGGGAGACAACTCGAACAAGATTGAAGCCTAATTTTCAATGATCTTCAAGTCTTCAAAGCACCTAGATCTACAATCACACAAAGAGAGAGAAAAACTTGTTGATTGTCAGGGAATGGGGGTTTTCCTTGGTCAAACCCCTTTTAGGTAATTAAACCAAATGATGGGACAATGAAATGAAGACATGAATCATGGAAAATGATACCTTGAATGATGCCTTGTAAATGATGCTTTGTAAATGATGCTTTATAAATCTACAACTCAACATGAAATGACCATGAAGGATGTAGATCTTGATCTTTGATAATAGCAATGTAACAATGCTTGATCTTGGATGTTCAAAGCCACATCACAACACTAGCTCAATAAAATGCTTGATTCTTGATATGCTTGACATGATGATGGTTCTTGAATTGGTGCAACAATTGATGAAGAATCTTTCCCTTGAGTGATATTGAAAGATATCTTGATGACCTTAGAATGCTTAACCCTTGCTTGCTTGACTTGATAACATGTAGGCTTATGTTGCTTGGATTTCTTAGGTGAAATAATGATTTGGAAGCTTGTTTATATAGGAAATCTACTTGAACATGATCGTTAATTTGATCCCAAAGGCCCGACATAGGAGAAATTTGAACTTAAAACCTAGTTTTTCCTACTCAAACATTGAAAATATAGCTCAAATGGGACTCATTCACCATCCTAGGCTAATGGGTCCCATAGGGGCTATTTTTCCTGCTAGAATGTTGGGGAGTGAAGAAATTAAGCTCATATATTGTTAGGTTTTTGAATGAAATAAGCCTTGGGATGCACAATATAGGGTCATAGGGGCCCATTAATGATGATATAAAGGTTATAAATGCAAGGGGGCCCAAAATTCAACGTGAAAGGGTAAATAAATACACTTTACAACACTAAATTAAGGAAAAATTGAGCCTATTTAGCTTAGAAGGGCCCTAAATCTCATGTGAATGTGTAAAAAATATTACAACACTAGATTAGGTTCACTTTAGTTTATAAGCCTCCTAAATTCAATCTGAAGATGTGAATAAATATATTTTACAACATTAAATTAAGCTAGAGTTAAGTTAATTTAGCTTAAAAAGGGCCCAAGATCTAATGTGGATGTGTAAAACACCTCACAACACTAGACCAAGGCGACACTAAGTCCAATTTATCATTAATTATTCCCATATCAAGTGTGAAATGTAAAGGAATCTATTTTTCTACACTACATTTAGCCACCACTTTAGTGAGAGGATGAACTTGCTTCAAACTCACACTAAAGTAGACATTCAAGAGGGGTCCAATTGTGCCAATGCAGATGGTCTAGGATAATAAAGATCGAGGAGGCGATCAGGCCCCCAAGATCCAAGATCTCAAGTCAAACTGACATAAGCATAAAAAGGACACGCACCAGGTGTATGATATGCAACAAAACAAGATACATGATCATGCATTGTCAATGACTAAAGAAAGAAAGAAAAACAAGTAAAAATAAAAAAGTGGATCAAGCTTCAACCATTTTTCCAACATGATGTGGATCAGATCTAAGATTTTTGTCCAGAAAAAAGATGCATACTCACTCTGAGGCCACGAAACTTGAGGTCGTCCACGGGGTGAGAATTCCAAAATGGTGAAAAAAATACACTCATGGATGGTATGTACTCACACACATGCGAGTGGCTATGGGGAAAGTCATGCCTTGGTTGGGATTCCCGCTCAAATCATATCAAAGTTATACCTCCTGATAACTTTGATAAGGCACCACAAATTTTTTTTTAATTTTTGTGCTTCATGAGGCAAGAAAACTTTGTACATGCTTGGAGCTCATGAACAAACAAGATGGCTCCACAAACATGCAAAGTGTGTTATGCAAGCTAGCCATATAACTAAAATTGTAAATACAAAATAGTGTACAAAATGTTCAAAGGTATTTTGCTTAGTTCATGCGAGGTATCTTCTCAAGGAACATTGTGCTTAATGTTTCCAAGAGAGAATAAGTCAAAGAAATATCACACTCTTGGAGGAAATAAAAACTAATGAAATCACCAAGGAAAGGATGCATCACAATAAAAAAGAAAAATCACACAGCGAAACATAAGTGTCGATGTATGCCCCCACTTTGAAGTTGTTGCTAACACCATTGCTGTGAGAAATTGCTTTAAAGCAGAAGAAGGCATGAGATCCTATTCGGAAAGCCCTATGCTAAGTCACATGTTTCTGATAAGCAACATCATAAAAAAGGTAGTATGTCACATGCGATCCAACTTAAGGCATGTCATCCACATCCCAAGCTTTCTCTTATATGTTCATGAAAGGTGATCAACTAGCCAAAAGAGACAATGACAAGTGGTGTACGAGGACAAGGCTATCTAACCCCTTTCCCTCACTTAGTGTAAGAAAAGGATGAGCCGAATACGATGAAAATAAGTATTAGTTAGAGGAGTTAGTTGCTTTAACACAAGGAAGAGCATCACACTCCTTGAGATGTTGAATTCGATTACTCTAAGCCTTAAATTCATTAGTGACATGACCATGAACTCTATGATATGCACAAAATGAATTCTTGTATTAGATTTTATTTCATGTTCTTGGAGGAAGGGATATCAAAGGATCTTGGATTAGTCTTTCCAAGATACTCTTCTGATCAATAGAAGAGGATGTTTCATTATTTTGTGGTAAAGACATCTCTTTCTTAGCATTAGTTGTCATACCTACGCAAGAATTTAGATTATGAGATTTTGTTCTCTCCTTGAAAGGAGGATGTAAAATATAATGAATTAAAATCATTAGATTTTTGTGAGATGAAATTGATATTAAGCAAAGATTTCTTTATTTCTTGCAAATGATAACAATCAAACCAGTAGTGTCTATCAATTTAGGATGCACTATTATTAAGGTTGGCTTAGAAGAATCTTTTGTTAGAGTAGATATTAAGTGAAGGTTTGTTTGATGGTTTGATTTCTATGAAAGGACAATAACCAAGACTCTAGATGTTTTTTGCATGTTAGGCTCTATAAGATTGCAAATACCTTGTTCTCTAGCACCACGTCCGTTTCCACTATACCCAAGTTGTTTCATAAGTTCATAACCTTTTCCATAAAACTTTTTCATTGCTTTTGGATATGGTGGTTGTTGATAATAAGCTTCATCAAAGTTTATTGTATAATGTGTTGTCTTTTGTTCTAAAGTGGTTGAGGTGGATGCTTTTGAAGGGTCTTCTGAATTTTGTGTTGACATTATCGCTTTTTCTTTTCCCTTTTTAGAGTCTTTGTGTATGATCTTGTATTCTCCCATGAATGTTGGTTCAAATTCTAAGGAACCCCAATCATCTTCTAATAGCTTCATGAATTTTTCAATGTTTTTTCTTTATCTTTCTGTTGCACAGGTTCCACTTGCATAGGTGGTGTCAGTGATGGTAAAGGATTGTCCTTTTTTTCTCAATGTTTAAAGAACTGTTTGGGTTAGGGTATTCTTTGAGTGTGTACACTTTATTTTTGTATATGTATTTCATATTACGATGAAGAGTAGAAGGCACCCCATTCATTGCATGAATCCACGACATGCCTAGAAGGAGATTATATGAAAGATCATGAGGCATAACATGGATCAGTGTTTATAATGTGGCCTTTCCAGTTGTAATAGTTAATGTGATCACATCAAGTCGTTCTTTTCCTACATTGACATCAAATCCCATAATAGATAAAGAATCAAGCTGAATGTTTGATTTATCGATGCCAAGCCTATCCAAAAGGGCTACACTACACATTAAGGGAAGAGCCATTGTCAACAAGGTTTCACTTTATCCCTTTTCTATTTTATTGAGCTACGATCATGAAAGCATAATTTTGTTTTTTCACTTCTAAAGGGGGGAGTTCACTTTGGTGGAAAATAATATCAATGTTCATTCCTTGAATCATGGCTGCTATGCCATTTGATGTGCATTAGAAGGGATAGGAACTTGTTGTAAGGAATTTTGAATCATGTTGTGGTAGTGAGGAGATTCTTGAATAAGGTCCCATAAGTATATCTTAGCAGGAGTATTCTTTAATTGTTCGACAAGATCATACTCCTTTCCACAAGGAGGACCCGATAAGATAGGGTTAGGTAGGATAGGATTAGGCAAAGGTAGGTCTCTTTGGGTTGGTTGTTTTGGTTGCAAATTGTTTCTAGTGTTATATGTATGAGCAACGATATTATGACCCAGATGCTACAAAACATTATTCTTAGGTGGGTAAAGGATAAGTTCGGGTTTGTTTTGAGTTTATGGTTTGTGTGATAGTGGGTAAAGGATGAATTGAGGTTGAAAAACATTAATATCCCTTAGTGAGTGAGAGTCTAGTGTGACTTCATCATCTTCATCTAAGGGTATAATATCATTATTGTCAATGTTTTCCTTTTCTTGCACCATGATATTCTCCCTAGGAGGAGTTTTTAGGAGAACTACAAACCAAATGTTCTTGACATTCAAGGATTGGTTATTCCAAAATGAATTCATCACAAGTAAGGGAGTTATGAATGGTTTGATTGTATTGTTTAGGATAAGGCTCTATTTGATTGTCCTTTTTCTCTAAGGTCTCATTCTCTTGTGCCATATTATCTACCCTAGTAGGAGAGCTTGTAAGATGTTCATCACATTCCATGGTTAAATTTTGTAAAGTAGCTTCATCACAAGTAGGAGAGGCATCAAGAGAAGGACTACTATGGTTTTCATGATTATGAATGGTTAACTACTTTTATTCAAATAGGTCTTTCTAAATTTTTTAGGGACATTAGGAAGGAGAGATAAGGTTATCGCTTTCAATCCACATGTCTTCTTGACATGTAATTTTCATGATTGTTCACGATTGTATCCTCTTTTACTAAAGCCTTCTTACAATTAGGGGAGGTGTTGAGAGATGGATTTGGAATATACCAAGTGGTGGCAACGATCTCATCTTCTTCTTTTCTAATATATTCCAAAGAGGGATGAGGACAAACAAGACTCTCAATGCTTGTATCTTCTTTCATTGAGATACCTTCATCACTAATAGGGGAGGTATTGGGAGAAGAATAAGTATGATCATTATGATTGTCTACACTACCATCCTCACTAATGGGAAATGTAATATTAAGGATTGTGTCGATCCACTTTCTCTAAGATGTTCTCATAACTATGAAAGATAGGAGAATGATAACTAACATGTTTCTTAATGACCTCATTGTTGTAATCTATATTGAACTCATAAGAGGGGATGTTGTACTTATGCAATCCATTTTTAACCATATCAAATCCACATATCTTGAAAGAAAAAATGCTATTATGGAAAAGTAAAAAAAGTACAATTATATGACCTAAAGTGAAATGTTTGAATGCAATTTGCAGATTTGAAACAAAGCAATTTACTAATTAGACTATGCAAAAACATGAAAGATGAAATGTTGTAAATGCAAATTTTGAATTGAGAAATGCATGAAATGGACCAATTTAAGCTAGATTTAGTGAAATGCATGTAACAAAATGTCAACCAATTGAAATAGATAGTTAATGGAAGTAAACAAAAGTGTAGAAAAAAGGTTTTCAGTGTTGTAAAAGGTAGTTTTAGGGGTGCACTGGAACTGATTCGCCCAAGGTTGTGAATGAGTCCCTATAGGAATTTTTTAAGTTTTCAATTGATTTTTATGCTTTTTAGTTTGTATGATATGTAACCTAAGTACAAATGTAGTTTTTAGATGATTTACAATGATTTGAGATACAAAAATGTAACCTATATACACTTTCACTAATGCAAAATTTTGAAACACTAGAATGCTAGTTCACCAAAATGTTTGGTTGAAAAATGGATGTTGTTATGGTTTAGGACATAGAACATCACTTTTCTCCAACTAACATTCAAGGATGCCCTAGAGATCTCAACCCAATGAAGGATGAAAGAAGAGATTTGACAATAGGGTGTCTTAGGATATGAATTTAGATTACAAGAGGGGTTCACCACCAAGCTAGTGCTTGGAAAAATATATGACATGCAAGATGAAATGCAAAACCTAGTTTGATGGAATGCTTTACTATATGACTTAGAAATGCAAACAAAGCAAAAAAAAAGGCTCTAAAATAGAAAATGTGCACTTGGAAACTTATGAAGGATTGAATGAAGACTACAAATGTTGTTGATCCTAAAATTTTAACCTACTAGGACTCATTCACCATTCTAGTCGAATCAATCCTAGCTCTAGATTTCTGCATAGGAGCAGGGTTCAGGCAAATGGGTATCAAAATTTGCAAAGATCTAAAAAAAAAATTCAGTGGGAATCATTTGCCACTTGTGGTGAATAAGTCTAGTTTGACTTTTCTGGAAATTCAAAGTTTTGATTTGCACCTCTTAGTTTCCTCTTTATGCTTCTCCAGATTCTTGGATCTAAAACTCTAATTTCAGGGTTGTAGATGACCTTTTAGTGAAGATTATGACCTTGAAAATGGGGAAACAACTCCAACAAGCTTGAAACCAAATCTTTAATGATCTTCAAGTCTTCAAATCACCTAGATCTACAATCACACAAAGAGAGAGAGAGAAAAACTTGTTGATTGTTAGGGAATGGGGGTTTGTCTTCGTCAAACCCCTTTTAGGTAATTAAACCAAATGATGGAACAATGAAATGAATTGACATGAATAATGGAAAATGATACCTTGAATGATTCCTTGTAAATGATGCTTTATAAATTTGCAACTCAACATGAAATGGCCATGAAGGATGTAGATCTTGATCTTTGTTAATAGGAATGTAATAATGCTTGATCTTGGATCTTCAATGTTACATCACAACACTAGCTCAATAACATGCTTGAAATGATGATGGATCTTGAATTTTTGCAACAATTGATGAAGAATCTTGCCCTTGAATGATCTTGAAATCTATCTTGATGACCTTGGAATGCTTAACCCTTGCTTGCTTGACTTGATAACATGTAGGCTTATGTTGCTTGGATTGCTTAGGTGAAATAATTATTTGGAAGCTTTTTTATATAGGAAATCCACTCGCATGACTGTTAATTTGATCACAAAGGGCAACATAGGAGAAAATTGAACTTAAAACCTAGGTTTTCCCACTTAAACCTCAAAAATAGATTAAATGAGACTCATTTGTCATCCTGAGCAAATGAGTCCCATTTGGATGGGAATCATTTCCCAAGGTGGTGAATGGGTCCCACAGGGGCTATTTTGCTTGCTAGAATGTTGGGGAGTGAAGAAATTAAGCTTATATGTTGATATTGTCAAGTTTTTGATCGAAATATGCCTTGGGATGCATAATATAGGGTCACAAATGCCTATTAATGATGATATAAAGGTTATAAATGCAAGGGGGCCCAAAATCCAATGTGAACGTGTAAATAAATACACTTTACAATACTAAATTAAGGAAAAATTGAGCCTATTTAGCTTAGAAGGGCCCTAAATCCCATGTGAATGTGTAAAACACATTACAACACTAGATAAAGTCCACTTTAGTTTACAAGCCTCCTAAATTCAATGTGAAGATGTGAATAAATACATTTTACAACATTAAATTAAGGCAGAGTTAAGTTATTTTAGCTTATAAAAGGGCCAAGACCTAATGTGGATGTGTAAAAAACCTCACAACACTAGAGCAAGGTGACATTAAGTCCAATTTATCATTAATTATTCTAATATCAAGTGGGAAAATCTAAAGGGATCCATTTTTATATAGTAATGTAGACATGGAAAATGTACAATACGATCCAGCACACTTGATCCTAACTACTAACAAATTTTTTTCCTAAATCACACTCTCAACCTATCATCACCTTCTGTCTCTTAATTAGATAAATCATTATTTATTTAATTAGGTCTTTCTCCCCTGTTGATTAAATAAATCAATTTAATTTAATTAACCCTAAAATCCCTTTTAATTAAATAATTCATTTTATTGATTAAATCCCTAAAGTCTTCTCATTAAATTGAATAAATTAAAACTTATTTAATTTAACCTAACATTATCCCCTTTGGTTAAATAAATCAAAAATATTTATTTAATTAATTTTTTCCTCTCAATTCTGATTTAAATCAACTCATAAATTTGAGTCAAAATTATCAAGTCATCTAATCCCTCATTAAGTTGATCAAATCTTATTAATTTAATCTCAATCACTAAAATCCTTTAGAGAATGCAACTTGCACAATAAATCAATTACTTTGATTTATTTAATTGCCTATATTCTCTCAACAAGGAATTAAGGAGGAATATTCCTTCAATTTGACTCAAAATCCAAGTGGATTTGTACATCCAACAAGGCATTCACTCCTCTTACATGTCCTTGTGCATTGAGCCAAGTGGCATTTATTTCATTCATTTTTCCCTCTCATATGTCATTTCCTCAATTTCAAATTCCACCTAATTGCATTTATTGGCACTTTGGCCAAAATCTGCACAACCTTCAACCATTCACATCTTGACAAGTGACACTTGGCCATTGGATGTTGAATGATCCCACATTGCTCAGTTTCACTCTCTTTTACATTTTGGAAATCTATAAATGAGAGATTATTCCTCTCATTCTATCATCCACAACTTGAGTAAACTTACTATACTCAACTTCATCCTCATCCACAATCTCATGCAAAGTTACTCTCTTCACATTGAGAGCTAATTTTGCCCATTTCTCTTCAAGTATTCATAATTTCAACAATTTCATAGCTAGGTTATGCCAAAATCTCATCAAGGAGATTCAACTATCCATGCATCATCAACATTGCAACAAAGGAGTTGGGAAAGGGCCAATTTCGACACATCAATTGGCACCAATTCCCCCATGGGATCAAGAGTTTGCTTAGTTTAGATAGATTTAATTTGGTTTATTGCATTGTTCTTCATTTTACTTTCTATCTAAGTTTTGTTAATGGATTTCATGGGGAATCCTTGTTTTACCTTGCATATTGATCTAATAATGTGTTCGTTTGTTGTGTTTGTGCAAGTATAAAACTAGGGTTCACATTTTGGCGCTAGAAGGAGGGAAAATCTCAAGGATTTCATCATGTTTTTCAAAAATTTCGTGTTTTTTTAACATTTTTTGTGCACACAAGAAACTCCACTGCTGACAGTTTGCGCGATACTATATTGCACCACTTTCGGAGACATGATGCTATATTGCATCGCACTTTTCCTAAACTATGCCACACCCACTTTCTCGCTCAAAATATTCAAAATTTCAAACTCTGCCATGGATCTTTGAGTTGCAAACTGCGTTGCCTTGTAAAACTCTGCCACAATCGCGCTCTCTATTTCTTGCAGAGCGCCGCACTCAATCAAAGTGCAGCGCTATATTGTGCCACTGAGTTTTGAAACTGCACTACAGGTTGATAGGAAGAAATCTAAATCTGGTTTTTTTTAACATGTGCTATTTTGTTTTTAGGTTTTTGAATTCTTGACTTGTTTACTGCCTTTTCATCTTTTGGTTTTGATTATTTTTTAGGTAAAAGCAAGGAAGGAAGCAAAATGGGAGATTCCGTTGGGACATCAACCTCATCCTATACAAAGTTCTTTTGAACACTCTAGTGTTGTTTGACACTTTTAGAGAATCCTTAATCTCCTTTAAAAGGAATTTGCCATCTTTTATGCCTTAGGAAACAATTATTTTTCTTTTGGGCTCTAAAAAGAACAACACAAATTTCCTTTTAAAAGTTTGCAAAAGGCTTAAAAAGAACCTTAGGAACAATTTACTAGATTTGGTTGAGGTTTAACAATTGAACAAAACAAACTTCACATTTGATTTAGTGCTTTACGAAGAACTCATTTTGCTTTGTGGGTTTAAAATGAACAAGTGTTGTTTTGTTTTGTAATTAATTATTCAAAGTAATATCATCAAAAGGATGTATGCACTTCTTTCATGCCTCACGACGATCTTGAGAATCAAAATCTCTTTTGATGATCTTAAGTTGAGTAAAATAAATGCCTCCACACTTCATTTTTTGGTTTAAAATTGAATAAAACATCTTGCGAGTGTGAGCGTGGTATATTGCGAGTGTTCTCCCTTTGTTTTTCAACAAAGGTCGATTGAACTACGGGATATGCTTTCTTGCTTTTGTTTATCTTAGCGGGTCCACCTTGTAGGAAACAGTAATCACCCAAGGGAATGACCCAACCGAGAACACGCTAAAGCCAAGTGACTTTCACCCGGGATATAAGTGAGGATATTGGAACAAAGGCCAATATCACAAGGATTATTCCGATGAGAAGGGAAACAATGGTCTCTCACTATACTAGATAGTCCCCCATAAACGAAATGCCTGCATTAAAACTTCTTATTTAGCAAAGGCAAGATTTTGGTGCAAAAGGTCATGTCCTTTGAAGCTGCCCCACATTATACATACGGTTCTGTTGTAGAGATGAAAAGTATGCCATGGGAGATTCATGGGTACTAATGCTTGGATGACGCAAGAAGCGAGTGCACTGTAAGGGGGAGCCTGTGTGGTCAAGCATCTAATCATCTACACTGAATATGCGCAGCTGGATTCGTCGAAGTGGGAACCCAACAAATATTGTCTTTTCAGCTTAGGGATTATACATGTTCGTGAAATCAAAACACCTTTCTTGGTTCTAAAACATTGAGAAACAAACATTCACAAAAGCTTCAAAATTTTGAACCTTTTGAAGGAAACAAATACCCTTGACCAATCCATGTGATCTTGCTTACCCTAGGGATTCTATCCTTAGAGGTTTCTAAGTGCTTGGTTTTAATCATCATTTGTTTTTACTGAAGTCAACCTAGGAAACTATGCTCTTGAAACCTTGATTTTTCACATAATGGATGTTGCGGAATGAAAAGGAATTGAGAAATAGACATTTAGTTTGAAATCATAAATCAAGAAAGTTCTTTTGGTAAAAATAACTCATTAAGCAAAGATAAAGACAATTGGACCTCACATTTGTTTCCTCAAATGATTTCCCGAAAAGTCAAAATCCAAAAACCAAAGTTCAAGAAGATTAGCCTAAAAGCTCATGAGGAGCGTCTCGAAAGGCTTTTTGAAGTTAGAGAAAGATTGGTGTATAATTTCTACAAGAGAGCTTCCAAGAACAATCCAAGTTTGTATGAGTTCTATTGTCAACAAAATCCAACTTTTTTCCAAAGGTTTTCTTTTATCACATAGGAAGTATGGCATGTTCTTCAATACCGAGATCTTGTAAAAAGGAGTCTTGTCTAGGATCAAAATCATCACTCTCATCAATCTCTCCATCAATCAAATCGCATCTCACCAACAAACTTTTGAGAACTTTGAAAAATCATTTATGCTAAACTTAAAGGCAAAATCAACATCACTTTATTTGACTTAATACACCTAGTCAAATTGTCAATCCTCTTGAGAAAATTTACCTTTAGGATAATGCAACTTCCTAAGGTCTACTAGTTCATAATCACTTTGATTGGATTAACACACCTAGATAATTCATTCTCTTGTGCAAGTTTTCCCTAAGATAACACAACTTCCTAGGGTTTACAAGTTCACTGTCATCTTTGTTTGGCTTAACGCACCGAGTCAAACTATAAAAATCAATCCAAGCCTTAAATTTTTTAGCATCGCCCCTAAAAGTTCTTCAAAATTTTCATTCATCCGAATCATCCATTTATCTCATCCCCATCATCACCCCTTTTGATCCTTGAATTCTCCTAGTTCTTCTCTTTTTGTACTTAAAGATTAAGATCAAACGATTTCTATTTTATGGTCCAAACAAGATCACAACACAAGAGGAACATGGGAAACACCAAAGAAACATCAACTTCTAGTGACTTGAGTCAAGTAACCTCCAAAATAAACCTTGTAGGATGAAGCAATCCGCCAAAGAACTCTTCTCTACCATCAAAAAATCCTCAAGAGGAAGACTATGAAGAGGACATCATTCATGAGGACTTGGGAATGACACAAAAGGAAATAACTGAAATGATTCAAAATCTAGAGAATCATAGAATTGTCAATGCCATGCTAAAACTTAATCCTTATCTATACATATGCGCGTTAACGAAAGGAGGGGCCCAATTCCCTTCTGACCTTGACGTAAGTACTAGTGTAGAAAGGCCTCTTGCGAGCATACCACCAATGTCAATTCCAAACATCATTGAAGAAATTCCCCAAACCATATTGACAATCGTACCAACCTCACCAATTGTTAACAAGGGAAGTGCCATGTTTTGTGAATTAGAAAAGCATCACCTTGTAAACAATAGAGAGGTAAATATCAGCACCACACCGGACAACTCCGTCCTGGTGAATCCATCGCACCCATATGTACCTCTTACTTTCCATAATCACGCAGACTCATCATCATTCTTTGCAACACCAATCTATCTGCTGAACATACAAACTTCTCTATCGCAAGGAGAAGGTGGTTTGTTCAGAATAATGAGTCACTAACCCATTCTCATCATCAGTCTTCCAAGGGAACATACCATCATTCCCTCCATTATCGCTTACATCCATTTCACCTCTTGGGTTAGGTCTTCCCCCCCTACCCACTGCTAGTTTCTCAAATCAAGGCAATTCGAGTATCACATCAAATCCTCTCCTTTTTCCAACAACATCACAACATCGCAACAACAGGTGGCAACCATCCAAGCCACCATGGTCAATACATCAATCGGTCCCCAAATACCTCAAAACATACCTTCCTAGGGACCAAGCATCTCAACCACACCACCAACAACCCAAGTCTCGACCACCAACACAACCCCTCCACCCCCCACAATGGTTAGCACCATTCCCAATCCACCACCGATCCCACGAAAAGCCAAAGTGATGAATTCATTCATCACAATGATTCATGTAGTCCAAAAGGCCACCCATTGAAGGGTACTTCAGCAAAATCAACAAGCTGCACAACAAGCTATCTAGTAAGTGCAAGCCCAACTAGCTGCCCAACAAGTTGCACAAGTTGCACAAGCTTAGCAAGCCGCACAAGCAACCCAGCAACCACAGGCTCAAGCTCAAGCCCAGCACCAGGCTCAACAAGCACAAGCACAATACCATACACAGTTGCAAGCAATCCATCAAAAAGAATACCAACAAGCCTTGTAAGACTTTCAGGCACAAGCCAAACAATAAGCTTTGTTGGCGCAAAAATAGCTAGACCAACAACAAGCTCTGTTGGTGCAACAACAACTAGACCAACAACAAGATTTGTTGGCACAAAAATAGCTAGACCAACAACAAGCTTTGTTGGCACAACAACAACTAGACCAACAAAAGGTTTTATGGGAACATCAACAACTGGACCAACAACAAGCTTTGTTGGAACAAAAACAACAAGATCAACAATAAGCATTGTTAGCACAAATGCAGGCATATCAACAGTCCTTAAATGCACAACAGAGCTTGCAACAAACCCCCACCAACACTCCTCTCATCAATCAAACACTGCAAACACCCCAAAACACATTCATCCCACCTCTTGATCAACAAAATGATGTTGCAACACAAATCAAACTGCTCTTGCAGTAGGTGTTGGACCTCCAAGCAAGAAGAACAACCAAAATGCCAAGCAACTTGTGCCCCTATCTGTTTGAAAAAAGTCTAATGATGGTACCATTCCCAAAGGGATTTGAGATTCCCAAATTTGATAAGTATAATGGGATGGGAAACCCTGAAAACCATGTCAGGGAATTTCAAGTACATTGCATGGAGGTCGCATATGATGACACATATCTAATCCAACCTTTTCCTTGAAGTCTGATTGGTCTTGCCATAAAATGGTTTTCTCATTTACCCATAGGCATTAAAACATTCCAAGAAATTGTGGAAGCTTTCCTTAAAAACTATGCATTCAACATGGGTGCAAATGTCAATTTAGAAGAACTATCAATGCTTAAATAGAGAAAAGGAGAGCTCTTCGCATCCTTCTTGCAAAGATGGTGAGCCAAGTCCAATCAAAGAAAGTGGACCATGCCAAAAGAACAACAAGTTTTCACAATCATATCCAATCTAGATGAAAACTTGGCATTCTACTTAAAAATGCAATGCATCACAATGTATGATCAGTTGATCCCAAAGGTGCTCAATATTGAAAGAGACCTTACTGCACGAGGAGGCGCATCAACATTTCCTCCAGAATAGGATAACCACCTGTCCACCAATTATAATGATAAACCTCGAACATGGTCGAGGAATAAAAATATCACAAATGACAGAGTGGTCGATGCTAAGGTGGTCATCACTGCCTCTAAGAAGAACATCTAGACACCAACCATAGAATCATAATCGCAATAATACAGTGGCACAACAACAACCACTTCCCAACAACCAAATCAATAACTTGGGTAATCAAGGAGGACCACCTCCCCAAAACAAGTATCCACCCAAGTGGAAATTTATGGTCCTTTGAGAATCAATTGAATCCATAATGAAGAAGCTGGTCAAGGAAAACCTTATCAAAATCTCCAACTCTGAGCAGTATGCGGAACCCTTGACAAAACCACCATGGTACAATGAAAATCTCCTCTGTGATTTTCACAAGATCAAGGGACACACAACCGTAAATTGCATGAGGTTAAAGAATGTCATCCAGGACCTCATTGAAGACAAGAACATAAATGTTGAACAACCAACTGGAAATCAGGACCTTAAAATATACACGAATCTGATTATGAATCATAATCAAGGAAATAACCAAGGAAATGACAAAGGGAAGCAAAAGTGTGCTAGTGCAAACCTTGTGTATGAGGACATTGTCACATGCGTAGATGAGATGGTCATGGTCATTAACATCAAAGGAGCCAATGTCAATTGTGGAGTCACCACATGTGGCAGCAAGGTTACTATTGCAAGGGCATCATAGCCATCTAAGACCCCCATTTCAAATACAAAATCCATTCCCTATGATTATAGCATCATCAACCAGCGAAAGAGAACCCCTGCCCAAATCTCCATCATGGAATTATTGAAAATATCTGCCACCCATAGGAAAATACTTGATGAAGCATTAGTTGCATCCACTGTCTCCACCACCGTTGATACATAATAGTTCCAAGTTATGGTTGATAACATCATCACCCCAAATCTCCTCACATTCTCCAATCAAGATTTCCCTGCCCAACCATCTCACAATCGTGCACTTCACCTTCAAGTGCTGATTCACAAAAAGAAAGTCAAAAGGGTCCTAGCGGATGGAGGCGTAGGCCTCAACATCTATTCGCTCAAACTCATAAAGAACTTGGGATTCTCCGAGGATTCCATTGATAAGAACAAAGGCATCACCATAAGAGCATATGATGATCAAGAAAGAGTGTCTCAAGGCACTATCAAAATCCCAATCCAAGTGGGGCCAACAACCATGGAAACCACTTGTCAAGTACTTGATCTCAACCTACTATACAACATCCTCCTAAGACGCCCATGGATCCATGGAATGAAGGAAGTTGCCTCAACATTTCATTAATGCATCAAATTCCTATACATGAATGAGGAGGTCACAATACATGGTGATCCAAAACCATTTGCCTATTGCAAAAACTTGGAAGCCAAGTTTTATAGAATCCCCCAAGTACCAGAAAATGATGAAGGCCCATCCATTTCATACATAGACCCATCTAACCTTGCCTCTAATTTTGCAACAAAGACACCCTCCATCCTTGATATATCTGAAATCAAGATAATGATCCATGACAATGGGTACAGAGACTACATAATGAAGAAGAATCCGTTTTTGTAGGAGAGTTACCACAATCTCCTAGATCACATGGGCAACCTCAGCCATCTAAAGCACTTGTCTGCACTGTTAGAGTAAATCCTTCTAGATTTCACCATTGGGGGGATCTAAGTCAAGAAAATGTGGATGAGGGAGACATTTCAAGCATGCTATACCATGATGAAAGACCCAACCCCACTTTACCCATGGACGAAACCAATAGAGGGTTTCAAATTATGCTTAGTATGGGCTATAACAAGAATGAAAGCCTTGGAAGAAACAACAACAGACAACTAGAGCCCATTGTTGTAGAAAGAAGAATGAGAAACCTTAGTCTCAGATGTACCCCTTCAAGTATAACCGTACATGGTAGAAGTACTCCTAGTAGATCAGTCGGGTCCCCTCCTCAAGTATCGACAGTCTCCCTTCAACTACCCGTTTCCATAGGTCTACTCCTAGATAATTTCACTTTTGACATAACTAATGTCTACACTAGTAGTGATGACGAGGATACCATAAAGGGCTTTCCCATTTTTTTTGATAATTTTGCCTTACTTATGATTAGTGCCTCACAGCAGAGTCAAACCAACAAATGCACAAAATCAACTTAGTGTACCCTCAACTCATCGACTATGACCAATGAGGACCATCGATTCTAGACTCATTCTAAAATGATGAGGCACTCTTAGAGTTCATGGGACTAAGGGATATAGTTCCATGTAGAGATCACAAGGCTGGGTTCGACATCACATTGGACACTCAAGCATATTATGGGGAGACAATTGAGTCCTTCAGTCGCAAAAGAAAAAGAATGAGAATAAACTCAGGGTTATTGAGTGAAAACCACACTGTGGCACTCTCTAACCAAAGAATAGTGAAAATAAAGGATGCATCTAATGGTGAAAACCTCTTCAAGGCATCAGAAGATGAGGGATTCAATCTCCCCCCTATGACACTACATCAAGAGAAATTGACAATTTTGGTGGAATAGTGTAATCCTTTTAATCTAGGAACGAAGGCAACACCACAAATCACCTTTTCTGCCGAATCGTTTCTAACAGAAGAATAAGAATTACTGGCGGAATTTCTAAAAGAAAGAAGAGTGAACTTCACATGGACCTATGCTGACATTCTGGGCCCGGATCCGGAAGTTGTGGTTCACCATTTGGCTGTTTACCCTGGAGCAAAGCCAATTAGACAAAAATTAAGAAAAATGCATCCTCAAACAGCCTTACTAGACAAGGTGGAATTGCAGAAACTCTTGGATGTCGGCTTCATACGCCCAATTGATTATCTTTAACGGGTATCCAATCTTGTGCCAGTTTCAAAACCAAATGGGGGCATTCGTATCTACACTAACTTCAGAGACCTCAACAAAGCATGTCACAAGGATGATTTTCCACTACCTAACATTGATATGATAGTGGACATGACAACCGGACATGAGACACTATCACTGATGGATGGATTCTCGAGGTATAACTAGATAATGATCACAAAAGAGGACCAGCATAAGATGACATTTACATGTCCATGGGGCACTTAATGCTGGAATATGATGCCATTTGGGCTAAAAAATGTAGGCGCTACATATCAGAGGGCCATGAAACTAATCTTTCATGACATGATACACAAAAATGTTGAAGATTGTGTGGATGATATACTGGACAAATCAAAGAAGAGAAAAAATCACATAGCAGCCCTAAGTGCCATTTTTGACAGACTGGAGAAGTACAAGGTCAGGCTCAACCCCAAGAAATGTGTCTTTCGGGTACAATCAGGTAAAATTATGGGATACATAGTGTCAATGAGGGGAATAGAGGTGGATCTCGCCAAGGTCAAAGCAATCCTTGAAATGGAGGCACCAAGGACACTAAAACAACTCATAGGCTTGCAGGGCAGATTCCAATCCATCCGAAGGTTCATAGCACAACTGGTAGACAAAAAAATTGCATATTCACATCTACTCCACAAGGGAGCAGCATATAAGTGGGATGAAAATTGTGAACAAAAATTTGATAAAATCAAAGAATATCTACTCACGCCACCAGTATTAATGCCACCCATTGTAGGAAAACCTTTGATTTTATACATCTTAGCAACAACAAAAACCCTTGGTGCTCTTTTAGCTCAACACGATGAAAATGGGACAAAGAGGGCCATCTATTAAATCAGTAGAACAATGGTAGGGCATGAGCTCAACTACTCACCAATAGAAAAAACTTGCCTAATAGTCATGTTTGCAGCCCAAAAGTTTAGACACTACATGTTAGCTCATCAGATCAAGCTGATTGCCAAAATCGACCCCCTAAAGTATATACTATCAAAGGCAATGCTCACACGAAGAATGGCTAAGTGGTTCATGATACTATTAGAACATGACATTGAATATGTGGAGTGAAAAGAAATCAAAGGAAAAGTCATTGTAGACCAACTGGCAGAGGCTCCAATCTATTTAGAAAATCCACTCATATCAGAATT
The DNA here is from genome assembly GCA_007115665.2 of Sequoiadendron giganteum. NCBI lineage: Eukaryota > Viridiplantae > Streptophyta > Pinopsida > Cupressales > Cupressaceae > Sequoiadendron > Sequoiadendron giganteum. The sequence continues at coordinate 200,875,453 of CM021100.1, forward strand.
TCCAGACGAGTCCATATTTAATCTCAGCATGGCCGATCACTGGAAACTCTACTTCAACAGCTCATACACACAACATGGATCAGGAGCCGATGTTTTCTTCATCACCCCATAGGGGGGTTGTATACCTAGATCCTACAAATTGGAATTTCCCTGTACTAACTACATTGGAGAATATGAGGCTTTAACCATAGGTCTCAAGATTATGGCAAAGTGACGGATCATGGCACTAAAATTTTATGGGGATTCACAACTTATTATCAACCAAGTCAATGGCTAGTACCAAACTAAGGATGATAAGCTCACACCATAGAAGAAGTTAGTAGAAAGCCTCAAAGAATCGTTCATTGATATCACCTTTGAGAAGATACCAAGGGCTAACAACAGAGCAACTGATGCCATGGCAACAATTGGATCCTTACTAGATATCCCTCACAATGTCTCAAAACATGAATTCTTGGTAGAGTAGCTTCTCCTACCCACATTCGAGGTACCAGATTCAGAATATGTGTGCAAACTCGTTGGTCTTGGTGATCCCTAGTATCACAACATCTAGACCTACCTTAGAATAGGAGTCCTCCCAGTTGACATAACCCCGAACCTTGAATGAGAATTTATCAAAAGGTTCTTACATTTTGTCATTCTAGGAGAAACTCTCTACCATAGGAGCATTAAGGGAACCCTTTTACATTGCTTAAATCTTGTGGAGGCCCTGACTGCTTTAATAGAGGTACATAATGGAACTTGCAGTTCACACTTGAGCGGTATGACCTTGGCTAAGAAGTTGCTAAGAATTGGATACTACTGGCCAACAATGGGAAAAGAGGCACATGAATTTGTCATAAAATGTTTACAATGCCAATAGCATGGAGACCTTATTCATGCACTAGCTCAAGAACTCCATCCTATTGTCACACCATGGCCCTTTTCACAATAGGGGCTTGATCTCATAGGAAAAATCACACCCACCTCATCCAACTGCCATAAATTCATCATCACCGCCACAGATTATTTCACAATGTGGGTCAAAGCAATTCCTATGTCCTACAAAACTGGAAAGAAGATATCCAAGTTCATCCTAAATTATCTAATTTGCCGATATGGTGTCCCCCAATCCATTATCTCTGATAATGGGACACCTTTCAAGAATCAAGAGGTCCATGACTTATGCGACAAATTCAAAATCCAACATCACTTTTCAACTCCATACTACCCCCAAGGCAATGGCCAAGCAAAAGCTACCAACAAAACCAGTCTAAAAATCCTTAAAAAGATAATCAATGACACTGGTCGTGACTAGAATCTATAGCTAAATCCTGGCTTATGGGCCTACTACACCAGTATCCTCACACCAACAGGCGCCACCCCATTCTCCTTGGTCTAGGAATCAGAGGCCATACCGGATTTCAAGATTGAGTGAGCTGGATTTATTAGACGATCGATGTATGGATGCCCTCAATCATCTACAAGTCTATCAGAACCATTTGAAGTGCAACTACAACAAGAAGATCAGGCGACACACCTTCCAAGTCGGCGAACTTATGTTGAAAGAGAACCAGAAGAATGTGCCAAATCTAGGAGGAAAACAAAAATTTGAGCCCAACTAGTCGGGACCTTTCATCATAACAACAAGCTATAAGTCAGGGGCATATCAACTATCAACACCAGAAGGCGAACCTTTGCAAGAACCCATGAACAACTGTCATCTCAAGAAGTTTTATTCCTAAGAAATTGCAAGGTATAGAACCAAAAATACATAAAAATTATAAAATGTCCTAAAAAAATGGTCACCTTGATGAAAACTTGGCAAAGCAGACGTCTTGGTGACAACAAAAAAAAAAAAAAAAAATCCGAAAAAATTAGAAAAAGGATTGAAAATAGTAAAGAAAAAAATCGTCCTCTAGTGAAAACCACTACGGTGGCACTTTGGACAAGTACCTTGGTGAAAAATTGGAAAACAGGCACCAAGCATAAATAAAGCATTCTCTATCCACTAGGATTTGCGTGACTCATTTCATTCCATCACATGTCATTAAATCTTCCTTCCATCCATCCATTCACACCCATACCATAGCCTGATCTTGTGCTCTTATCGTATTCCATCATAATAGTACTTGGAATATTCCTAAGGTTAGTTTGTCCTACCTTTATTGAAGAAGTCTATCGCATGTCATTAGGGGCATGTCGGATCAGATTCATGTATATTTTGATCTCCCCAAAACATTGAGAAAAATCAAAAATCCAAAAACTTCAGAAAAATCCTAAGAAAAGTTTTCAAAAAGTTCATCATGCAGTCTTGTCAGTCTTTCACCTTGTCTAAACTATGTCATATCTGAGCTTGAACGTAGGAAAGGTTGATCCTGGATCATCCCCCGAGACATTTTAGGTCAGTCCTTAGGCGTCCGCCACAATAAAATGGCAATTCGTTTGCCCATCTATCTCATTAATCAAGTCTATCGTCAGTTGAACTACATGGTCTCTGCATGTATAATGTAGGCAAGGATAATCTATGGATCATCTCCTGAGACCCCTAGGATAGGTCTTTTGGTTAGTCTCTTCATCGCAAATCTTGAAAATACCAAAAAAAATTGTAAAACACTTCAAAATTCCAAAAATAGCCTCAAAACATTTGAAAAATCCAAAATGGTGCACCCGTCTCATCTCACTTTCACCCGTAATAATCACCATTCATAATAAAATCAATCATCGCCATCATCCTTTGGTGGGTCAGTCGAAAGCAAGTCTAGCAGGTTCAAAAGTGAACACCTAATCGTCAAAAGTCCTAAGTCTAAATCAGTAAGCACACAAGTTAATCAACTCAGAGTATCAATAGCTTATCATCCAATCAATCTCACCAAAACCCTGATCACAACATGTTCTAGGATGAATCCTTCCCACAATTGACATAAGCATCAGGTATCTCACAGTAGTTTAGTCTTGGCTAGCGGTATGAAGAAGATTAGCTTGTTTGTTTACTTTATTTGGTCTTTTATGACTTATCTTATTTTGCGCTCATTCCAAGGACCTCTCGATGATGCCTAAACAAAATAGGTTTAAAGAAAAGGAATGGGGCAAGGATCATTGTCTCTTTTTATCTATTGCACTTGTGGGATACACTTGTAAAATAACTTATTCATACGTACTTTGTTGGGATTGTGGAGAGGATGTTTTAGATATCTTGTTGACCACATAAGAAAGCTTGCTTTCCTATGTTTTGGTCCGAGATGTTTAGAATGTTTAAACTACATCCCGAATAAGGTTATGTATGCTAAGTGTGAACAAGGATACTCCTATCTGATTGTCAAGTCAAAGTCCATCACGCGGGGTACAACACCATCCTGGTTATTTATACCTTGATGCATCGTACCTATGCGGGTTATCAAACATAACGTAATTGGCCCTTTGAAAATCTTGACTCTTGGTAAGCAAATCACCATCATTCTAAATCACTCTTTGACTCTAAGTTCTTCTATCTTCTTTCCATACTAATAGGGTATCATGATAGTTAATTAGAACATTTCCAAAGCGTATACCTTGCATCCACCCGATCATTGGCATAAAGTGCATATCATATCATATAGATTGTACCACATTATCATCATTTTAAGTTATGAGGAATAATATAGATTTGTTATTCTAAGAATCTTAAGAAAATCATTACATTTCATTCATCATACATTGAATCATTAAGGACATAATAAAAATCATTGGCATCTATTACCATCATTAATCATTTGCATATCATTTATCAATTGCATTTAATTTATCATTTTCACATCAATACACCATCATTAGCATATCATTTACCATGTAACCATAAAAAATGCATAGAAAAGATACAAAAAGAAATGCATCCATTAGAAGCATACATCATATCACATAGAAATACAAACATCCCATAACACATAGGAAATTAAGAAATGCATATCATACATTGCAAGACATATCATAAAGGGTGAACCATCTCATATAAAATATATACTGTCATGATACAAAAAATTGGATCAAGTGTACGATCAAGGTACATAGTACAAAAAGGGGCAAGTAATCGAGGTCCATGGAGAAAAAATGGAACTGTCTGTGATCAAAGGGCTAGCCCTACTAGCTGCTGCCCTCTCCCACCTACCTCTCACTGTGATCCTCTGGGGGCCTCATCCTTGTCTGCTGTGAGAAGTCTGGCACCCAGCCTGCTGCTAGCACTACCTGTCTATAATGATGCTGATAATACTCGCCCTCCCTGACTACCTCTTTGTACGCCTATAAGGAGATGAATCAACCTCAGGATGATGAGGCCGTACTCTCTAGTTGCCTCCGTTGAGCAATCTCTTGATCCCTCTCAGATCGAGCCTGATCTCTCTCTATAGTCAATACCTGAATCTGACCCTGCAACTGTTGGATCAACACATCTCTATGGTTTGGCTGCGCTACTAGCTGCTGCTGTGGGACTGCCCTATCCCAATCTCTGGGCTGACCATCCTGATCCCCTACTCGTGGAGGTGACTGCTATGTTGGATCTCTGGGAGGTGTCTGATGAGGAGTTGGTCCACCTCCTCCTTCATCCCTATCCCCATCTCTGCCACCTCTACCCCCCTGTCCTTTGCCCCTACCAACTGATCTGCCTCTAGGTCTCCGCCATGGGAGTGCTAGGCTAGGAATTGTCAATCTCAAGGAAGGCATGAACCAGAATCTATACGCTAGAGTCACCCCTGCATCCGCTGGCCCCTGATCATACGGCCACGATCTGGCCACTAACTGTCTAAACGAGGACACTACCTCAACTGTCGAGATAAGTTGGCCCCATGCCGTCTCTCTCGTAGTACGGACAAAGATTGCCATGTATTGATCATCCAGCCTATCCTACATCTCTCCAAACTAGTGGGCCACTCTACCTTGGAGATACTGCTCTATCATAGTATGCTTCTGAACCTGCATCCATCTGTCCTACCGAGCAAAAAACAACTATTCTGCATCATCGTACCATGGGCCTATGTCCATCCAGGGTCTCCAAATGAACCCCCTTATCTCATCAAGAACTCGTCGCTAGTAGGCAAGGTCACTTGTACCAGTGTCAGTAAAATGGATCTGTGCCCCACCATACCGCCAGACAACAGGGTCATCAATGTCAAGAACAACTAGTGTGACATCTGGATGAAGTACGAGAATCTACTCCCATGCCTAGATATGCAACAAAGTAGCTTCGGCCCCCAAAGACAGACTGTCCAGATATGCGAACTCATGCAAATCCCTGTATAAGGAGGCTGTCATCACTGGCACCCAAGCAAAGCACTCTCAGCGAATGCACATTTGTTGCCATGCTAGTCCCCAGTCTGGACTAAGGTACCGACCCCATCGATCGGGTGCCACAAGACCAAAGATGATAGCCACAACAATCAACCTATAGGTGCCCAACACTCTACCTTGGTATTGCTCTAGGTCAATCTGTCCATCGGAAAGAATGAGCTCATCAAGACCCATGACATCAAAGTAGGAATCCCTACCCTCCTTGGGATCATAGATCACTCTGGCTCCATGAATGGGCAATCGAAGAATACACCAGACATCCTCAAGGGTGACGGTAGCCTCGCTAGTAGGAAGATGAAAGGAAGAAGTCTCAGTGTGCCACCGCTCGGCCAAAGCTGTCATCATACATAGGTGCATCCGGATAGGAGGGATGTACACAACATACCAGAGGCCAAGAATACCAAGTTTCTCCTGGAGGTACATGTGCATACCTTGTAACCTACTGAGTATCATCCATCTGTGCTCCCTCGAATGAAGTATATTAGGCTCCTCCTACGCAAGGGAAGTCACCGTGTCAAGTCTTGTAAGGAAATCTACCTTTCATGTCGATTTTTCACATTTGAAATGGAAAGTGTGGTGCTGTTTGCAAATACGGTGTAGCTTGAAAAGTTCCAAACTGCACCACGCGACGAACTTTGACAAACCCTAAATTCTAAACAATGCCACATGACACTATTTGTGTGTGCGACCAAGTTTAACCTTTGAAGCCCTAATATCCAAACTATGTCGCTCTGCGCTCTTTGCATATGCGGTCTAGTTTAGGATTGCATGACACTGACCAAACATTTGTAGTGGCCCTATATAGTGCCGCTCAGCCTAAAAGAGTTTTCTATGCTATTTAATGCACAAAAAATAAGAAAATTAAAAGTCGGGAAGGGGTTACATACCACGGGTCCTACGCCGAATGGCCATTGGTGCACTCGTACTCTCTCTGACACGTGCCTAGGAAGCTATCGTTGCACCATCTTGATCAGAAGTCAGAGCTCAAAGTGTGAAATTTTCAAAGGGCTAATTGTGCAAGTGTATTGAAAGTGACTCCTCAAGGTTTATTTAAGCTTGCAAATTAGGGTTTTTTGATCTAATTTGGCCATCTAACTAGGGTTTTGGTCTCTCGATCCTTTTTTTTTCCAATCGAGGGCCATTTTACATCTTTTTTGGCATTCTGGGGCATTTTGAACCTATCAAGCACCTCGTACTTTGTTTTTTCGCGAGATCATCCAAAAAATCAAAATTTTCATCCGATCTCTCGTGGGGGCAATATACCAACATAACCCTTTCGCTGGGGCAACAATGGGGCATCTGAAAAATCAAGAAAAAATTGAACTTTGATCACAACAATTTATTCTTTGAATCAATGCAACAAGTACATTGCTTCAAAGAGAGGCAAAATGTAGACATGTAAAATGTACATTTCGATCCAGCACACCTGATCCTAACTACTAACGAGATTTCTTCCTGAATCACACTCTCAGCCTATCATTACCTTCTGTCTCTTAATTAGATAAATCATTATTTATTTAATTAGGTTTTTCTCCCCTATTGATTAAATTAATCAATTTAATTTAATTAACCCTAAAATCCCTTTTAATTAAATAATTCATTTTATTTGATTAAATCCCTAAAGTCTTCTCATTAAATTGAATAAATTAAACCTTATTTGATTTAATCTAACATTATCCCCTTTGGTTAAATAAATCAAAAATATTTATTTAATTAATTTTTTCCTCTCAATTATGATTTAAATCAACTCATAAATTTGAGTCAAAATTGTCAAATCATCTAATCCCTCAGTAAGCTGATCAAATCTTGATTAATTTAATCTCAATCACTAAAATTCTCTAGAGAATGCAACTTTCATAATAAATCAATTAGTTTGATTTATTTAATTGCCTATTTTCTCTCAACAAGGAATAAAGGAGAAATATTCCTTCAATTTGAATTCAAAATCCAAGTGGATTTGTACATCCAACAAGGCATTCACTCCTCTTACATGTCCTTGTGCATTGAGCCAAGTGGCATTTAATTCATTCATTTTTCCCTCTCATATGTTATTTCCTCAATTTCAAATTCTACCTAATTGCATTTATTGACACCTTGGCTAAAATGTGCACAACCTTCAACCATTCACATCTTGACAAGTGGCACTTGGCCATTGGATGTTGAATGATCCCACATTTCTCAATTTCACTCTTTTTTTTTCATTTTGGAAATCTATAAATGATAGACTCTTCCTCTCATTCTATCATCCACAACTTGAGTAAACTTACTATACTCAACTTCATCCTCATCCACAATCTCATGCAAAGTTACTCTCTTCACATTGAGAGCTAATTTTGCCCATTTCTCTTCAAGTATTCATAATTTCATAGCTAGATTATGCCAAAATCTCATCAAGGAGATTCAACCATCCACACATCATTAACATTGCAACAAAGAAGTTGGGAAAGGGCCAATTTTGACACATCAATTGGCACCAATTCTCCCATGGGATCAAGAGTTTGCTTAGTTTAGATAGATTTAATTTGGTTTATTGCATTGTTCTTCATTTTCCTTTCTATCTAAGTTTTGTAAATGGATTACATGGGGAATCCTTGTTTTACCTTGCATATTGATTTAATAATGTGTTCATTTTTTGTGTTTGTGCAAGTTTAAAACCAGGGTTCACAAGTACAATATATATGTATATATATATATATGTGTGTGTGTGTGTGTCTGTGTGTATCAAACATAAATGTGTACACATATGCTCACATACATCAATAGATGATCTAAAACACAGACATAAACTCAAATATCTAGAATCGATATAAATATAGCTAAACATGAAAATAAACATAAACACATAAAAGTAATAAACCAATCTGTTTATCAGATTCATCATTTTTTGAAGGAAGATGTGAGGCACCAAGTCATAATCAATATGTTTATCAGATTTGTCATCATAGTAACCTACCAAATTATCAAAATCTACATCAAATTAATAAATCCCTTTCATTAGTCCATTAGGATTCTCCACAATGATCATCATTTTCTTTTCCTTGTGCAATTGGACATTTTTTCCACACTTTGGGATGGTAGCATAGGATGAATCCATTTGAAGACTATCACCTATTGAAGCTTCCCACTTCCTAGATAGTAACATACCCCATTTAGCTAGACAATCAACTATGATAATATCCATTGAAAATACTTTCCCAAGATATGAAGCAATATATAAGAACATTATTTACTATCCCAATTATATTTACCTCACAAGAATCCATAACATAGCATTTACCATAGGATTTTGAAACTTGTAACCCTAAATGATTCATAACTTCTAATGACATAAAATTACGAGATTCTCTAAAATCTAACATACATTTATGAACTATCCAACCATTTATTAATAACGATGTATAAAATAGATTAATGGCTTGATTGCTACCTATAGAAACAACGCCCAAATAAATTTTAGGGGTTTCTTGTATATTGACTTTATATGTCACATCATTGGGAAAATTTGTAACTTTATTTAATTAATAAAAAATAGTAGGGGCATTGAGGTATGAAAATGTCCTCTCCGTATGTCTAGGGATCCTCAACAAATCTTTGATTGGAACTTGACCTTTTAATTGACTAAATAATTGATCCACACCAATTAGCTGGTATGCAGGCAAAAGAGTAGAAGAGGGGATTGCCACAATATTAGTGTCAGATATGAAAGGAATTACTTGATTATTAAAAAATTTCTTTGTATTTAACACCTTTCTAACCTCTTATGTCACCTTCATTTGACGGGCTGATGCAAGAAGTTGGGTCCACAAAAAACTCAAAAAGTGGAAGTGTTTTTGCTGTTTTCCAGAATTTGTCACACTTAGACTGAAAATTTGAGTCACTTACACAATGAATTTTTAAAAAATTCAGTAATATGAAATTTATCATTTTGAATCTAGTTTCCAAATATGTAAATTATTCAAATACTCAAATTGTTTAAATTAAATTTTGATAGGGATCTATAAAATCCACTTTTTAAAAGTCCCTATTTTTTTTTACCTTACCATGCATGTGTATGAACACCACTTTTTGACCCAAATAGAATTATTTTGCTAATTACTTTTGAAGAAAGAGAGCTAACAACATCAAGATTGATGAAGATTTTTTTTGTAATTTTTTGTTGAATATTTTTTTTTATTGGCCTTAATTGTTGTTTTTAAAAATCAACATGTGTGGACAACATAATTTGACCTAAACTAAATTTTTTTTGAATATATAGTTTTTCATTGTGTAGAGAATTGTCTAAAGATTGATGCCATATAATATTCTTACAAGAAACTTAACCATAAAAAAATTATTAAAAAACAAAAAAATCTTGATATTTCAAGTTTAAGGACTAGTTTGCTAAGAGATTAATTAAAAAATAACAAAATTAATCCAATATTAATAAAAATTATATATTTAGAAACTAAACATCGTGTTATCTAGTGGGTTTTAATTTTATAGATTGATTCAGAAAAAAATCCATCAACCATATTGCCAAAGTTGGACATTCTTCTTCTATCTACCTTAGCTTTTTAGTTGCAAGTCAAAGGCTAATGCTCAGATTGCCAAGCCTTTTCCGAGGCTAAAACCAAGTCTACATGTGGGTTTGGAATTCAATTTTTAAATAACGTGTACGTAGTAATGCATACACATTATTTAAATGAAATGTGTATGTGTTTCATAATGCGTACGCGTTTCATAATGCGTACGTGTTATTTTTTACCCGTTGGGTAAAGGTAACATGTACGCATTATGAAACACATATGCGTTCTATTTTTAGAATGCGTACACATTTCATAATGCCTATACATTTATTATATGACTTTTTTCCTTGATATGAATTTTTTTGATAAAACACATTTTTCCTGCAACATTTTTTTTTGCAGTACAGTCTGAAAGTGCCATTTTTTGAATTTTTTATTACAAATTTGTCTTGTACATGACATATTCTATTGCAAATTGTTATAAGAGACAACTGTAGGTTGAATTTTTTGAAGTGGAATCAAGTACAAGAATATTTTACAAGAAGATTTTAAAAAAGAGAGCTTTTGGATGCATTCATGATGTTTTTGTACTTCAAAGTTTATAGAAGAAATGATCTTCATAGTACATAGTTTTATTTGAATAGTTGAAGGAGATGGAAATTTGAAAATATGTCACAAGTGAATCATTTTTTTTTCATCAAAGAGGGTTTGGTAACCATGGGATTAAAGAAAAGACAAAGAAAAAAGTGTAGAAAGTCAATGACACCCAAAGAAATTGAAGCAAATAAAGATATGGAGGCAAAAATAAAAAGGGATAGAAGAGAAAGGATTCATCAAATGAAAAATTTGGAAGCATCTAGTTCCGTGAATGTTGAAGAGGAAGCCATGAATGATAAAATGAATGTACATGATGCAAATGTGGAGATGGTGAATATGGAAGAAAATGAAATTATGGAGACAAACTCAACTATGCCTTCAACTTCAACTTTGAATGATATGGAAATAGTACCTATGAAAACAACTTCACGTATGTCTTCAAATCCACCTCCCAATGATATAGAAAATGCACCTATTCAAACAATCTCTCTAGGTATGTTTTCAAACCCAAGTCTTGGTAATATTGATTTTTCTTGTTTAGATGAAGCTGGATACACCATTGATGATATCAATAATTCTAGGGTTGAAACAATGCAAAAACAAAAAAATGATAAAATTATATCTTATAAAAATGCAAATGATAATAAAATCCCTCATATTGATGAGAATGAGAATGAAATCCCTTTTACATTTGAAAATCTAAATGGAACCCCTTGTGTGAATGAAAACAAAACCCCTTGTATGGATGAAGGTGAAAATATTTTTTACACAATTGAAAAATATGTGCTAGATAACCTTCGTGGTAAAGTTTCTTGGAGACAAATTAGAACTTATGGAAATAAAATATATAAAATATTTTTTTATAGAAAGAAATTAGGATTCAAATGTCAACTCATGCTGCAATTGATGAGAATGTGGAAAATGAGAAAAGTGATGAAAAAATTAGGTATTTTTGTAAAACCAAAAAAAAAAGATGATTTAGTATAACAAGTCATATCTAGTGTTGCTAATGCTATTGATTTTATAGGTAAGAAAAGTCGATCTAAAGATAAGAATGTGGCTAGTCATGCAATAACAACTGCTTTAGTTGATAAAGCAACTTCAAATAAAAGAATGTTAAGTAAGATTAGTAAATGTATAAAAGTAAATCCTAAAACTTTGATAAGAGCTACTAAAAGAAGAGAAAGTATTGAAAAGGATCCAACTAATCAATGTTGGAGTTTTAGTGGTAGACTCCTAAGATTAGACATGAAATTAACTAATGAAATTAATCTTTAATCGATAAATTTTGGCATGATAATACAAGAGTATCACCTAAAATTAGAGATGGCTTAAAATTAAGGGTGGGTTCCAAAATTCGTGAACCTCATCCAAAGCATCTCTTAGATATGACTCAAACTGAATTATATAAAAAAAATTTAGATGCTTTAATCTTACCATTGAATATTAACATAAGTCAAAGATCATTCGAAAAGTGTAAACCTTGGTATGTTAGAATTAATAAGCAACAAATCTCTTGTTGTTGTAAGACTCATTTACAATTTCGTTATTATTATGATAGTTTTCAATATATACGATGCACTTTGCATGCTAACCAAATTATGCAGGACATTTGTGGTATTGATATGCCACCTGAAAGAATCAAAGATTTTATAGCAGGTGTGTTTTGTGAACCCTCTAATGGAAAAATTAGTGGATGTTAAAAATTTAAAAATGTTGAGTATTCTTTAAAAGATGGAAAAATTGGAAAATGTTGTGAGGTAGTTAGGGAAAAATTTAGTGTGCATGCATTTATTAAAAAAATTAAAGATAAGATTGTACCTAAATATGTTCAACACTCTCAGTATGCTCATTGGCTTGATAATCAATTTAATTTATGTAAAAACACATTCCCAATTGGAACTATATTGTTAGTTGTTGATTTTGCTGAAAATTATAGTCTTGCTCCACAAGAAGAAATTCAATCACAGTATTATAATTCAGTTCAAGTAGCTATTTTTGTTCATATTGTTTATAGACATGCAAATGATAATAGAGAAGATAATATAATTTTTTTGAGAGTGTACCATTTTTATGTAAGTGATAATCAATTACATTCATCTAAGTTTGTTCAATATTGTTTTGGTATATTTTACAAAAATTGAAAAGAAAGAGGAATTCAAATGCTAGAACATCTCATATGGTCAGATAATTGCACAGGTCAATTCAAAAATGCTAGAATGTTTTATTGGTTATTTAAAGTTCATAAGGAAAATAATATCCATCACATATGGAGTTATTTTGAAGCTTGTCATGGTAAGGGAGAACACGATGGAGCAGGTGTATGTGTGAAGAGAGCTCTTGCTAGAGAGCAACTAAAATTTGAGGATGTTGCTAAATTTAGAGATGCACATGCAATTATAGATTGGTGCAATAAAAAATTATCTACAAGAATGAGTGATAGCTTAATAATTCGATGCTTCATTTGGTTAGTTGAAGAAAATGATATTTTTTCTCAACAAGATTGTGAAACAATTAATGGATCTGCAAAATGGCATTCATTTAAGAGTTCAAATGCAAACACATGCACAATATGGAAAAGGGAGTTGGAATGCTTTTGTCAATTTTGTATTGCAAGTGATTGGGAGGCATGTGAGAATATGAAGTGGGTCAAACAATGGAAACAAAGAGCCTTAACACCTACATCGACACGTGTTCAACATGGAATGACAATTGAAGATAATCAAGTGTTCACATCAGATGATTATTATTGTGTTTTTGATCTTGTACAAGGAGGTACATTATTTATTGAGTTGAATTTTATATGTATTCATGTTTATATGTGAATTAAATTTAAGTCACTCTTTATTGGAATTTTAATCTATTTTTGCAAGACATGTGTATGTTGTTGTTGCACTTGAGGGGAATGAAGAGGAGACAAAACTTATTGGTTGGATAGATGTGTTGAGAGAAAAAATATGTTGGTACATCCTAGAGTGGATGGTGACAACTTTGAGTATCCAACTAGTTCAGTGGTTGTTGTTGGCACTTCGCTTCAAAAATATTTGATAAGAAAGAATGGCTTGCCTGCATTTGAAGATTATGAAAGATACAAGAAGATTATACATTATTCACACATGATTTTGGAAACCAATATAAAACTAGTTAAATATCAAGGGAGGCCTTCTAATAAAGTTTTATGGACACTTTCAATAGATGATCATGAGACAATCATAGATACATTACAAAAAAAGAGAGGATGTAGATGGTACAACAGAGTAAATAAATATTGGTAAGTATATCTAGTTGTACATATATTTAATTGATATATATATATATATATATATATATATATATTTGTCTTTAGTCATTTCCTAATTAAAGTTTTATATCATTTTTTGTTTCAAGTCTCCCTTGACACTAGATGCTTTACAAAAAAGAGAGGAGATGCACTCTTATTACAATGGAATTCAAATCTAGAGACAAATAACTTTATATAGTTCTAGATACATTTAGTTGAGAGAATAAATATAAAACTAAATTTAATTCATTGTCATTTTATAAAAAGATTATAATTGATTCCATATCCCCTTAAGCCATTCTCTTAAAACCCCTTAAGCCATCCTCTTATGTACCATTAATCCATCTTCTTACATCCCCTTTAAGTTTCTCTATTGATTCCCCTCAATCCATTCTATTAGGACCCCTTAATCCATCCTCTTGCATCCCCTTAAGTCACTCTCTCAACACCCCTTAAGCCATCCCCTTATTTATCATTAATCCATCCTCTTGCATCCCCTTTGTAGATACCAAAAATTGGTCTAGGCCTGCGAGTACACATTCGGCATAGTTTTCTATAGTCCGTGGTCTTGATTAAATAATGTTTATTATTTAATTACCTTTTTTAACACATATTTCCTCTATTAATTAAATATCCCTTTTTAATTAATTCATTAATTCATAAATGACCTTTATTCAACTTGATTAATTAAATAAATCATATTTATTTAATTATGTTGCAAACTAATTAATTTTTCCCCCTTTATCTATCAATTAATTAATTTATTATTTAATTACCCCTTTATCATACTTTTCCAACTATAATTAAATATCTTTATTTAATTATTCAATTTAATCCCCTTTATCTATAATTAAATATTTATTATTTAATTGTTTATATTATCCTTTTCAAACAGTCAAATTAAATAAATTACTTTATTTATTTAATCAAAGTCTTTCATTTTCGAATGTTGAATTAAATTGACATTTAATTCATATTTTAATTATTTATGTCACATTCCTCTGTCAATCAGTTATCTAATCATTTACTCACCTTGTGACTCGAGATCTATTTTTAGTTCTCCAGTTATCTTCGAATTCAATAGTTGATCATCTTTGCAAGAAGACTCTCTGTCACAACTAGTTGATTAACTAGTTCTAACTCATATGCATGTATGCGTCTATTAATTAAATATCTTTTATTTAATCAATTAATTTAATTATGCATTTGAATTCCTCATCTTCGAGTTCTGACTTTGTCTTTGACATTCAAAGTCTATTTCTTCTATTTTCAAAGACTCTTAACTAAAGATTAAGATCTTGTTCTATTTTAGTCTTTCCTGACTCATGTTCTAACTCACGTTCTATCTGACAT
The DNA here is from genome assembly GCA_007115665.2 of Sequoiadendron giganteum. Lineage (NCBI taxonomy): Eukaryota > Viridiplantae > Streptophyta > Pinopsida > Cupressales > Cupressaceae > Sequoiadendron > Sequoiadendron giganteum. The sequence continues at coordinate 200,890,486 of CM021100.1, forward strand.
AGAACTCACATTGCATGGCATTCATCGATCTCGTCCGTCGATCTCTCTTTCAAATTCAGAGTCGATCGTTCAAAAACCCAAAATCTATAAAATGGCCTGTCATTATCATTATTCCTCCTCCCGAAATCATACACTTTTGAGAAGAAACTTATCTTCGATATTTTGCTTAGACATTCGACAAATTTATACTTGCATCAAACAAAAAAATTTGAGGGCAAGAATACTGAAAAGGCAAAATGGAGAAGAGCAATCGAGATAATTCGAAGGGGTGAATGCATATTTGGTGAGAGCTTTCCAAGTTATTTATTTTGTTATTCATTGTTTATTTCTTCGTACTTTGTTGTTTTGATTTAGATTGCTAGTTTAGAATTAATCATTTGAATCTGTGCATCTGTTAGCTATCATTTCAATCTTCCAACTTCATTCACAAATCTAGATCTTACATTTGGTGAACCCGACGTGAACACGCTTCAAAATCCGTTCATCTTTTCTTCGTTTTTCCATTTTCTATTTTCTATTTTCTTGCAGGTTTCTATATGACGTACCACATTTGTTCAAAAAAATGGCACATCTACACCCCGGGCCGCATCTGCTAAAAATAGAGACGCATTCATCGAACCAAACTACATCCGCCAGGTCAAAAACCGAATCCGCCTATCAACAAAGTTCATGAACCACATCCACCTGTCAACAAAATTTGCGAACTGCATCTGCCTATCAGAGTTGAACTGCATATGTGGCTCCAAAAGCCGCATCTGTCTGGTAAATCTTTTCCACTTTTTTTTTATTGATTTCCATACGTTCATTTTTCCATTTTTGCTTTTTGAGTTGTTTGGATTTTCGCTAATGTCTGTTTACAGTTGTCTTAAGGTGGAATAACATAGTGTTTGCAGGATGAAGCATAGAAGACAATAACAAAACCAAAGACAAGAACTATGAACTAGTGATAAATTTGCATGCAGGACCTAATGCCTATGTGTTTATTTATTTAACAAGTTTTTGTTTGGTAGATAGACAATTATCATGGGGATTAAAAAGAACTTTCTGTTTGGTAGATAGACAATTGTCATTTGGATTAAAAAGAATCATTGTCTTCTTTGTCTGGTGCGTTGCACATATTTATCACCCTTACAATTTGGTACATCGAAGTATCCTCTCCCCTTGCACATTCATGCGATCCTGGGTGTAAGAGAAATGGCTGCTAACTCTAAAACTAGGGCTTGTCTTGGTGGAAAAAATTACTCACTCCAAGACGACTCAGATCAGTAGCACGCTAAAGCCAAGCGACTTCCAACTGGTATATAAAAGTGGATTCTTGGGGAAAGCCCAAGAATCATGTGCACTATTCTGATGAGATGGACAAAAATGGACTCTCGCTGACGTTGGATAGTGTCCCATGAATGAAATGCCCTTATTAAACACCTTGTTGTAGAGTTACCAAAATCCTATCTACTTGTTGGCGCAACAGGGCCGACCTTGTGAAGCCGTCTTACATTCTTACGGTTTATGTGTGAAAATGAAATGTATGCCATGGGAGTTTCATGGGTATAGTAGCTTGGCTGCCCCATATAAGTGAGTGTCGTGGAGGGGAGCCAGTGGGGTCAAGCTACTATTCATTCACCATAAATATGCATAGCTGGAGAAATCCAAGTAAGAACTCGACAAGTATTGTCCAAAAAGCCTAGGTTGTAAATGTTTTTTGAGTCTTAACAAGTCTTTCATCACAAACTGAAAATACATTGATTGTTGTGTTTGTTCTCTGCTGTATTCGTCAAAAATCTTGATCAACAAACTAAGTCATCAAAAGCAACTTTCGAGAAATTTCAACTGTCAAAAAATTGAGTCACATTTGTCAGTTACAACGCTGCATGTGCCTTAGAGAGTTGCATTTGTTAAGGGAAACATTGCATCTAGTTGTCAAAAAAATCATTTTTTACAGTTTGGATATATCAAACCACAACTGTCAAATTACAAGTTGCATGTGTCATACAAACCACAGTTGTTCCACTTAGTACCGCATGTGTCTATCAGAGCTTAAGGTTTTTTTACAGTCCATATTTCGAGCCACATTTGAGTCCATGAGCCACATCTGTTAGGTCAAAAACCACATCTGTCACAAAAGACCTCAACTGCATGCAATGTTGAGAACCAGGTTTAGTTAAAACACCACATGCGTTATTGAAAGTCACATTTGTCACATAGAAAACCGCATTTGTCTAGAAAAGACGCAACTGCCTATTAGACACTGAAACTAGGTTTTTAGGGAAATCGTCGCATGCACACTCATGAACCGCATCTGTCAAAATTAGAGCCGCATTTGATAGGTGAACCTCATTTGACTGTCAACAAAAACCTCGAAAACTGCAAACATTGTGTCTGAAACATCACTATCATTTTCGTTTCTGTTTTTGAAGATGAACCTTGGACAGAACTTGAAAATTTGCTCAAAACCTTGCATTTCTAGGTGTCATATATGTCATAGTCATCATCATCCTACGTTGCATGCATATAGATACTTCCTAGGAAATTGCATATAGCAGAATAGAACAAATTTCCACGTCATTAGATACATCTATGTCTTGATTTGTCCTCGTCATTGAACCTAGTCACTTTAGTCATATCAGTGAATCTTCTCAGCTCAACAGTCTAGTTTGGGAAATTCACCTTGTCAACTTTCCTTGTCCTACAATCAGGTTCTTTGGTCAAACACAAATCATTCCATACATTTACTCCATAGGTGGTAGGTTATCCTATTTTAGATTCATTTACCATCATAGTCCATTCAAAATTTTGCATAACTATTTGTCATATCCTGCGTCATTTTAGTGTACGTCATTTTAGAAGTCTTTAGCAACATCCTTATTTGTCAAAAAAAAATAATCCAAAAACATAGAGATAGGACATATCAGTTTTTAGGCATATTCTGCATTACCACCGGTTTGGGCAACTATACATGGTCGAAACAAGGTCTCAAAAGAAACACAAAACAATGTCGGGCCAAAATGAATTCATCAATCCATTTGGAAATCAATCATCAGGAAGTAAAAGACCACACAAACCGTTGCTTGAAAAACATGTCACTAGGGACACACATGGACAAATATACATAGAGGACATAGACGCAGTAGTACAAGATCCTGAATTTGCATCCTTTATGGATGAGTGTTTGGCAAATGATCCCCAACGATATCTAGCAAAGTTGATAGTAGAAGGTGCCACACTACCACCAGGATTTGACATTCATACTTTGAAATCACAGTCCACTCAACCAACGCAAACTGCAACGTCAAGTGTGTCTATTCCCCAAATTATCACAGCAATATCAACTGGTATACCCACTCAAACATCACCAATTGTAAGCACAATCCCTTTCAACGTAACACAAGGTTTAGAATTTACTATAGGAGCAACATCATCCAACCCCTTTAGCACCAACACTACTGGTAAGAGATCCAAAGTTGGCATGAGAATTCCCATACCACAACAGAACATTCAAACGGGAAATATTCCTATACCACAATAGAACATTTAGACAGGAAATATTCCTATCCCAAATCAGAACATCCAGACGGGAAATATCCGTATACCAAATCAAAATGCTCTAATAGGATATATTCCCTCACCAAATCACAACCCATCACAAAACATGGCATATCAGAACACCTGCATTGATCCAAACAATGCAAGCAACCTGTCCTTAACACAAGTAGATGCTCTCCAAAACCAGATGTAGATGCTTCAACAACAAGTGGGCAACATGTCGGTTTCAGGAAAATGAACTATCTTAACACAAGATGTATTTCCATGCCCTTTCGACAAAGCGCTTTACATGATACCTTTCCCCCATGGATACGTTATACCGAATTTTCCAAAGTATAATGGGAGGAAGAATCCTTTCGAACATATTAGAGAGTTCTCAATGACGTGCATGGACATATCATATGATCCCACATACATGATGAGACTATTTCTATGAACCCTTACAGGGATAGCATTGGAATGGTTCTCCAAACTACCGTATGGCATACGATCCTGGGCTGAATTAGCTGAGAAGTTTGTTGAAAACTTTTCCTTTAACATAGACAATGAAATAACCATAGCAACCTTGTGTCACACAACACAAGAAAACAATGAAATTTTCATCACTTTCTTCTAGAGATGGAGGAGTCTAGCTAGCAGATGTCTAGTCGAAATACCAGAAAAGCAAAAGGTCACAATATTCCTCGAGAACATCACTCCAAAACTACGCAGTGACCTAAGGGTACATTGTTGCACTTCATTCATAGACTTGGTACAAAAGGGAATCATCCTTGAAAAAGGCCTTATAGACAAAGGAGAAATTAAGGTACCAAGCAGAAACACCGTCATTCAACATCAAAGTGAAACCAATGATAGAAGTAAATTCTGGCCTAGAAACAAAAATGTTACAAATGACAGCATTGTCGATTCTAAACATGTGCATACAGGTCCAGTTATCACACTCTGAGGTTATAACCCAACTCAAGACATGACAAATAGTCCAAACCAAACAACAAACTATTCCAAAATTCACAGCAACAACGACCACAAAGGAGATTTCCTATACGGGAATTCACCCCTTTAGGACAACCCATTGAGACAATTTTTAAAGAGTTGGTTAAACATAATCTCGTTAAGCCTTTGGAACCATGAGAATATGATCCTAGATAGTTTAAACATTCATGGTGGGATGATAACTCTTTTTGTGATTATCATCAAACGAAAGGACACAACCTACAACAATGTCACCAACTGAAGAACATTATACAAGACTTTGTTGAAAATGGAACTATTGAGGTTGGTGGTCAGAAAAATACCAAGAACAGTGATCATAAGGTCTTCATAGACCCATTACATGACCATACAAAAGCAATGGCCTCCAGTTCAGAACCCAAAAACTCTTCGTCCGCCAACTACACAAACACCAAGCATGACTATGGAAAAGGAAAAGGAACGACCATATATACCCTCTGAGCTGCAAATGAACATGTCGATACCTTCACCATTAAGAAGCATCCTGAATGTGCTATAAACACATGCAGAACAAAGATAACCATTCCAAGTCCTTCTTCTAAACCACCAACACAGTCTTCCAGGTCTAAGTACAATCTCCTTGATCAATTGAGCAAAACTCTTGCACAAATATCCATTTTGGAATTGTTGACTTTATCACCTGAGCATTGAGCCATTCTCGACAAAGCTTTACAGAACACAAATGTCCCTACCAACTTAGATGTCAATAATTTTGAAGAAATGGTAGGATATTTGACCAACTCCCATCACACCACATTTTCTCAACAAGACTACTCGATAGAAAAGACTGATCATAATGACCCATTACATCTTGAAGTCCTAGTCCACCAAACCAGAGTCAGACGAGTCTTGGTAGATGGAGGAGCAGGTTTGAACCTGTGTACCCTAAAATTGGTTAAGGCATTAGGATTCTCAAAAGACTACGTGGACACCTCTAAGAGTATAGTCATCAAGGCTTACGATGATGAGGAAAGATCATCCAAAGGAGTTGTCACACTCCCTATCAGAATTGGCCTAGCAGTCATGAACACCAGCTTCCAAATCTTGGATCTCACCCTTCCATATAACCTGTTGCTAGGTAGACCTTGGATACACGCAATGAAAGCCGTACCATCCACATATCACCAATGTCTCAAATTCTCGCATAATGGCACCGAGATCACGATTGATGGTGATCCAGATCCTTTTTAATACTATACAAGCCTAAAGGGAATCCCACAATGATAGGTACCCATTAATCAAGAAGCTCCATCATCATCCACCTTATCCCTATACATTGATCCATCATGTCTCACCAAGTCCATTTCATTCAAAACACCATCATCCACTCCTAAGGTCAAGATCCAAGACAAGGGCTATGAGGACTATAACATGAAGGCATCCTATTGTATCAGTCAGTTGATTCCACCTAAGGCATATGGCTTACCCATGGCAAGTAGAAGACAGTCAGTAGTCACATTTCATGTTCCCCCTACAATGACATTGACCAAATGGGGAGAGTTAAGTGAAGAGGAAGTGGACCAAAGTGATGTTACATCCTGGTTGTATAAAGAAGACAATGAGTACCCCTCACCATCTATTCACATAGCTAAGGATCAATATGGAAAAGGCTTTAAGATAATGCAAAACAAAGGCTATGATGGTCATAGTGGGTTAGGACTATACCAAAATGGAAAGACGAAATCGATCATTATCTTGCCACGACCAAAAATACCTAGGGCTAGGGTGTCAACCGCTTAGAATTGGGTTTCCTAGTACTTCATCACCATTTCAAAATGAAGTGAGTGCTTACGCAGACATCGTGACATCTCACGAGCCACTTTCCCCAGTTTATGACGAATCTCCAGTTTACGATGAATCCCTAGTTTACGATGAATCCCCTGAATCAGATGAGCATGAATGGGATTCCCTTTCCTCTACTAGTACCATGAACCTAGATACTCTATTTGGAGAACTTGATCTCATGATTCAATCCTTACCAAAGTCGTCTAATCCCCATTGTAAGAAAAGCTTGTCCAAAGAAGAATGGGATAAGAACTATTATTGGGAATCCCTTGATGATGCATCTTGGTCACCTGAGAAACCATCTTCTGAAGACCTAGCCATTGCAATTGTCCCACGTCAGACTAAGCCTATCCCTAGGAAAAAGACCAAAAAGGAGTTAGTCCAAAACTTCTATGACCATATCAACAATTCCATATTCACCTTGTCAACTTCCACCTTCGAAAACTTCGATGATGACATGACCCTTGTCTATCTCGAACTTATTGACTGGGATCAACAAGGTACACCCATCTTAGATACATTTGAGAACGACGAAGCATTAGCTGAGTTCATGGGACTTCGAGAAGGCATACCTAGAGGGGATCGTAAAGCTGGTTTCACCATAGACTTGGATGATAAGGCATATTTTGGGGAGTCTATTTACACCTCTAGTCACAAAAATGAGAATAAAGATAAAAAAGAGGAAAATAAGAAAAAAGATGAGTCCCTAGGCGAAAATCGAAAGGCGCCTTTGGATGAGGAAAAAGTCAAAATAAAGGATGCATCCAAGGGTGAAAACCTCTTTGAGGAACCCGAGGATAGAGGTTTAAATATTCTCCCCTTTCAATAGGAAAAGTCACCAATGCTAGTTGAAGAAGCTATTGCAGTCAACATAGGTATAGAAGAAAATCCTCGGACAGTGTATTTTGTAGCTTCTTTAACAGAGATAGAACAACCTGAGTTTAAGGATTTCTTTACGAAGAGACAAATAAAATTTGCATGGTTATATGCTAACATGCCTGGGCTAGATCCAGACCTCATTTTGCACCATCTACCTCTACAACTAGGTATTAAGCTGGTCAAACAGAAGTTAAGAAAAATGCATCCACAGATTGCTCTATTGGTCAAGGCAAAACTTAAGAAACTTCTAGATGTCGGATTCATAAGGACCATAGACTATGCTGATTGGATATCAAATCTTGTTCCAGTGACTAAACCAACTGGGGTCATTCGCATTTGTACATACTTGAGAGACATCAACAAGGCATGTCCTAAAGGTGACTTCCCTTTGCCGAACATAGATATGATAGTGGATCTTACAACAGGCTATGAGATGCTATCCCTCATGGATGGTTTCTCGGGATATAACCAAATCAGAATCACAACTGAAGACCAACATAAGACAACTTTCATGTGTCCATGTGGCACATACTATTGGAATGTCATGCCTTTTGGCCTTAAGAATGCAGGAGCTACCTATCAATGAGCCATGACTACTATTTTCCATGACTTTGTACATACTCTCATGGAAGATTATGTAGATGACATTATAGCTAAATCAGAAACAAGGGCATATCACTTGAAGGTTCTAGACAAGATATTCCAAAGGCTAGAGAATTACAACGTCAGGCTAAATCTGAAGAAATGTGTCTTTGGAGTAAAATCAGGGAAACTTCTAGGGTATATCATTTCTAGAAAAGGAATTGAGGTAGATCCTGAGAAGATAAGAGCTATCATAGAAATGCTTCCTCTAGTTAGCATCAGTCAACTAAGGAAACTACAAGGGAGATTACAATCCATCAGGCATTTCATAGTACAACTTGTAGATAAAATACACCCTTTCCAACATCTCCTCAAGAAAGGGGTACCTTTTGTGTGGATGCCTTCGAAAAAATCAAGGACAATTTGCTCACACCACCTGTCTTAATGCCACCAATAGATGGAAAGCCATTAATATTATACATTTCAGCAACTCAGTCAGCATTAGGGGCTCTTCTTGCACAAAATGACAATCAAGGTCATGAAAGACTTGTCTATTATATCAGTCGTACCTTGGTAGGATATGAATTGAATTACAACAACATTGAACGTTCTTATCTTGTGGTAGTCTTTGCTACTCAAAAAATTCGGCACTATATGCTCAATCGTCAAACAATATTGGTTGCAAAGATTGATCCACTCAAATATCTCCTAAGTAAGGCAACATTAACAGGCCGATTGGCTAAATGGGTTATGATACTTAGCAAGTATGACATCCAATATGTCGAAAGGAAGGCTATAAAGGGACAAGTGATTGCATATCAGTTAGCTGATGCACCTATGAAGGCAGACCATCCCTTAGTGGTAGATTGTCTTGATGAATTTCTTTTCAATATTGACATTAAAATTGATTGGAAGCTATACTTTGATGGGTCACATACAAATCGTGGTTCAGGAGCCGGTATCCTTTTTGTTACACCTCAAGGTGATACCATTCCCATATCATTCAGGATTGCTTTCCCTTGTACCAACAATATAGCAGAGTATGAAGCTTTAGTGACAGGGTTAAAAATGGCAGCTCAGAGGAAAATTAAGAGTCTACATGTTTTTGGTGACTCTCAGCTAGTAATTCGGCAGGTAAATGATGATTATGAGACTAAGGATGAGAATCTTGCCCCTTACAAATGCATGGCTGATAGTTTCAAGCAATACTTCAATGAAATTACCTTTCAACAGATACCACATATTCAGAACAAAGTTGTCGATGCTATGGTAACCGTGAGTTCGTTGTTTGATATTCCAAATAACATGCCTAAGTTTGAGTTTTTGGTTGAACAACTATTGATCCCCGCATATGATGTCCTCGATATTGCGATGGTGTGTATCATTATTGGTCCTACATATCCTTGGTATAAAGACATATTCGACTACCTGACTGACCAAACCTTACCTTTAGACTTGTCCAATAACCAACGTCGAACCTTCATCCGTAAGTCAGCTAAATACACCATCATCGGAGATACCCTATATAGACGTACCTTAGATAGTGCCCTAATGAGATGTCTCGATGCTGAAGAAGCACAAATAACTTTGCGAAAAGTGCACGAGGCTATATGCGGATCCCATTCGAGTGGTCCTACTTTAGCCCATAAGATTATGAGACTAGGTTATTATTGGCCTACAATGGAGAAAGACTCATACATCTTTGTAAAGAAATGTAGACAATGTTAGATACATGGAGATTTGATAAGAGCACCAACACAGGAGCTTTGTCTGATTACATCACCATGGCCCTTTTCCCAATGGGGACTTGATCTCATAGGTAAGATACACCCTCCATCATCCAATGGCCATAAATTCATCATAACCGCCACCGAATACTTCATAAAGTGGATTGAAGCTATTCCCATGACCTACATCACCGACACACAAATATCTAAGTTTATCCTAAACTATATCATTTGTCGGTATGGTGTACCCCAATCCATAATCACAAACAATGGCTTCCCATTCAAGAACCAAGAATTACGCCATTTATGTGAAGAATTCCATATCAAACACCATTTCTCCACCCCATATTACCCACAAGGTAATGGCCAAGCCAAGGCATCTAATAAGACCATTGTTAGAATCCTTAAGAAGACTATCAATGATGCTAGTCATGACTGGCACCTACAGCTGAATCCTGCCTTATGGGCCTACAACACAAGCATTCGTACTCCCACTGGTGCCACTCCATATTCCCTCGTATTCGGATCTAAAGCTATCTTACCTATTGAGGTTGAAATACCTTCTCTGAGGGTATCCTTGAAGGGTCACATTGACGATGAAGAATACCGTGTATCTAGGTTATAAGAGCTGGAATTACTGGATGAACGAAGACATAAAGCATTAGATCATTTGCAAGCATATCATAATTGTCTTTGTTGTAGCTATAATAGGAGAGTTCTGAATAGAGACTTTGACATTGGTGACCTAGTTTTAATGCAGAATCCTAAGAATCAAGTTGAATGAGAAAAGCTAGGTAAGTTTGAACCTAACTAGTTGGGGCCCTACATAGTCATAGAAGCCTTTGGATCAGGAGCGTATCAACTCTCTACTCCTGAAGGAGAGCCGCTTTTGTCACCTATCAATAGTCTGCATCTAAATAAGTTCTATGCTTAGTTTCTGAGAATCAGTGTCTTAATCTAGAAAAATACAAAAAAATGGTTACCTTGATGAAAACCTGGCAAACAGGTGTCTTTGTAACACCAAAAAAATAGTCAACATAAATAATCCGTCCAATAGTGAAAACCGCTTCGGTGGCGCTATGGATAAGTACCTTGGTGAAAACCTGGCAAATAGGCACCATGTGTAGTCAAACTCGCTCTTTTATCTACCATCATTGCAATCAAAATTTTTCACCATCCACTCATAATAAATGATTGTCTTATCCATTGCTTGGAATGATTGACATCTAACGTCCATTCCGTCACATTACCCACTCCATTTTGCAAGTCTTATTCCCAACTGGGGGAAAATCCTTGTTCTATGCCCTGACACCTTGTACATGACGTCACACCATCAAAGATGTCCTGAAAAATCCCAAAAACATTAGAAAACTTCAAAAATCCAAACAAATCAAAACATGTTAGAAAATACCAAAAACAGAGTCAAGTCAGTCATGTTAAGTCAGTCATAGACATAGTCGAACTACGTTGCCTCTGCAACTGGGACATAGGCAAGGCCATCAATTGATGTGCCCCCGAGACATTAGGTCTATCTATTTAGGTTTGTCATGTATCACACACATTAAAATCATGACTCTTTGTACATTCAAAGTCATTGGTCGTGTCGATCTACGAGGTCTCTGCGTGTACAACATAGGCAAGGCTAATCAATCGATGAGCCCCCGAGACCGCACTAGGTTAGTCCAATAGGGTCAGTCATAATCACTCTCACACATGATGCATATCATACTTTAAGGTATCATATCATGTCATACACTATCTATACACACATTAGATTATCAGTCAAGGAATCAAAACAAGTCATGCATCAACAAGGCAAAACATCTCAAACTATCATCAAGTCAATATCAAACACATTGTCAAAGCGATCAACCTATGTCTTAAGCAAGATATGTCTTTCTTGTCAATAGACGTCATCAAATTGTCATGGCCTCATGTAGCTTGTCGCATCAACGTCATCAGGCTCCAACATCTTATACGACACTTGTCTTTTCTGAAACCAGGCTTTGTCATGCCTTATATAGATAGTCACCAAGTTGAAACTAGACTCAACGTCTTATGCGGTATGTGTCATCCCTCGCATTATGCTATGTCAAACATCAAAAAATCAAACAATCCTACAAGATCAAGTTTTGGTGAATACTTTTATTTGGCTTTATGACTTTATATCTTATTTTGTCTTATATTTTTATCGATTTGTGCAAGATCCTGTAACTAGCCTTCTCAAGGATGTCCCTTGAAGGATTTAGAGAAGCAACGATGTCTCAGGACTCCTTTTCTTTGGCTGCTGTTTGTCAATTGTCTTTTTAGCATTGTTTTTTGAGTCATGTTACTAGTTTCCTCAAGGATGTCCTATCAAGGATTTAGAGGAGCAATGATGTCTCATGACCCATCTTTTATTTGTTTGTTGTCTGTGGTTTGTCTTGACAAAAAGACTGGGGCAATCTTGTCCTTAGTATGAGTTAAGACACTCCTTGTCTATGACTGTCAGTTTTTCGCAGATGGATGACTTTGTACACTATGGTCTATCTCATATCATAGTGTGTACTATCCATTTGTGTCATGTCCCGCCCAATGATGATAAAAATTACAAGTTTAGCATATTTGGCAAAATATCGAAGATCACATGTTTATTCTCCATCAACCACTTTAATAATTTCTTACTAACATTCTAAAATCATTCATGCTAACATTTCTTTCTTTTTTCCGACATAATGATAAGGTCCTGTGACACAACAAAAACATTAAATCATTTGCATAAACATACATTTTCTAAAAACATTTCATATAGTTGCATTGCATTTTAAACATATAGATAGTAACATCCACATCTTCATTGTGTACATTAGAAATCATGACATAATAGGCATTTCATCATTATAAGATACATAATGTAAACATTGCATGTAAATATTACCATCACATAGAAATAAACATCATAGAGCATATTACATCCATCATCATATAGAATCATCATAAACAACATAATTACATAATTCATAACATGTAGAAACATTCATTCATAACACATGTACATACATCATCTAGGAAACATAATCATAGAGATATAATGCATCATCCATAAAATAGAACTGCATATCATCTAGAAGCCACCAAAAATCATATATATATATATATATCGCTCAAAAATAGTGTGTCATAGTACAATATCAAAATGTATCCATAAATAAAATGAGCTCACAGGCTCTCTGATCAAAATACATGTCTACATAATAACAAGTGTCACCGTGTCCTACTACCACTATTGTCATGTGATGAAGGTGGTGGAAATAGCCTAGAAGGTGCTCTCTGTGAGGTGGAAGGCCTCTCATATGGACCTGTCCTCGGTGTTCCTGCCACACCCTCTGTACTCTGTGTCTTGGTGTGACTCCTTCTCTATGATCTGTGGCTATGCACCTTTGAAAAGCTAGGAGCTCGTCTCTCTGCTGGCACAACTACCTCATAAAGATCCCTATAGTATGACGCTCTCTCAACTGATCTAACTAGCTCACGAGAAAAACCATCAGATGAGGAACCACTACAAAGGCGTCTGACCTCTGCAAACTAATGCTCTACCTCCTACCATCAGGCTATAGCCTGATCTCTCTCCATAAGTGCACTATCCCTCTCTGTACGAGCACTGTCCCTCTCGGCGAATGCACTATCCCTCTCTGTGTAGGCACTGTCTCTCTCTAACCTCATAGCATCGAACTCTGCTGTCATAAGTCTGAGTCTCTCCTCCAAAGCCTCCCTGTCACCATCCCTAGGAGCATCATCCTCCCGTCTCCCCTCCACAATCTGATCTCTGAGCTCTCTCTCCTGCTCCTCCATCGGTGTCTCCTCCTCAACATCATCCTCAATGTCATCCTCTCCATATCCTACCAAAATACCTAGAGGGTCTATAGCCATATCCATATCTACATCCTCTGCAACATCCTCTACTCCAATATCTACCTCTACACGCTCCTCCACTACTACCTCCAACCTGTGTCTCCCACGTGCGTCTGCGTAATGTGTCCTGTATACTGGAACACATACGGGTGTCTCTCCTGTCCCTCTACTGTAACTGGAGGATGAAACACAACTATCCTCTCCCAACCCCATACCATCAATAGTGTAGTCCCGCAGCTCAATGACTGTGCCTCTCTATAGGAAATGTCATGTAGATGGAAATATAACATCCCAAATAGACATGGACCCCATGCATACCTGGTCTCACTCTCCAACATGCCAACCAACATCTCCCCCATCCCACGGGAAATCCGTGACCCCGTCATTCTGGTAGAACTATCCCACCGATCAATGTACATAAAATGCAGTCAATCCTGTCGTATCTATCTGCTAAAACTGGCCATTTGATCTCATAGTGCTCAATCCCGAGCATCCTAATGTTGTCTACCTGATAAAATCTAGCAGGCTCCGTCAATCCTTGCTGGGTATCATACATAACCTGCTCACCTCTAATCGACAGTCTCAAAATCTTGTACACATCCTCTAATGTAATAGTGGACTCCCCAGTCGGTAGATGGAATGATGAAGTCTCTGAGTGCCATCGCTCGCATAACACCATCAACATCCCCCTGTTTGCCCGAATGGCAGGCATATAAAGACAATGACACAAACCCAGTCTTGATAGCAGTTGTATCTCTCCACTCATCAAATGATCTCTCAGATCGAATGTATCCAGCCATGACTCCGGCGTATATATAGGATCTAGAACCACTTGCATTTAAACCATGATGTCAAAATTTTTCAAGTTTTCCTTAAAAAAATCTTTCAAAAATTTTACCAGTCAAATGTGGTTCACTTCTACAGATGCGGTGCATTTTTTCAAATGCATTGCACGACGCCTCACTTGTGGTGCATATTACATATGCATTTCATTCTTCCCTACCCCTTTTCCACTACTGCACATGTAGTTCACTCAACCACATGTGGTGCATTTGTGCAAATGCGGTTCATTTTCTACAGCTCGCCTGCTAACTACATATGCATTTCACTAATACATATGTGGTTCATTACCTCACATGCATCTAATCCCAATGCAAATGCGTTGCATAACTATGTATGCGGTGCATTTTACTTCATATGCGTTCATTCCCTAAATGCCTAATCTACCCCTTGGCATGTTTTCACACATGCATCGTTTCGTAGTCAAATGCGGCGAATACGACGGCATATGCATCGTTCACGACGCACCACATTTGCGAATTGACTTTTCAAAGCCCAAAAATACGTGCAAAAATAAATTTCAAGAGTTAATTTTCGGGTACATACCGGTGGTCCTGTGTCGGCTGGCCTCTTGAATGTCCGGATCTGGTAACCTCGATGTGCAACATATGGAATGGGTGCCATTTTCGTCAGCTAGTCAGAGAAAATCTCCTCTTTTTCTAACTCCTCCGGGTGCAAATGAATTAGGATTAAACCTAATTCCTATTTATAGGTAGAGTTCAAATGGCATTCCTTCTAACCTAGTCTATTGGCTGCTTCACCTTTCAAATTCAAATGACCCGTATTCGTCCGTATCAACTCCATAGGATTTCTGACTATCAAATTGACTTATCGGTAATATTTCCTGATTTTTTTGAAACTTTCAAAAAAAATTCAATTTTCCCGAGGGGGCATACCTTAACCTATTTCATGCTGGGGCATGATCGGGGCATATTTTCTTTGACACAATGTTGTACCAACATTGTATCAAAGAGGGGCAAACTGTAGATACCAAAAATTGGTCTAGGCCTGCGAGTACACATTCGACATAATTTTCTATAGTCCGTGGTCTTGATTAAATAATGTTTATTATTTAATTACCTTTTAACACATATTTCCTCTATTAATTAAATATCCCTTTTTAATTATTTCATTAATTCATAAATGACCTTTATTCAACTTGATTAATTAAATAAATCATATTTATTTAATTATGTTGTGAACTAATTAATTCTTCCCCCTTTATCTATCAATTAATTAATTTATTATTTAATTACCCCTTTATCATACTTTTCCAACTATAATTAAATATCTTTATTTAATTATTCAATTTAACCCCCTTTATCTATAATTAAATATTTATTATTTAATTATTTATATTATCCTTTTCAAACAGTCAAATTAAATAAATTACTCTATTTATTTAATCAAAGTCTTTCATTTTCGAATGTTGAATTAAATTGACATTTAATTCATATTTTAATTATTTATGTCACATTCCTCTTTCAATCAATTATCTAATCATTTACTCACCTTGTGACTCGAGATCTATTTTTAGTTCTCCAGTTATCTTCGAATTCAATAGCTAATCATCTCTGCAAGAAGACTCTCTTTCACAACTAGTCGATTAACTAGTTCTAACTCATATGCATGTATGTGTCTATTAATTAAATATCTTTTATTTAACTAATTAATTTAATTATGCATTCAAATTCCTCGTCTTTGAGTTCTGACTTTGTCTTTGACATTCAAAGTCTATTTCTTCTATTTTCGAAGACTCTTAACTAAAGATTAAGATCTTGTTCTATTTTAGTCTTTCCTGACTCATGTTCTAACTCACGTTCTATCTGACACATAACTCACATCACATGGCATTCATCGATCTCGTCCGTCGATCTCTTTTTCAATCTGAGTCGATCGTTCGAAAATCCAAAATCTATAAAATGGCTTGTCATTATCATTATTCCTCCTCCCGAAATCATACACTTTTGAGAAGAAACTTATCTTCGATATTTTTCTTAGACATTCGACAAAGTTATACTTGCATCAAAGACAAAAATCTGAGGGCAAGAATACTGAAAAGGAAAAATGGAGAAGAGCAATCAAGATAATTCGAAGGGGTGAATGCATATTTGGTGACAGCTTTCCAAGTTATTTTTTTTGTTATTCATTGTTTATTTCTTCATACTTTGTTTTTTTGATTTAGATTGTTAGTTTATAATTAATCATTCGAATCTGTGTAGTTGTTAGCTATCATTTCAATCTTCCAACTTCATCTTCAAATCTAGATCTTACACCCTTAAGTCTCTCTATTAATTCCCGTTAAGCCATGATATTAGGACCCCTTAATCCATATCCTTGTATATCTACCCTTAATCCATCCTCTTGCATCCCCTTAAGTCACTCTCTCAACACTCCTTAAGCTATCCCCTTATGTACCATTAATTCATCCTCTTGCATCCCCTTAAGTCTCTTTATTAATTCCCCTTAAGACATTCTATTAGGACCCCTTAATCCATATCCTCATACATCTACCCTTAATCCATCCTCTTGCATCCCCTTAAGTCACTCTCTCAAAAAATCTATATGGGTTTTAAGGGTTTAGGGTTCATCACCTAGTCTTTAGGTACTATGGTTTAGGGTCTGTAGGGTTCATGAGATGCTTAGAACAAAAAATCTATATGGGTTAATGGTTTAGGGTTCATCTCCTAGTCTTTAGGTCACATGGATTATGGTTTAGGGTTTCTAGGATTCATGATATGCTTAGAATAACAAATCTATATGGGTTTTAAGGGTTTAGGGTTCATCTCCTAGGATGTAGGTCCAATGGTTTAGGGTTCATGGGATGCTTAGAATAACAAATCTATATGGGTTTTAAGGGTTTAGGTTTCATCTCCTAGTATTTAGGACATATGGTTTAAGGTTTAGGGTTCTAGGGTTTCTAGGGTTCATTCTATCAACTCCCCTTTAGTCAAATCATTCTATGACCCTTAGGGTTCTGGGGTTTTTAGGGTTTCTAGGGTTCATCCCTTAAGTCACTCTCATAACTCCCCTTAAGTCATCCGCTTAGGACCCATTAAGCCATATCCTAGGGTTCATGAAATGCATCCCCTTAATCCACCCTCTTACACCCCTTTAAGTCATTCTATCAACTCCCCTTAAGTCAAATCATTCTATGACCCTTAGGGTTCTAGGGTTTCTAGGTTTCCACCCTCTTACATCCCTTCAAGTCATTCTATCAAATCCCCTTAATCCACCTCTTGCATCCCTTGAATTCATTCTATCAACTCCCCTTAATCCACCCTCTTGCATCCCCTGAAGCCATCCTCTTAAAGGACCCTTAAGTCAAATCCTCTTACATACCCTTAATCCATAATCTTGCATCCCTTAAGTCACTCTCATAATTCCCCTTAAGCCATCCTCTTAGGACCTGTTAAGCCATATACTAGGGTTCATGACATGCATCCCCTTAATCCACCCTCTTACACCCCTTTAAGTCATTCTATCAACTCCCCTTAATTCAAATCATTTTATCACCCTTAGGGTTCTAGGGTTTCTAGGGTTACATTGTCTTACATCCCTTCAATTAATTCTATCAAACCCCCTTAATCCACCTCTTGCATCCCTTGAAGCTATTCTATCAACTCCCCTTAATCCACCCTCTTCCATCACCTTAAGCCATCCTCTTAAAGGACCCTTAAGTCAAATCCTCTTACATACCCTTAATCCACAATCTTGCATCCCTTAAGTCACTCTCATAATTCCCCTTAAGCCACCCTCTTACATCCCCTTACATCCCTTTAAGTCATTCTATCAACTCCCCTTAATACACCATCGTGCATCCCCTTAAGCCATCTTCTTAACTCCCCTTAAGGAATTCTCTTAGGACCCCCCTTAAGCTATATCCTCTTAGGTCCCCTTAATCCATCCTACAAAAAAACATCATTTGAATTTGTATGGAATTTATAAGATCCAATTTTCTAACTTTTACTATATATTGTTCTTTTCTTGCATGAATTATTTACTTAAATGACTCATAAAAATTATAGTTACTTTACTTACAGTAATTATTTTTGTAGGTTCTCATCAAGTTGGTGTACCATGTGATTGTCACTGAAAAATTATTTTATCAAGAGACTATGTAAATATCAATTTTTGGTCTACACCTAAAAGTTGATAAGCTTTAATTGTATATACATGTGCACATATATGTTTCATCATGTTATATAGTTGTATTAAACATCAATATACATTATATATGTTTGTTCGATGTATGAACTTCAATGAACTTATTAATCACTTTTAAATATCTTGTTCCAATTTTATAGATTATACATTTCATGTCTTGTATTTACCACATTTAATATAATTATCTGATTGTATAGATTATACATTTTATACATACAAGGATATAGATTTTTGTTTATTGATTCAAATATTTGCTTTAATTTTTCACTTAATCATGTGATAAATTATATATATGAAATTTGATTCTAGAGATAAGAATTTATACAGTGCATGTATTACTTGAAAATTAGATAAAATATCTATACATACATGAGTACATATAATCATCAAAATGAACATAACACAATCATAATTGACTGCATATATAATCATCATATTAAAGTCACCTAACCATGTGAGAAATTATATATATTAAATTTGATTCCAAAGATAAGAATTTATATAGTGCATGTATTGTACTTAAAAATTAGATAAAATATTTATACATACATGACTGCATATAATCATCAAAATGAACATAACACGATCATAATTGAATACATATATAATCATCATATTAAAGTCAACAGATATAAATAAACACAAATATGATAATATTAATCGATATAATGTATGTGAAATGGTCTATGAAATAACATGTTCAAAATGTATATGTCAAGTCCAACACATATATTTAAATAAAACTAGAGATCTATAGTCCATTTAAAATTTAAAACCATATAACTATCAGTCCAATTAGTCAAATCAAGTCTCCTCTTTGTTCCATGTCGATTAGATGTACCCACATCATGTTGTAAAAGAGTACAAGAAACTTGAAATTAGATATAAACTTGAAAATATAAACTTTTAGATAAAAATATAAATTTAATTAAATATCTAGTAAATACAATAAAAATGATTTTTAGTATGCATAAATTACCATATGATCATGTGACTCTACTGGCACATTATTTTCAATGGGTAGCATAATTGTCATTTGAGAAGATCCAAATGCCTGATCTACTATATCCCGCATATTCATAAAGCAAACAATATGTTAAAACCTTGAATATATATATATATATATATATATATATTTAAAAGACCCATATAAATTGTTTAGGAGATTTAGTAAAGTTTACAACCTTGAATGATATTAAATCATGATCACACACCTAAGATTTACCATGCATAAATGCTGATGATGTCTCAGGTGCAGCTAGGATGGGTATCTCATGAAATCCCTGCATATAGATGTACAACAGTTTGTATAGATCATTCATGCATGTGTATGTAAATGAAAAAAAAAATTAGATCTATGATGTTTATTTAATTTAAACTTAACAATATTTTGAAATCACGCACTTGAGCTGATGATGGCTCAGGAGTGCTCACCACAACTTGTGGTTGGTTAGTACTAGGTATCGCATGACCTCCCTGAATCTAGATATAATATATCATTTCAAACATGTGTACACATTCAAAATAAATTAGATATATCCATGTAAACTATTTAATATATATTGGTTCAAGTACCTGACCAAAAGGTGAGCCCATATCTACAACACTCGACATATAAACACGATCATTTTGAGTTTGATGCATCGTGTGATCATGCGTATACACCGAACACTTATTGAATTAATATTGTATTATATATATAATTTGATGCTATTATTTACATGAATTTTGTACATTTCAAAAAAAAAAAAATTTAAGTTCAAAAAATGAACATACTAGTGTAGGATGATGCTCAAAATATAGTAAATCCATCTATGACTTTGTCCTAGACACATGTGGGTCACCTAAAGTGGATGCCTAAGTATTCATATTGCTCGAGCCTCCATGCTCTCTATTGACCACTTCAACTGCCCCGCGTGTATTCTAATAAGTGAGATGTCCTAAAAGCGAACTCAATGCTCCTAATATCAATAACACGGTCTACTGCTAAAATGCAATAGGAACACCAAGAGAAGGAGGAGGAAAAATAAGAGCAACCGGATCACGTCATTGAGGATCAACACGTGCTCCTAGTCTATGTTGGGGCATGCCAAGCCCAACTCCTTGAAATGACCTCATATCAAAATAGTTGGGTTTGAAACCCAACTCAAAATCAGCCCATAACTTTCTCAAAAAGTATAGGGGCACCTCAAAATTTCCATGTGGTGGACTATCAAACACCATCCACCATCTATCCCAAAAATGTGCAGCTATCTAGGGGTGCCTACACCATAAAATTAAAATTCATTTCTTGGTGGGTGGAATTGGTTGGTTTGTTTGGGGGTTTAAAAAATATTGTTTGGTAATTTTAAGGTCATTAATTTCTTTATAAGACAATCCGTTTGCATATAATTGTCTCCTCTCTTCTCTCCATTGATGGAACCTATCTAGGTCCGCATCAATAGATCTAACATAATTGAAAATAGATTGCATGGTAGATGCAAACCATGCGAGATGGAGGGATTCTAGGCTCATTTTTATTAGATATATATTTCCCTGAATCATAATAAGATTTGCCCTAATGCTCTCTCTCAACTGATCCTGATATACTATAGGGGGTGGGGGGTTAGGAGGTGGAGAGCTTGGAGGTGTGGGGTTTGGATGTATGGGATCTACAAGAATTTTTGAATCAGGCATAAAATCCTCTATGTTAAATTATGGATCCATGTGAATATAACCAAATGGCAACTGCATGTTAAATAATTAAAAAATATATATAAAGAAACTAATTAAATAATACACACAATTTTAAAGTTATTTAAAAATCACATTGAATGTGCACAAATTCAAAATACATTTCATTTGAAGACCATTCGATTTATAACATTAAAAAATCAATAACATTAAAATCCATAGCATGTAGACATTAAATTGAATCCATAAACTTTTTAGCTAGATATATCACCTGATAATTAAACTATAGCCAAATTTTATGATATGCATTAATTAATTAATTTAAAATAAATAAAACCACATGAATTAAGGTAAATACTTAAGATTTATTTAAATAAATCACCATCAACATTTAAACTAGGAGTTGGATAAAATGTATCAAGAATTGTGAGGTTACAAAAGGCTACAATATCAACAATGAGGCTTCTTTGAATCATTATTGGAAAAATTAAATAAGAAGATTACAAATAGAGACTCTGGACATGAGGTGAGGAACCATTTAATTTCTATATGTAAAGGACTAAAGAATGAAAAATAAGACATATGTAGATATATAACTTTGATTTCTCAAATTGGGTGTTAATTAGAGGTTAGGGGTTGTTTAGAGTGTCTTCTATTAAATATATAAAGGTGGAAAAAGAGAAGGAAAGGTCCCCAAGATAATTTAGGTTATGAACAACTCAAGAATGAGTGTCAAAATGGGTAAATGATGAAAACCATGTAGTTTTATTCAAGTAAAAATTATACTCAATTCTATTTATATTAAAGGATTATTGTTAGACAAGGGTGCTCAATGGAGTTCATAAATATCAAGCCTATCATTAATTAACTAATTCATCAATAAGTAATTTTTTCTTCTAAGTTTTTATGGGTCTCTAGAGCTTTAGCTTTTGGGGTGAGGGGATGTTTACTCATAGGTGTGGTTATTTCCCAACAAGAGTATATCTATAGAGCTAAGGTATATCGATTGTGAATACATGTGTATTTATCAAGTATGACATAGAGTTTAATTAAATCTAAGGACACAAATTGATTTATCTAAATTTTCAAATTTCATGATAAGAGACACAAGTTCTCTATAGTAGGACAAAGTAGTTAAGAAGAAATTATAAGTTTAACACTAAAATTAATTTATAATCTCATTCATTGTTTTCAAAGCATACAATTTAGATAAAAAATAAAAATTAATAGAAGACAGTCAAAGGGACACATAGATATATGCTAACTTGGCAATTGCAATACATACAAAATAAACAAAGATGAGCTCGAGCTCTATTGAAATATTTAAAATGGCTTCTTTAAGTACACAAATACTTAATTAAATTTAAATTTAGTTGTACAATGAAATCATATTTATACATGTGAATTGGTGTGCATAATTTATCATGCAAAAATGGAACAAATTAGATCTATACTATAAATTATTTAGAGATTTGATGACATGAAAACATATCTATGTCAAATAAAAAATGTAAGAAACCTCCAAGGAGGGATACTTCTAAAATTATGTGAAGTGAAAGTTAAGAACCAATGACAAGGAGGATGAAAAATAAATCAAGGAAGGAGGGCAATTTACAAATTGAAATTACTCAATTTGAGCAAGAGCAACATGATCACTCATAATGAGATTGAAACTTGTAACCATACTAAAAAAATGAGAATGTTTAAACCATATAGTTGAGTATGGAAATGGTGTAACATCTAGTTTACATTTAGGGTTTAGGTTGAGTATGGAATGTTTTAGGGTGAATATGGTTTTAGTTTACGTTTTAAGGTTTAGGTCCAAGGATTAACTTAGGTAAATTAGTTTTTAAGGACCTATGTTTCTTAGAACTTAGGGTTTAGGGTTTTGAAATTTCTAAATTAAATGTGTCAAATTTAGGTTTATTTTTTATGATTTTTTCTTTAGAATTTAATTTCGTTTGTTTCATTGATGTTTTCGGTTAAGTAAATGAAATTTAAAAACTATTAAATATTGAACTAAAACAAACTAAACAAACAAAAACTAAATAATAATTATAAATTTAAAATGCAAGATATAAAGCAAAAAATGGCAGAATTCAACCAACCTGGAGCTTGCTGATGTCGGTTGCATCGTCGAGAGGAGGTGGCAAGGAAAATTTTCTTGAATTGGGCCCTCTGAAACACATACACGATTTTCCTTCTCCTTCTCTGGCGTAGGTAAAAGTGATACTGAAAATGAAATCACAGTCGCTTATTTAAAAAAAAAAAAAGCTTTGAGAAATGCATACACATTATAGGTTCACATACTCGAATCACAATGCATACACATTTTGGATTTAGGCTCGGGTACCTGATCCATAATGTGTACATGCGTTTTTTAAAAATGTGTACGCGTTTCTTGCAAATTTTTCTATTTTGTAGAAACTTCCCCTCTTCGTGGACCCAATTTCTTGCTTTTACCCTAACACCTTCATAATCTATTGATTTCCCATATGGTTGGTTGATATATCAACCTCTTTCATCTTCATACATATACTTTCTACAAGGATGGATTTGGTAAATGGATCTTCTTTCTTGGTGGAGACCTTCCTACAAACCTATTTGTTGCTTTTTTTACATCACATTTTCTTTCCTTTACTTAAACGTGTGGATGATATATTTAGAATAGTTGCACCATTAGATTTATCCTTGGAACTTACTTTTCTATTTCTTAGCTAATAATCACTTTGTAATTGAATGACAATAGCTTCAATGTGAGTTTTGATATCCTCCTTAGAGGGATTTTTTTGTTATACCTTTACCTCATTTGTTCCTTGAGTTTTTGAAAATATCTATTTGGGATCTGAAAAAGAATGTTACAACTTTATCATAATTGTTTGAAAATATTTCTCACTCTTAGAGGAATTCAATTGACCTACATTGACATCATCATATGTAACATTCAGGTGTACCCTCATGCTCTTGGAATTCTTTCTCATCATCAAGTGGACCTACAACAACACATTTGGATTGATTATGAGGCAAGTAACAAACATCACACCAAAATGAATCTTGTTGAAGATTCATGTGATCCTTCCTTAAAGGATCAAGGGTGTGCCTCTCATGCTATTTTTGGTTTGAGTTCCTTGGTGATGATTGTCTATCATTACCTCTAGGTCTCTTGGACTAGTCATGATTATAGGGCTTGTTATGTAACCCCTAACCCTCATTAAAATGTGCAAGAGAAATATTAAAAGGACATACCTTTTTTCGTTGTTTTCCACCTTGTATGAAAGATCCTTCATAGCTCCCATCAATTTGTCTATTTTTTCTTCAGTAATGAGAGGCTTGTTGGAATTTTATGCATTTGGTTTCAAGAGTTTTATATCATATCTCTTTCTATCTTTCTCATATTCCTTCATATTAATATCTATATTGAAAGCCATACCTCTCTCAAGGTATGAGGATGCTTATCTCTCAAAAGATAGCCTATCTTTGAATCAAAATCTTCATAATATAGAACAAGGCACATAGGTTCATTTGGCCTTAATTGGGGAGGTACTTTCCTCAGTTTCATTATGAATTTATTTTTGAAATCAATAAGAAGTTCATTTACCACTTTTTTGAT
This sequence comes from Sequoiadendron giganteum, assembly GCA_007115665.2. Classification (NCBI taxonomy): domain Eukaryota; kingdom Viridiplantae; phylum Streptophyta; class Pinopsida; order Cupressales; family Cupressaceae; genus Sequoiadendron; species Sequoiadendron giganteum. The sequence goes on from CM021100.1 coordinate 200,915,191, forward strand.
AGTGGTTAACTCATGGATTGAAAACTTTGGATCCACTCTTTCTCAATATTACAATAGAAAAATCGTCATAAACTCATTCCATGAGTCTATGCTACTGTATAGAAGACTTGCACCATTATTTTTCACTTTCCTATGACGATTTCATAAAAAGCTAAGAATTAAAAAATCATATATTTATTAAAAAATATGAAAAAAGCTAAGAATAAAATGCATAATGATAGCTAATTTTCACTGAAGTGATTTTTGAAATAGTATTTTTTTTTTTTAGGGTAACACCTAGATGCTATATTATATTTTTGTGTCAAAAATAGGATCACTTTGTGTGCTCCCCCTATTTGAACCTCTAAATATCCACCATTAAAAAACCATTCAATTTCTATATGTTGACAAATTTAGCCCACGCGACTACTGGCCCCTCTCCTATAGATTTAGAGTGCTACGACTTTTATTCTTGTTGCATCTTCAAATTTTGAGTGTGTCTATTTTCAATTTACCACCCAAGATAAAATTTCAATGATTTTAGAAGAAAAAATATGGCCACTTAAGACCCTCTCTTGGTCTCCCATTTCCATGTAAAGACCCTACTACTGTAATAATTTTGGTCATTTTGAGTACAAATTATTCAAGAATAAGAAAATTAGGGACATAGGATAAACAAGGAAGTATTATGTTTGAATTTGATATTGAAGAAGATGATGCTTCAAGTCATAGACCATTTTTAACGGATGATTCATAATATGTAAAAAATAGTGATGTCTAGATAATCAATTCAAGTGTTACTCATCACATGACCAATAATTTATCATCTTGAGAAATGTAACTTGAATAAATCAAGAGACATTATTATATTGGGAAATAATTCACAATTACATGTTGAGGAATTTGGTATAAATCATATCAATATTTTAGCCCAAGGTAAAACATATATATTGTGAACATTTTACTTATCCTAGGTCTAAAGAAAAATCTTCTTAGTTAGAAAAAATAAATATTATTTTAATGTACAAGGAACTTATAATGTACTTGATAAATGGGTATATGTTTGATAAATGACAGGGTGTCTATTTTATTTAAGGAATAACTCCTCTAAAGCATTAGCTTCAAGTGCTATTTAAAAAAGTATTTGTAGTGTGAAAGCTATGGCCATATCAACCTCGATAAATCAAAGGAAATATTTAATTAATAGAATATAGTGTATGGTATTCCATCCATAAATATATAGATAATTGTTTTTTGAATCTTATGTTATGGGAAATAACATAGACAATTTTTTTTGGAAAAGCCTAAAGAGTTTCCAAAAGGTTGGAGTTAGTTCATTCTACTTTTTTTAAAATAATGAAGATGGTTTCCATTAGGAAAGACCAATATTTCATGTCATTCATTGATCACTTTACTTGAAAGGTATGGGTCCACTTTCTACATAACAAGTATAGAGAAATTGATGTTTTCAATGAGTTTTTACACCAACTTCAGAATGAATGTGATGAAAAAAATTTGAATTCTAAGCTCATCTATAACAAAAAAAAGTGTATGCCTTAGAAAAAATTGAGAAATTTTGCAAACAAAAGGGATTTAGAGGCAACTCTTAGATCCATAAACTCCACACCAAAATAGAGTAGATGAAAGAATGAATTCAACAGTTCAAGAAAAAGATAAATCAATGCTCAAGTCTTGTAATCTTGCAGATAAATTATGGAGAGAAGCAATTTGTATAGTAGCTTATTTGATTAATTGATGCTTGATTAGTTACTTAGAAATCATCTCTCCATAAAAAATAAGGTTGATTAGGAAACCATCAATGAGGCATTTAATAATTTTTGGAAGCATAATTTCTTATAAACAAATTCTAAAAGAGAAGATAAATTTGATGGTAAGAGTAAAAAATGCATAGGTTGTTAGATATGACAACTCTAGTAAAAAGATATTGATTATATGATCCCAACATAAACAAACTTTACATATATGGAGATGTAATTTTTTAGGAAGAGTGTCACCTTTCAAGTCTTCATCATATCAAAATTAAAGAAGAGAAAGATGAAAATGAAATATCATCATATTCACTCAAAAAGTTAAATTATAATAAGAAAGTAAGTTATTAAACCAATGAAAGAAGGAGAATGAATTTATGAGACAAATTCAATATTGTTGTCCACTTCACAATATATTGTTCCTATTATTTTTTTGAAAAAGGGATTCTAAGTCTAATGCTTAGATCACTAACATCAATTGATCATTTTTGAATGAATATATGATGCAGATCAAAAAGGAGATTAGATTGACTTTCAACCTTTAAGGTGAGTCAATTAGCCTCAAATCTAATATTTTAATGCCTTGGAAATTGAATTTTGATATAATTGTATTGATGCAACTAGCTCACTATGAAAATGTACTATTTTGATATGGAAACAAACAATTTGGAAACTGACAGACAAATTTAATGACTAGAAACAGGTAAAGCAGACATGTGTGCACCTATGGTTTGAATTTGGGCTTGATTTTACTAGACAAGGCTGCCTAGGGAACCCTTGTTTGGAGATATGAAATTGAAATCTTCTTTTATAGTCCCCAAGTCCCTAATCAAAGGCTTCTCCCTTCCATATCTTGTTGTCAGATCTTTGTCTATTGCCAAGATAATTGAGCTTCCATATCTTGTCAAGATGTCGGATTTGAATGCATCAATGTACAAATAGTCTTCAATATTCCTCCACTCTTCTTCAGATATGTAACTTGCACATTCAAAGAGAGAGGAAGGGTTGTGCCATATAGTAGCTTTCCTTGGTCAAACCCCATGTTGGTATTTTTACTTCCACAATGACAAAATTGATGAAATAGAACTTATCCTTTTGAGGGATAGAGGCCAAATGATAAATGAAAAATGAATCAACAAGTTGTTGCAAATCACCACTCAAATCTCATCCCATTAAAGGATTGAAGTCATACACATCTCCTCAAGGCTTGATTACATTTTTTCTTGATTTGATTTGAAGACCTACAAGGGTTAGTGCTCACAAAACCAATGATCATAAAACATGAACAAACTTATAGAAAAAAAGAAAGAAGACTTGACATGATGCTTGACTAAAAATAATACTACAATAATACTCATAAATCTCCACTTGACTACCCTTGACTGATTTTAGAAGTATTTTCCTCAATATTTTTTCTCCCATTCATAAATTGCCTCCTCAATGCTCAAAATGATAGGAAAACATGCTTAAATATGCATTTCAATTGATTAATCCTTTTTGGTGGAGGCCGAATTGGGGTCATTTTCAAATCATAAAAGTCCACTAATCAAAATTTAAAACATTCATTTTTTTTTTGGACAAGGGCACCCTTGGAAAATGTTTTTGACACTTTTTGGCCTGAATTTATAGAGATGATAGGGAATTAAATATATTTTATTAATCTGGCCCCGAAATTGGTAATTTATTATTATATTAATTAAAGTTATGGAAAAAATAGGGTGTCAAGGTGGTGTGGAATTGTCAAGGGTGACAATTCTTGACACTACACCTCTAAGGAGATTATAATGATCAAGGAATCACCCATAAAATTATAGGATTGTGAGGTCATTTTTTCCTTGATGACACCTATTCTAAGTGCACATGAACCAAAATCTTTTAGGGAAATAATAAAATAATAAAATGTAAGAGTGCTATAAATGAAGAGATGGATTTAATTCATCAAATCCATACATAGGATTTGGTACCTTTACCTATTGGTAAGGAAGCTATTGATTGTAAATGGGCATTCAAAATAAAGTTTAAATTAGATGGGTCAATTGAAAAGCATAAGGCAATATTGGTAGCTAAAAGATACAAGAAAATTGAAGATGATGATTAAAAGGAAACATTGTCTCTAATCACAAAGATGATCATAATTAGAATAATGATAGTAGTTACTGTAAACACTGAAATTTGGTCTAAGCCTGTGACTTTAATTTATTCATAATTCATATTTTCATAGTCATGATTAAATAATGTTAATTATTTAATTAATTTCTAAAGTATTTTCCCATCTATTGATTAAATAACTTTCAATTATTTAATTAATTCATGCTCTAACATTTATTCATCTATTAATTAAATAATAATTATTATTTAATTGATTCACATTTGTCTTTATTATATCCTGATTAATTAAATAGATGTTCTTTATTTAATTACGCCATTAATTAACTTTACCCTCCTTAAATTAAATAAATTCTTATTTAATTTATCTTTATCATTTTTTCAACTATAATTAGATTATTGTTTAATTATTCATTTAACCTTTTCATCACTCAATTAAATAAATCTTATTTATTTAATTATTCCTTAAATGTTGAATTTTGAATTAAATAAATCATTTAATTCATAAAACTCTATTTTTAACATATTCTTATATATTTAGATAATTGTTTAAGTTATCTAAGTATTCATTCTCACTTGACCTGAGATCTATTTGAATAAGCCATTTATCTCCTGATTTAATGTCAGAGTGCCTTCTACGAAGAGACTCTCTATCATAACCAGTTAGTTATCTAGTTAAGACTCGTATGCATGAACATATTTATTAATTAATTCATGTGTGCATTCAAACATATTGTTGTCTAGAATTCTATATTTATCATTTTCATTCAAACTCTTATTCTTCTATGTTTCAAATACTTTTAACTAAAGATTAAATCATTTATTTAATCTTGATCTCTTATTCTTTCAATTTTCGAACAGTCTCAACATTAAATTAAATTATTATTTAATTTAATATTTACTACAGACTTTCCAACTCACGTTCTAACTGACACAAATCTCACATCGGATGACATTCATCAATCTCGATCGTTGATCTCTCTTTTGAATTTGAGCTAATCATTCGAAAACCAATTTTCTATAAATTGGCCTACCGTTCATCAGTATTGCTCCTCCCAAAATCAATATACTTTTGGAAGCAACTTGTTAATCTTTGATATTTTGCTATAATCACATACATTAAAGCTATACTTGCACACATACTAAAAATCCGAGGGCAAGAATACTATCATATTGAAATGGAGAAGGACAATTGAGATAATTCGAAGGAGTGTACATATATTCGATGAGAGTGTTTCAATTATCATTTTGTTTATTTCTTTTGTGCTTTGTTGTTTAATTTAAATTAATGATTTGAATTTCTTAACCCAATTACTTTCTAGTATTTTTCCTACGTTACATTTGGTGAACCCAACTTGAAGAAATGATCTTCGCAAATCCGTAGACGTTTTTTTAATTTTTGTAGGTATTGTATAGAACGACGTATCTAACAGACAAAACGATGCAACTGATACCACAAATCATAACTGATGAATACAATGACCCATCTGAAAACATTTAATGCATCTGTGGCTTATCGTGATGCAATTGAGTGATGAAAATCGTGACGCATTTGCTACTTTGAACAACACATCCGACTGGTAAAATTTTTTGAGTTTGAAAATCTGTTTTACAGTTTTTCGTGTGTTTTATTTTTTGCTAATTTTTGATTTGCAATGTGTGTTTTAAGGAGTTAAAATAGTGTTTGTAGGATGTAGCATAGAAGACAAGTTTTTGAAAACCCTTTTGCAGGATGACCATCGAAGATAAAATTTCAAAACTACTAATGAATTTTCTAAAGAACCACATGTCGAAGACTATTTTTTAAAACAAAATATTTGGTAGATTAGAAAACCTTTCCTTTTGGATTAAAATTAACCAGTGTCTTTCATGCCTATACATGTTTAGATTAGAACCTTGATTTGGTAATAGAAGTATCCTCTCCCCTTGTGCATTTGTGCGATCCTGGGTGTAAGAGAAATTGTTACCGACTCTAGAAATTGGGTTTGCATTGGTGGTTAATAGTAACCAACGTGACTCAAACCGGTGAAGGGATTTTCACCAAGCTACTCCCAACTGGTATAGAAATTCTAATAATTGAGGAAACTCAGTATTATAGAGATCCCAGTGAACCAAATATTGATTCCCCAATACCCTTCTGATGTGCATAGTAAAGAGCCAACTTGTTGTAGTTTAAGCCAAAAACCTTCTATTTACTAGTGTAGTAGGTCGGACCTATGAAGTCATCTCACGTTCTTACGGTTTATTGTAGAGATGAGAAGTATTCCATGGGAGTTTCATGGGTACTATGGCTTGGCTTCCTTGAGAATTTTGTGATGTGGAGGGGAGCTAATGGGGTCAAGCTACTAATCATCTGCCTTGAATAAGCGTACCTGGGGAAACCCAAGTGAGAACTCAGTAAATACTATCACTACCAGCCTTAGGAATTGTACACATTTTTTGAAATTTAACATATTCATGCACATTGAAACTGAAACACATTGTCTTCTGATTGTCTTCTTTTATTTCCAAAATTTGATCATGAAACAGATTCAGTTAGAAAACCCTAGGTCATTAGAAAATCACATCTATAAAACTGAGTCACATATGCTAAACAAAAAACCACATCTATAGTTCTGAGTCACATATGTTAGTAAAAAATCACATTTTCCTATCAACAAATTAGTATCCACTAACATAGAATCTTGAGTCACATATGTTGGTCACATCTACAAATAGAGTCACATCTGTTAAACATTTAGCCGCATCTGTTAGTGAGTAGTAATTGCCTATCATTAGATTGAGACCAGTTTTATTAGAAAAAATGTATTTGACCTCTCGAAACACATCTGTTAAATTCTATGACACATCTATAAAATTGAACCACATCTTCCTGTCAGTAGAAAATTGGAATTAACAATCATAGTCCCAAAACAAATTGTCATCTTAGTCTCTATTTCTCATAGTCAACCTTGGACAAAAACCAAAAAAATTTCTCATACTTTGCATAATTACATCCTTTAGGTATCATTTAGCTTTGGTAATGGGCATCCTAGTTACACAATTTAGCTGCATCTTATTAGAATTACCTCACATATCTTAGAATAGGATAACTTTCCACATTTTTGGAAAACCATTGCTCCAACGAACATTGTCATTGAACCCTATCACTTTTCAACATATCTTTTGTCCTACATGTGAATCCTTCCAGCTCATCAGTCTAGTTTGGGAGTTCACCGTATCTTTTGGTCCTAGTCCTACACAGGTTCCTTGACAAAACTAAATTGTAGCCTTGGTTAAACTATAAGTGGTAGGTAACCCCCTTTTATAATCTTCCAAAATTTATTACCTTGGATGCTTTCCTAGACTTTTGCATACTTAGACACAGTCACCCTAATATAACATCATTTTAGACATTCCTTATTTTCCAAAAAATACCAAAAAAAAAAAGTTGCATTCATTCCTTATATCTAGAAAATCACAAAGCCATAGATTAAGTTCATATCGGTTCCATCCATAGAGATAATTCCATATAATTTGCATTACCATCCACCATCATGTTTTTCGTTCACCTTGATATGCTCTCTAGTCAAGTTGAATACCAATTACTCTGCATTGGTCAATACCAACAAGCCATAGACTTCAAAAGACAATTTATCCAATCCAAATGCAATTCAACCTCAACCCATGGTCACCTACCCACATACCCTTCCTACCAACAATGCATAAATCCTATTCATTCAACCATCTATCCTCATTATCATGAGTCATTTGACATAATCTATGCCATTAATCCACAACAAACATCTATTAGGCATGCCTATCCTAACCTTGACAAGGGAAACCAACTTTCTACTAATCCCTTCCAACTTTCCATGTCCTATCCTAGTCCTTCATCCACTAATCCCTTTCAATCCATTCCATCTCAATCTACATCTAGTCATGAAAATACATCTAGTCATGGTCTCCAAAGTCAACATCATCTACTAAACTTGAAGATACATGTCAAATGGAAAGTCCAAAGCATGACATCATGGATTCACTTTCATGTCAAGATCAAACTAATCCATCCCATGACCCTATCTTTAAGTCTATCCAAGAAGTCCTTCTAGATAATCAAGGCATCCAAAATACACCTATCCTTGATCAAGATTCCCTTCCCAAACATATCATTCAAGACAAAACCATATTTGATCAAGACACTACCATTGATCAAGAAATCCAAAATGATCCTCTTATCGACCTTTACACCATTCATGATCAAACACTTGAAGAAGACCCTATCCAAGCTCCAAATATCAAAACTTACCAAAATGAGACACTTGCCTCCTTTGGACACATAGATGATCACACTCTAGAACAAGAGTCTCTTACTCTAGACATATTTGCAAATGATCAAGCTATAGCTGAATTCGTTGGACTCTATGAAAATGACCATAAAGATGGTTTCATCATCGACTTGGAAGCACCAATATCTTTTGAAGAATTATCAGAATCTAATATTTCACACAATCAGACCAAAGATATTAATTAGAAATGTATCCAACATGTCAATGAAGCTACAACATCTTATTATCTAGGATCATCTATCTTTGTCAGAGCAGGATTTCTTACAGAACAGAAGATTCCAAGTAACAATGTCTACATACACAATGATGGGTTAGCATCTTGTTTTCAAAAAAAAAAATACCCTACTGCAAACAAAATTTGTCAGAACATGCAGTATCAAGGAAAAGGACTAGGCCTACACAAGCAAGGAATTCGAGAACCAATACAACTTCAAGAAAATCCTAGACATTAAGGTCTTTGCTATTCGTCAGTCAGAGAATCTAATGATGTTAGTGGCACCTCCTCGATATTGGGGGCAACTTTATCTGATACAATCATCAAAATGAGGGCCATGAGTAGTTCTTATCATAAGGTTATTGCCAACACTCCTCCCATCCACACCATAAACTGTCATTCCAACATGAATAAACCTTCCATTTGGAACCAACAAAAAGAAAAATATTAATACAAATCCAAAGTTCAAAATCAAATGTCAAAGGCCATCAAATCAATCAAAAATCTGAGTGGAAAAATGAAATTAAAATGGATCCCAAAGAAAAATGGATCAAGAAAAGAAAATATTTCAAATCCAAAAGTCAATCAAAATGTGGAGCCACAAGAAAAGAGGACTCCCACATATAATAAATGTCCACCTCCTTCAAAATGGTCATCAAGCAAGGCATATAAAAGTGTTGGTTCTGAACGCTATCCCAATCAACATTCCAATATCTGCCATCCAACATCCCAAGTTTGGAAAATAAAAAGTGATTCATCTAAACATTCAAAAAATCCCCTCACATCTACCATCATCCGTCATAATCCAACATCTCGCCTAAAGTCCAAAAATCCCATGTCACAAATCCATTGTATCTTGGTAGAAACTCTTTATCATGAAGACTCTCATGGCACTCTATCACGATGTGTGTATTCTGAAAAGGCCAACTCTAGTATCACCAAGGATCACAATGATATCAATCAATTGCATGCAAGTGCTATGATCTTGACCAGACAACTACTTCATCAAAGTCATTATTGTCATATCATGGCACCAGTCTCTACATCAGCACCATTAATGGATTCAACACAATTAATGATCATCTAAAGCATCAAGGCCATCCAGAAAATATAAAAATACAAAAAAAAGAGAAAATAGTCTTTAAAAAAAGAAAAAAAATCGTTACCTTGATTAAAACTTGGCAAACAAGCGTCTTGGTAACAAAACAAAAAAAATCAATCAAAAAATCAAGAAAATAGTAAAGAGAAAAAAGTTCATCCAGTAGTGAAAACCATTTTTATGGTGCTTTGGATAAGTACCATGATTAAAACCTGACAAACAAGCATCATGCGTAGAATCAATTATCTATGTGGACAATTACATTTGGGGGCAAGTTGTCTCATCTCCCATACCCTTCGAATGACATTTTTTATGACATTTCCATCTATCCCTTTAACTGATATCATTTCCATCCATTTTTCCACCTACCTTGAGCTTGATAAGAACTTGGGTACAAACATAAATCATGCTTTGGGAAAACTCTTGACATGTCTATCCTTTGGTCATACACGATCCATAAAGTATTATGTCATTTCCTTCATATAATTATCCATACCCATATCTCAAACAAAACAAATAATCCATATGCAACATTGTCCTTGGAGATGAAATGCTAATTCTTCTAGCCCATAATCCTTATGTATCCTATCTTTTACCAATGCCACCCATCATCTTTTCATACATATCACATGCCTTGGTTTTCCCTTGTCAATGGTCTAAGGATCTTCCATCATCCCATCCAATCCTGAAAAAGTCATTCCAAATGCAACAAGCCCAATCCATACAATCTTGTTAGGTGTCCTAATGCATCATCCAAAACATTCCTTGGCTTTATTTCTTTCCTTGTTGCAAACCTTGATCCTTAAGTCACATTATTGTCATCCTCATGTTTATTTAGGATGTATCCTTCCCATGTCAAACAATGTCGTCATCATCATCACTTGGTAATTGGGTTTCAGTTTGACTAGGAGAAAGATCATGGTTGTCCTTGGATTCTTGTGTGTAGGCATCATTTACATGCATTTTTCACCATCACCCATAGTAAATGGTCATCCTTTCATAACTTGGAACAATTGACATCAAGTCCACTTTGTCTCCCCACCTCATTCTATTGGTCTTATACTCGACCGGGGGAAAATCTTTGACCTACGTTAGTTGGACCTTACACTTATCAAAAACATCAAAAAATGTATTGAAAAAACTCAAAAACATTATAAAATGTCTTAGAAAAAAATCCAACAACATCATAAAACTCCAAAAAGACATAAAAAAAATCAAAACATGTCAAAAATCCTAAAAATAGAATCAGAATGAGTTGTGTTAAGTCAATTGTAGACATAGTCGGACTACATTGCCTCTGTGATTGGATGTAGCAAAGGCCATCTAATGATGTGCCCCCAAGGCAGTAGGTCTGTCTTCTTAGGTTTGTCACATATCACACACATAAAATCACAACTCATTCTTTGTACATGTCTTGAAGTCATTGGTCGTGTCGAACTACAAGGTCTCTTCATGTATAACGTAGGAAAGGCCATCAATCGATGAGCCCTTGAGGTTGCACTACCTGTCATCCCATTAGGATTTATCAGATTCACTATCCCACACATCAAATATCACACACTCAGTCAATCTTGTCAGTCAAATTCAAGTCAAACTACAAGGTCTTTGCGTGCATAATGTAGGCAAGGCCATCAATCGATGAGCCCCTGAGGCTGCACTAGGTCGATCCTTTAGGGTACATCATATCATACACTATCCACACACACACAATGGTCAAAATATCAAGACAAGTCACACATCAACAACCTAAGACATGTCAAAAAATGTAATCAAGTCAAATGAAACAAATTACCGAAACAATCAACATATGTTTTATGCAATATGTGTCCTTGGAAACAAACATTATCAATCATCATAGCCTTATGCAACTTGTTGCATCAACGTCATCCGACTCAACATCTTATACGGTACATGTCTTTCTGAAACCAGGCTTTGTCATGCCTTACACAGATAGTCACAAAGTTGAAACCAAAATCAATGTCATATGATATGTGTCATTCTTGACATTAGGCTATGTCAAAAAATCAAATTATCAAACAAACAACAAATCAATTTTTGGCAAATATTTTTATTGACTTTCTAAGATTTATGGCTTATTTGGTTTTATCTTATTGGCTTTGTCATTGAGTCCCATTACTAGCTTTCTCGAGGATTTCCCATGAAGGATTTAGATAAGCAATATTGTATCCTAACTATGTCTTTTTCTTTGACTGCTGTCTGTGGTTTGTCTTGACAAAAAGACTAGGGAAATTGTGCCCTTAGTATACATCTAGACACTCCTTGTCTGTGACTGTCTGTTGTTAGCAAGTGAATTACCTTGCACACCTTGATCTATGTCACATCATGGTGTTTGTATCCATTTGCATTATTTACCGCCCAATGATGATAAAGTGCAAAGCCTTTTGTGATTCGAAAAAATATCGAAGATTGCTAATACTAACATCAATATTTTTTCTTGTTCATCTTTCTTTCCACATCAACATTTCTTCTTTCTTGCATTAAGACAAAGTCTTGTGACACACAAAAATATAAAGCATCATGCATATACATTCATCATGTAAATATCATACATTGTAAATCATATATATCTTGCATGTCAAAAACACAAAAATATAGGCATCTATCATATCTAGGAAATCATGGCATAATAAGCATTACATGTACATAACAATTATGAACATATAGCATCACATGTAGATAGAATTATATATATAAACATCACATTGCATCTCATAACCATAAAATGTATGTACATAACATCTAGCGATACGATAAAAGTACATACATCCATCATCATATGAATCAACATCACATCATAGGCTGCATAAACACATCATAATGTAGATATGATCATCCATAACATGTACATATTATATAGAACACATGCATAAGAAAAAGACTGCATAATCATAAATAGAATTTCATATCATATGAATCATTTCCAAAATCATATATATATATATATATATATATATCACTCAAAAACGTGTCACATCACAATGTCATAATATATCTGTCAAAATGAAGCCCGCAAGCTCTATGATCAATATACAATGCCTCAATAAATATCAATACATATCCCTATATGAAACTACGACTGCTCCCATGTGGTGAATGTGAATATGACTCATGATGTGATCCTAATGACCCGTGTGTAGAAGGGGGCTTGTCATATGGTCTAGATCTATGAGTCCCCTCAACCCCTTCTATACTCACTATCCTCATGTGAGTCTTGCTCTAGGACTTGCTGCTATGTGCCTATGAGTAGCTAGGAGCTTGTCTCTTTGGAGGAACCTCTATCTCATATAAGTCTCTGTATTATCTCTCCCTATCACCAACTTGGATTAACTCTTGAGTGAATGTTGAAGCTGATCTTGTACATAAAGCTCTCAACTCAACAAACTGGCCCTCTGTCTCCTACCTCTTGGCCATTGCCTAGTCCCTATCCAAGAGAGTACTATCCCTCTCCATTTGTAGCGCATATCGCTTTGCGGTCAAAACCTTGACCCTCTCCTCCAAGGCCTCTACTCGAGCCTGCAAATCAGTATCAATATCCCTGGTAGCCTCCTCATCCTGTCCTTGCCTCTCCTCTACCTCGACATCCCCACCCTCCACTATCTTGTGTCAGAGCTCCCTCTCTTGCTCCCCCATCACTACCTCCTCCTCCTCATCATCTACTCCATATCCTGCTAGTACACCAAGGACATCAATATCCATGTCCTCTCTCCCAGCCTCCATATGCTCCTCTACTCCTTCCTCCTTGACATCATGCTCACCTCCAATCTTAGCCTCTTGACCACCGCCAAGGTCCAACATAGATACGTCCTCACCCTCAACCTCTACCTCCCAAACATGTGATAGTCCACCTACATGACCAACTCTCCTTCCTTGTCGACCTCATTGACCACCTCCCCTACCTCCACCCCTACCATCATCTCCGCCTCCTCTACCACCCTTTCTTCCACCTTTGTCTCCACGCTAATCTTTGGGCCCTGTCCCTCATCTCTTCACTAGTGTTGAATGATATGGATCTGTGTAAGGAAATAGACGATGCTCTGCCCACCAAGCATCATATGTTGTTGTGCTCCTAGGATCTACCACACCACCCCTCCATCCCCACTGCATCGGCTATAATGCCTGAATGTTTACCTTTGTTGTAGTAACAAGAATCATGGGCCCCCACAATGGAACCTCTCCCAAAGAACAAGCAAACTCAACTCGTCCTCAAGGCACATCTTGTACCTCTCCAAATTATCTCAACACTCGATTTGGAAAATGTCTCTCAATAATGTGCACACTAGACATTGTCTTGCCAATCAAATATTGAGTCTGTTGACAAAATGATAAATGTTTGTCCTCATCTGACCATCGACCACAGTCCATATAAGGTCTCCATGTGAACTTAATCAAAGTGTCAAGTGCATGCCTCCAATACCCAGTATCACTAACATGGCTCTATTTAATGATTCCCACATAATAGAAAAAATAAGGGGATCTAGCATCTCGATCAAAAGTTACTAGGGGACGGAACACAACAATGTGTTCCCACGCCCAGACCGTAAGAAAATTAGTGCCATAGCTCATCAATTGGGCATCTTTGTATGTGATATCATGAAGATGGAAGTACAACATGGCAAGTAGACATGGCCCCCAGACATAGATAAACTTTCTCTCTGACATACCAACTAACATCTCCCCCCACCCAACAGGAAATCCATGACCTCGACTGTCAAGAAGAACTATACCAACAATCAATGTACATAGCATGCAATCTATCCTCTCATATCTATCTGCCAAAACCTACCATCTAATATCATAATACTCTATACCTAGCTGCCTAATATCATCATATACATAAAACCTAGTAATCTCGCTATAAGCCCTCTATGTATCATACATCACCCTCTCCCCTCTAATAGGAAATCTCAATATCCTATATACATCCTCTAAGGTGACAGTTGCCTCTCCAGTAGGAAAATAAAATGAGGAGGTCTCTATTTGCCTGAATGGTGGGCATAGTACAAACATGATGTAACCCTAATCTCTAAATCAGGCGGGTCTCGACGCTTTGTAATCCATCTCTGAGATTGCATGTCAATGGTTGTGACTCTTGGGTGTAAATCAAATCTAATACAACTTGCAAAGGCATTGAATATTATGTGTTAGACAATATATTGTTCATTTTTCCATCACAATTTTTTTTCAAAAGTTTGACAGTCGGATGCATTGCTTCAACATCAAATGCAATGCACAATCTTAAATGCGTCATTATAATTTACAAATGTGGGGAAAAAACACACATGCATCGTATAAACATGTATATGCATAGCACTAAATCAAATGCATCACAAAAGTCAAAGCAACCACCTATTAGGCAAATGCATGAAACAAATTGCAATTGCGGTGTACTTTATTAACCTATATGTCATACAAATGCGATGCATTTAAACAAATGTGTTTCACATACCTACATGCGACTATGCCGATTTCAAATGCGATGCATAACTAAAAATGCAATGCATAAATTTACAAATGCATTGATTTCCTAATTGACCTACATATGACCTAGACGTGTTTTTGCAAATGCGTCATTCTGTGAACAAATGTGTCGCGTACGAATGCAAATGCATTGAATTATAAGTGACACATATGATAAATTAACTTTATATGACTAAAATTACGTGCAAAACAAAAATTCAAAAGTTTGTTTGAGGGTACATATCAGGGTTCCCGCATTTGCAGGGTGTCTGAAGGTCTAGATCTGATATTTGTGATGCTCGGTAAAAGGTACAGGCGAAATCTTCACTCATGTAGTCCAAAGCAAAAATCTCAAATTTCTAAAATTGGAGGGTGAAAATGAATTGGATTTTCACCCCATTTCTATTTATACCTAGGGTTTAAAGTGGCATTTCCTTTGACCTTGTCATTTGGCTGCGTAAACTTTCATCTTCAATCAACCAGTACAAGTACCTAACAACTCCAAATTCATTTCCGTCAACTCCACTATGTTTTTGGCTATCAATTGACTTATCGGGACTAATTCCAATTTTTTTTTGAATTTTATTGAAAATTCGTCATTTTTCCCATGGGGGCATACCCTAACCTATTCTACATTGGGGCAGGACTGGGGCATGTTTTGGATCGATTTTCTTTGACACAACACTGAAATGACATTGTATCAAAGAGGGGTAAACTGTAAACACCGAAATTTGGTCTAAGTCTGTGATTTCAATTTCTTCATAATTTGTATTTTCATAGTCATGATTAAATAATGTTAATTATTTAATTAATTTCTAAAGTCCTTTCTCATCTGTTAATTAAATAACTTTTAATTATTTAATTAATTCACTCTAACATTTATTCATCTATTAATTAAATAATCTTAATTATTTAATTAATTCACATTTGTCTTTATTCTATCCTGATTAATTAAATAATTTTTCTTTATTTAATTACGCCATTAATTAACTTTACCCTCCTTAAATTAAATAAATTCTTATTTAATTTATCTTTATCATTTTTTCAACTATAATTAAATTATTGTTTAATTATTCATTTAACCTTTTCATCACTCAATTAAATAAATCTTATTTATTTAATTTTTCCTTAAATGTTGAATTTTGAATTAAATAAATCATTTACTTCATAAAACTCTATTTTTAACATATTCTTATGCATTCAGATAATTATTTAAGTTATCTAAGTATTCATTCTCACTTGACTCGAGATCTATTTGAATCAGTCAATTTTCTCCTGATTTAATGTCTGAGTGCCTTTTGTGAAGAGACTCTCTATCATAACCAGTCAGTTATCTAGTTAAGACTCTTATGAATGAACATGTTTATTAATTAAATATCTTTGTTTAATTAATTAATTCATGTATGCATTCAAACAGATTGTTGTCCAAATTATATCTTTATCCTTTTCATTCAAACTCTTATTCTTCTAAGTTTTAAATACTTTTAACTAAAGATTAAATTATTTATTTAATCTTGATCTCTTATTCTTTCAATTTTCAAATGGTCTCAACATCATATTAAATTATTATTTAATTTAATCTTTATCCTGTAGACTTTCCAACTCACATTCTAACTCACACAAATCTTATATTGCATGAAATTCATCAATCTCGATCGTTGATCTCTCTTTTGAATCTGAGTTGATCGTTCGAAAACCAGTTTTCTATAAATTGGCATGTCCTTCATCATTATTGCTCTCCACGAAATCAATATGGAGTGTGCTTTATGTGATATTTTGGCTTTTCTAGGCTCTGCCCATTTGACATTCAGGGTGTGCCTTTCCCCCCCCTTTTTTGTGAATTTGTAATTATATCTTTATACTAATATAGATATTGCCTATTCATAAAAAAAAATATGGCCTAGTCTTAAAGTCTATTTATATGCATATTATATTGTATAACTGGTGTGTGGATGTTCCAGCTATTTGGATGCCTACTATACCTTCATGGGAAAAGGATTTTTGCAAGCAATTTGTCAGTCTTTCATGGAAAGAATTATGTGAGGCAAAGAAATACACGATTTTCTTTCCAGATATAGAGAAGTGGAATGATTCAGCAACATAAGAGGCTTTTCATCTTGCCAAAAGGAGGTATTTTGCAAAGATTAATGGCACTTCTTGTGACATTCTAGAAGTTGATCCCAATGCATACATTGATGAAGTTGATTGGGATTCACTTGACTTGGGAGATACTGACTGGCCAGAGGGAGATGGCTGGTTCAAAAAATGAAGAAAATTGTGACAATGGAAGCTACAGGATGGAAAATCTGTCAAATTTATATCAAGCTATGACAATATCTCGAAAACAAAGTTATGAAGAAAATAAGAAAAGTGAATGGAAGGAAAGGCCTTTTGGATATGGGCATATCTATTTTCCAGAAATTCTTGAATCGCGTACGGTTATTTGTAAGGTTATTGACCTATATACTGCTCAACCTCAATTACTTTATCACTAGAAAGTGGATTTTTGGTCAAACAGTTTCAGAAAGTCAATGATGTGTGCAGCCGAGAATGATTTGGGAGTTTCTGGGTGGGGTTCAGAGTTTGAGAATGAGAAGGAAGTTTCAGGGTGGGGCTAAGATTTTAATGTTTTTTTTTTATTTTTAAATATTGATTTTAAATAGTATTTTGTTTTCATTTATTAATTAGTAGTATAGTATTTAATAATTGTTTCTTGATGTTTATTATCTATTAATCAAGTTTTTAGGATGTTTGTTGATTTAATTGATATTTTTAATTTTTTAAAATTTTTGGAATTAAAGGTTTCATTTTTATTCATATGATTTGTCTTGAAATAAATTTTATTTAGAGAATCGCATCTTTTGTCTTCTATTTTGAATTTCATTAATAAAATTAATTACTTTTAACTAAGAACACATGATATTTTATAAATCTGAATATATCACAAATTTATTTTATACATAGAAGGAGACTATCTTCCTTCATTCAAAATTCAAAAAATTATGATTGAATTGAATGTCGAACTAGAATTTTAACGATGTCTAACACTCTCATGTAAATATGATAGAATAGATTTTTCTTCATAAGAAGCATATTTGCTTTTAACAATTTTTGTGGACTAGATATTTTTTTAAAAGAAGGAAAATCTATATCAAACAAAGCCAAATCTGTTATAGATAAAAACAGTCTATTGATTATGCTAGTCTAAACCTAAACAACTAATCAACTTTTTAGATAAGCAACAATTGTTACACTATTTTAATTATACAAAAACTATGTTTTCTCTTTGCCTTTTTATTTGTAGTGCTTAACTAAAAAGTGGGGATCACAATTAAACCATTTTAGTTTCAAATACCTTGTCAAATGTTCCTATCACACTTATCTAATGAAATGGATTGATTAGAGGAGTAATTTGAAATACCATGAAAAATTAGTTTATAATCTCTAGCATATTGCTGGTGAGTTGTGACACAAGATATTATTTGTTTTGTTTTGTATGTGGAAATAGATTTTCAAAGGTATTTTGCAAGATATCTAGTGCGAGTAGTCTTTTGTGTTTTAGAATAATATTGAATAATTTGAATGTGAAAAATGTGAAAAAAAAAATTGTTGTCAACAAATGTGATTGTTATCACCTTAACAAACTTAAAAAATAAATTTAATATCAAAATATACAGAAATAATCTCATTAAAATAATGAAATGCCACATTAAACTAGGAATTCCCTACCATTCACAAATACCCCACAAAGTTTCACCTTTCTTTTAAATGACTAAGATAGAATTATAATGAAAATATGGTTTTACACTAATACTGCTAAAAATTTATTGCAAAGGTACTCCATTACAGTTTTAGACTCCTAAGAATTGGAGAGCAAGAAATAGGAAATGTATAAATTAACATTTTTTAAAATTTCTTATACTCTTCTTGTATAAATTAACATTTTTTAAAATTTCTTATACTCTTCTTGTAGATTATTATTTTGGAGGTTTGGAATAATGTGGGACATAATAATTCAAATTGTTGATCACATGTCAGATTGACAACAAATATTAGTAGATTGTGAATTAAATTAAACACAATTAGATTAGCATTTTTTGATATCATACCATGGTTATGAACATGATTATTATTTTAATTATAAGAAGGATATCAAAGGATCTGGAATTCATTCTAATCATTTAGATTAGAGGCCACTAGATGCCCTTTTCTAGTTGTAAGCAGTGTAGTGGAAAATTCAGTAAGACAAACAATAGGTATGACTAGAGACTTTTTGTGTTGTATATCAGCATTGGATCTAGACTCTGCAAGAATAGTGAAGAAGCCCCTACCATTGCATACATAACAGCCCTTGTAACAACAAAATTTTCAGTACGATTAGACCTACAATAAATTCAAAAAATTCACCCATACCTTCATATTTAATAGATTCACCTGCATATTCTTCATGTTCGCATCAGCAAAGGCATTATCATTTAACTACTCGGGAATGGCGGTATAACAGTATTCAGAGGCACCCATTTAGTATGAATTACCCACTGTGTTGTTGAGATTTTTTTCTATTTGGAATTGTGTTCGGTTTAATACTAATTTTCATAGAACGTTTTGTATTTGTGACTCGGATGTAGATACATATTCTCCTTTTGAAGCGTCTGTCCATTTGCAGGGTCAACAAACACATTAACCATGTAGATTTGATTAGTCCCATGAAATATGAATCGAAAACACTCATTACTCTCCAATTACTTGACTATCTCCATTGTCCTCTTTGTGAAGAAAGCGTTGATTTGCCTACGAAATTTTTCATTTTTTCGATTTAGGAGCATCCCATTCAAATCCTCCAGTTAGTACTTGTTCCTCTTGCAGCGATATCGTTTATTTTGCACCAACCACCTATATATAATTATGTAACGTTAACTAACCCTATGATATGACTAAATATTTCTTTTGACAAAGCATGCTCCTTGACTCTTGTCTTGCTAGAGCAACAATAAACTTATCTATAATTGGTTGATAGGTTTTACAATATCGATGATCGCCATAGGATGAATGAGACACGATATGCTAAGAAAACAATTATCCTCTACATAGACTCTCATAGACTCCCTTTCTCAACTCTAGTTGTGATGCCAAGAAGTCAACTCTTGTATTGAGCTTGATTCACTATTTTCACATTTAGAAAGTACCATAGTGTTGGTCTAAAATATACTATCCAAAAGATTTATTGACACCTCAAAAATTTATGTCTTGTTTCATGCCTTAACCATATTTGCACAAAGTTTTAATTGATCCGAGACATCTGATGTGGCCGGTTTTCCTTTGCACAAATGGGTAGAACATAAAAATTTAGGTAGGGTTGCCTTTTGAAGCTTTGTGAAATTTGTTGAAGGACAAAAGTTATGCCAATACAAGTAGTAGTCTTCCATCCAGATGGAGTCATCTTCCATACAAAGGTGTAGTTAACATGGATTTTTCCACCTAGTACATATGGGGGTAGAAACACCACAATATCTTTGTGGCCTCATTTTCTTTGCAATCATCTTAGAAGTTTTCACAAATTGGTAAAGTACAATGGCAACTTTCACATAGACTCGGTCTCAAGGGCGAATCATTAACTATCACATGCCATCTATAGATCATCCTTGGAGCCACATCAAAAAAATTGGATTTCAACTAAGTATGAATTTGCAAAAATTCTAGCATCTTGAAGAAGTCTTGAATGGATACTGCAAGTCAGATTTGATCCAAGTTTGATGAAAAATGAACAAGTTATGTCCATGAGGAATTTCCTAGTCCATCAAAACCTTTGTGGGTTGGATGCTTCCATTTGCACTTGCAGGATATTGCATCTAAACTGAACTTCTTTTTTGCACTTGCCAAAGACTTTTTTGTAGGTTCATTTAGGGGTCTTTTTTGTGCATGCCTTTCAAATTCTCTAATTGGCTAAGTTTGGTATTTACAGGTTGATGGGGCCCAATCTCTTGCAACCATACAATGACATACACAATGATGATGTCATTCCATTTGAAGGTCCCCGAGTCTTCTAGTGACATCATATTGGCATTGTCTATAGGTTTTTTCATTTGAGGAGAATTTCTCCAAGTTATAAAGTTTAGTACACTAATTGTTTTTTGCATGAAGTAGATGGCAAGATTTTTCCCACATGGAGCACTTGGACATGTCTTTTCCACAAAGGGAAAAAAAGAGTGCATGAAGACACTATGAATTTTAGGAGGTGAACTTGATTGAGCTCCAAAATGGACTTGATGGGGTTAGGGTCGATTTCCTGCATGGCTAATTGAGATGAAAATATCCACAAAGGTTACTTGTGAGATTTTCATTGGCATGTTGATATTACAAGTTTCTTATGACCTCAAGGGGTTGAAATATCACAATAGGAAAAAAATGTTGAAAACCAAATTTAGCTACCCTCAACAAGGCCCAACCACCTCTACAACTATTTGAACTTGATCTAAACACATTTTCTAAGGGAAACATTATGTCATATGAACATTGGGTGAAGTTGCAACTAGGGTTTCATGTTTGGGTTGACCCTCTGATATTCTATAGACAACATGACCATGGGTATGGATACTTTGGCTTCATTTTTTATAGAATAAAAGAGGATAAATTGTTAGAGGAGAGGAGCATAACAAGAGAGAATAACTTACATAGCAAAACCAAAGGTTTCACAGTTTCTAGCTCTATGAATAAACATTTTTGTAGTTGTAATAGATCTGGGTATTCCCAAATTCGAGATAACACTTGTAACCTTTGTAGATCGGGTGATTATAGGCATAATCAACCTTCATTGAGTGTCCCCCTATGTATGATGTGCATTTTTAGATGTGTTTCTCAAGGGTTTATTTGAGATGGTCCTATGTGTGTATCCCATTTTGAGAATCAAAGATGTTGTAGTTATCATTCCAAAATAGAAGACTGTATCCACACCATCCCCATAACAACCAATTATATATATATATATATATATATATATATATATATATATATATATATATATCACATGCATACATATGGAGTAGGTAGACAAAAACGTTATTGTCACAACCTTACTGCAAGCATCTTCCCCCTTTATGCGGTTCATTAAAACATAGTATTAAGTACATCCAAGATGAAAATAGAATGTCAATATATTCCATACTATAGTATGGGTTCCATCATATTTTTGAGATCAATGTCAAATATGATGACAAGATAATCATCCCATACTACTTATTATCATCATCAACAAGGTCATAAGTGTAACAACACAACATGAACAATCATTAATAATATAATTTTCAAGCCCATTAATCATTTACATAATCATACAACTAGATAAGTTACATAAACAAGATGCCTTATGATCTTGCCCCATACCCAAGACTAGTGCTTATACTACCAATCACTTGCATTGAATTAATAAAAAAACCTTGAAAACTATACATTAGATAGACACAACACATGATACACACATTCCTTCTTATACACCAATGCTAATACTAAGCTTTTGATATGGGTAGCTCCTAGCACTATTACTTGTATTCTACTAGTGAAAACCAACCAACCCTATAAAATTGGGTAGCTCTTGCCATCTAACACCTATATATAATTATTTAAAGTTGAATTACCCTATTATATGACTAAATACTTCTTCTAGAAAATAATTCTCCTTAACTCTTGTCGTGCTTGAGAAATAATAAGCTTTTCTATAAGTGGGTGATAGATTTTATAATTTAAGTGACCTCCTCTAGATGAACGGGGCAAGCTATACTAAGAGAACAATTATCCTCTACATATACCCTCATGGACTCCCTTCCCCAACTCTAGTTGTGATGCCAAGAAGTCAGCTCTTGTATTGAAATTGATTTAATGATTTCAAATCCTAGATCTGATGTCGGCTTGTGTTATTTAAATTTTAGGAATTAATGATAATATAAGTATAAATACAATGTTATTTCACTATGTTTTCACCTAGAATTTCACAAGCAATTTTCACAAGAGCATTATAGGAGCATTCAAGAGCATTTATAAAGCATTCAAGGGTAGATTTAAAGGAGATTATTTCAGCAATCAAGAACCATTTCATCATGTCAAAGGCACAATGCATCATGTATGTTGTTGAGATAATATGTTGATGTAGAATTGAAGATCCAATTCAAGCATTGTTTCACATCAAGCTTCATGACCAAGATCTACATTCATTTAGGCCACTTCATGCTAGTTTGCATATCTACTACCTAAGGTTTCAATTAAGGATTGGTGAGTTGTGGCATTGTTTGTACATTTGAATCATTCCTTTATGCATTGTAGAAGATTTTTTAAAATCTACATGATGCAAATAAGGTATAAACCGAGACCAATTGTAGCCAATGATTTCTTATCTTTTACCTTCCATTTTTTAAGTTTATTTATAACTGTTGGCTTTGGCACTGTACCATAAACAATTTCCCAAAGATCTCTTTCAATTAACAATAATTGTATCTATATTTGCCAAGTGTGAAAATCATTTCCATCAAAATTTTCATAAAGGATTAATTTATCCATTCTGTGTTGAATAAAATGTGTCCTTAAAAAATAATATTTATATCTTCAATATTCCCCACACTTTTATATTTTAGAAATAGAAAGAAACCCTAAATAGTATGCCTCTTTACAAAATTCCTTGATAGAAATTTCAAATGAAAAAACCTTTGAAAAATATTATTAGTTGCAACCTTTGCACATGTTATCATTGCCTTTCCATGCACACTCTCTCCTCCTCTCAACCTTACACAGCTTGCTATGTACACATTTAAATGCTAAATAATTAAAAACCTGTGTATTTTTATGTTTTACTTGTAGATATGGTGCACTTCACAGTTTTTAAGAAATGAATCATTACACGATGTACAAAATAGATTTGTTGAAAAATATTTAGAGACTTTCATACAAATGCAGTTGCAGGTGTAATGCCAAATCAAGTGGGTGCAACCCATTTAGTTTCCCCTATAATTTTCTTTTTAAAACAAAATTACGACAATAATGAATAGAGTGAAGTGTTGAACAATGGCAAGAATAAACATGACAGAGAGAAAGAGAAGAAATGCAGATGAATGATGGAGTCAAAAAGGGTTTTGCACATGGTCTACATTGCTCACCTATTGACGAATGCAAGAATGGTAGAAAACAATAGCAGTTGCATGTGGTCCTCACTATAGTGTGAGAAAAAAATGGAGAGAGATCATAGAGAGGTTCAAGAAGAAACCTGCTCTGATACCATATTCAAATGAGAGAAAAAATGAGATTGCTATCAAATTAAAAATTTTCCATTCACACCATTCAAAAAACTATTACATAGTATTGCCTTTAAAAGGACATTATTCCCATATAAAACTAGTTATAGGAATATAACTTCGAAAACGAATTTTATTTATTAAATTAACAATAGCATGTTAAGAATTCCAAACAACTTCCAACGAAAGACCCCATCACTCAAGAGATAAAAGTAAATGTAGCAATATGAGAAACAAAAAAACAATAAAAAGAGAATCTCCATCATGAGCAGGAAGGCGTGAGGTGTTTCCCATTTGAATTTTCTTGATGAGTTGAGTGATGGAGATGAGGTTGCGGGGGACTATGAGGATTGTGATGCAGACTATATGGTCACTCCCTTGTTTTCTCTTGAGTTTGATATCGTTGGTGGGTCTGTTCGTGGTGTGGGTAGGCTCCTTCCTCTTATGACGAATTTGTTTGGATGGGTCATGTGGTCTGGTAATTGGTTTGTATGGGGTTTTGTTTCACCCTATAGTTTCGGCTTGGTGTTTCTTGCCTCCCCATGGTCTCTTTTTTGATGGCTTCCTGCTTTTGGTGGTGGCTTGTGGATTTTGTTTGTGGGTGAGGAAGTACGTTTTGCTGCTTGAATATTGTGGTGGTATGCATTGAGGAGGGTGTTGTCTCTTTTCTGTAGAGGTTTTTTGTGCTTCTTAGAGATGTTGCAGTGGGTGTTCGCAGGCGAATAATTTCCCCTACTTTAGTCAAGTTTTTAGATAGCTTGGTGTTGAGGTTGGTGGCTCCATCCTGTTGCAATGAGGGTGTTGTCTCTTCATTGGTTTTTGTTTATGATGAGGTTTTCTTTTTGGTTGTTTGGAGGTTCATCATGTAGGCTAGTGGTTGTATGTTGTGGTCCAACAACTTTCTATTGGGGTTGATGCTGCTAGATTGGCCTGGTTCTGGGCCTTTGTGGTGTGTGGGTCTTTGGTTCTTTCTGAAGGAGCTCTTGGCTATGCCTCCCCTATTCCCTTGGCTGGAGCCTTGGTTTTTTTGTGAGAGCTCTTCTTTGGTGCTTGGGTCTCTTAGTGCCTCTGTTGCTCTTATTCTTCGGTCCTCTTGGGGCTGTCTTGTCTTTCCTCAAGAGATTGTCAGTGTTGCCACAATAGTGGTTTACACTTTCTGGGAGATCCTAATTTATGTTGAAATCACATATTTTTAGAAAATATAATGATTTAAGCCTTGAAAATTTCCATTTAAAGGATTCCAATTGAAGAGGGTTTGATCAAACCACCTTAGACCAAGCCCCCTTGGATATAATCCCACTAGTTTTAAACCATACCTATAATGGAGTCTCATTTACACCTATGAAAATGCTGATAAAAAACCACTTTTGATTTACCTTTTGGGGGATCAAATGAATTCATTTAATTTTTTTTTTGTAAGTATGTAGTCCTTATTATAAGCTTCCAAAAAAGTATAATTTTAATTAAATTAAATTTGATTATTGTATTTATTTTTTATTTCTTGTGAATGTAGGTTTTTGACCGAAAATCAAGTTCTTTGTTCTACACATGTTGAAAAATAGAAGATTATCAAAAAATAAAAATAAAAAATATGTTCAAGTTGGGTATTGATTTCCTTCATCCACTAAAAAAAATAAAATTGAATTTCGATACATACAATTTTTTTTATGTTGTATACAGTCCACCTATGTTTGAATTATAGTTGGTTTGACTTTGAAACTCGATTAAGGAAAAATATTTAATAAAACACTATGAAACCAAATGAACTGGTTAGATATCGTAGTTAAAAATCTAAATTAAAAAAAATTAGAATTTTATCCTTCATATAAATAAAATTATGTTGTATACAGTGAGCATCACTCCTTACAAATGTTGTTTACTGATAAAAACTAGTTTTCATAGGAGATGACCAAAAAAGTGCAATCTGATTCCATTTTTTTTGAAAAAAATATATTTAGAATCTATAGAAAAAACTTCACAAATCACTAGTTTGCATCATCTTCAAATTCCTCGCGGTTTACCGGCTATAGGAGCCCAAAAGTGAAGACTTAGTTTAAAAAAATTAGTTGAGTGTCTAGTTTGCCCAAAATTGTAAACTAGTATTGTGGGATCACCCTTGTGTTTTCTCTTATAGACTTTGGGCCGGGTATGGATCGGGTGGTGGTGGTGGTGTTGGTTAGGGGGCTCTCCTTTCCCCATTGGATGGCTCTTGTGTGGGGTGAGGTTTTGGCCTCTCTTGGGTCAGACATAACTCTTGGTGTGTTGTGGTGGATTGGCGAAGCTCGCTCCCCAGGTTGGTGGGGCTTCAATGACTTGTCTGTTGTTGCTCTTGTGGGCTGCTACTAGTCTTGGTTGTGGTTGTTCTCTGCCCTACGGTGGTTGACTAGGTGGTATTTCCTTATGACCCAGTTGGGCTTTTGGTTGTTACTCCTTTTTCGTTTCCTGCTTTCAGGATTGCTGAAGCGTGGTGTGTTTAATTTTTCTATGGGAGTGGTGGCTTCCTCTTTGACCCTACAACCTAATCCTATCGAGGTGGATCCCTTTTCTTTCAAGGTGAAGATGGGTGATGTGGTTTTCTTTGGAAGCTTCTTCTGGTATTCTCTATTGTTGTCCCTTTTGAGGTGGTATCTACTCCTATGGAGGTGGATTTTTGGGCTTTCTGGGTCTAGTGGAAAAAGTTCTCATGTGATCCTCTCCATTAGAGGGGAGCTCTCTCCTTTTGAGGTGGAGTATGGGTTGGATTCCTGGTTCGGTTGGTGTTCAAAGATGGGCTCAAAGTTGTTGTTCTTGTGTGGTAGGTTCATTGTTGTTAGTTGAGTTTGTGTTTGGTGTGACTCATTTTAGTTTTTTATGAGCAGAAGGTCTGGTGTATCTAGTTTCTCCAGATGTTTCATGGCCTGGCTGCTTTAGGTTGGGGTTTTTGTTCATCTTTGGCTCAGGATTGCTGTTGGTCCTAAGTTTGATGTCTCTCTTGGTTTCTAGTAACCAGGTGTTGTGTGTCTTATGTGCTTCAACGGTGTCTCCATTGTGTCTATCTTTATGTTTCTTGGCCAAAGTTTGTGTCTTTGATGTTAGGTCTTGATCCTTTTGGCCTCTAATCTAAGACTCGTTGTGTAAAGGGTACGCCGCCCTATAAATGTTGCTTATCTTATAAAAAAAAATAGCATGTTAATTTATTTATTTAACTATATATATACATCAAGTACTAAATTCTAACACTTACTTTATTTGGAGGCGCACACTTAGTTGGATGATCAAATGAAAATCTATAGTCATGTTTACTATGGAAGCGTTGTGCATGGTTGTGACATATGCTCCAAAGGAGGTAGCATGGTTAGAGATATAGTGTTCAAATATTGACTTTCAATATAAACAAGTTATAATTAGATGCAATAATTAGAGTGCCCTATATTTAGTTAAAAATCTAATGTATCATGCTCCCATGAAACATATTTATGTTAACTATCACATTTTTGGAAAATGGTTGAGGGTGATAGAATCACAGTACAAAAAATGATTACTTCAAAGATTGTTATGGATTTTCTCACTAAGATAGTGAGCACAAATTTATCTTGTTATAGGGAGGCCATGATGTTTGTCTCTCCTAGAACCTAATTTAGTTTATTTTATTCCCTATTGGACCATTGCAATGTGATTTCCATCATCATTTTTTAGAAAATGGTTGAGGGTGGTAGAGTCACATTACAAAAATGATTACTTGAAAGATTGTTATGGATTCTCTCACTAAGATAGTGAGCACAAATTTCTCTTCTTATAGGGAGGCCATGATGTTTGTCTCTCCTAGCACCCAATTCCTTATTGCACAATTGTATTAACCTTGCAATCCTAATACTATGTACCTTAAATTTAATATTTTAATTATGGGTTATTATTTCATGTGATTCCCAAAATCATAGAAGGGGGACTTGGACATGTAATAAAGTTTATAGTGTAGAAAATAGAGAAAGAAATTAAGAACTACTTTAACACAATATTTATGTGGAAAACATGGCAAAATTATACCAAGAAAAGCCATGGGCAAAGATCTTTCGTATTTTATTTCTTAGGAAATTTGTAATTACTATAATCTTCAACTATTACAGAAAACAAGACTTCGATGGAGTATAGATAATTCGAGTTGCAGAGTCCTTGTCAAACAAAAAAATTGTAAGAATAGAAAGTTTGACTCATACAACTACATGTCAAACATTGGCAAAAACACCAAAAATAGAAAGTCCCAACAAAACATTCCACACGAGGAGGAATATTTTTACAATTAAATATATTATTTAGGTAATTAGAATATTATTTGTAGCATGACATTGAGTGGGGAAGATATATTTAGCTTAAATGTCATCTATAGATACTTAACATGGAATGAAAAGAGAATATATCTATGACATTGTTAGAGGTGTAAGAAATCCTATTAGGTTATATGTAAGAATTTAGTAGCTTTTTTTTAAGACGATGAATTGTTATTTTCTATTATAGTGGGTTATTTTTATCTTCTAGTGAAGTTGAAAAACCAAATAAAGTCTAAAATCTTTAAATAAGATGCTTATAACTCCTAGACACATGTCATGAGGCACCTTTTGCATGTAGACTACTTAATTTGAGTATGTTATCTTGAAAATCATTTATAAATTTATAAATTATTTTTGGCTATAAATTAGCCTTGGGGTTGTGGTATATAAATATTATTTTGCAAGTTCTATGAGTAATAGAGTGCTACCAAAGTTCAAAGGGATAAGGTGTATTAATGCAAGTCTCTTTTGAAAGATTAATACAAGAGTGGGTCTGTTTGGGTCATGGGTTTTTCTCAAAAGGGTCTCTCGATGTAAATCTACCTGTTGTAATTTGGATTCTCTTTATAGTTTTTTCCATTTCAATTATGCTTTATTATTGTAAAAAAATGTAGCATTAAATCTTAACATATCTCATTGTTGCTCATTACACCTTACTTTCAATAATCCTTTGCTAATAGTTTTGAGACATGCTAGTTGATAACTTGGAATAACATAAGCCTCAAGAGTGCCAACTTACTTGTCAAGTTGTCTACACCATTCTAATCATATATAGTGAATCTTAACATTATGTGGTAGGGTCAGGCCACAATACTATGACCTACTTTTTGGTCAAAATAGGACATTGAAATTAACCTTTTTCACCAAATCTTCACATTATGAAACCTATATCAACTAAACCATTAATAATATGGAGATGATGTGAACTAGTGATTTGTGAAGATTTGTGTGTAGATTATAAATATATTTGTTAAAAAAGTTAGAAATAAATTATGATTTTTCATGTAACTTTTAATAACTTGTTTTTTATTGTAAACACCATTTTAAAAATGTGATGTTTTTGCCGTTACACACAATGTTTTTATAGAAATGATACATTATAATTTTTAAAATATAGATTTATAACATCAATATCTAGTGCATTGATACTTTTTCAAAAAAAATTGTTGCATTTTTTTTAAATTTAATTTTTGAAGTTAGAGTAATTATGATATGGACATAGGTGTATGTCGTAACACATAACTATTTTCACATATTTCAAAATTTATTTTATTTTTATTTTTTTGAAACAATGACATCAATACCTAGGAAAAATATTTTTTAAGAAATTTTCTCTACTTTTTTTTTTTTTAACATGTGTGAAACAAATACCTTGATGTTTGGTGAAAAGCCTACATTCATAAGAAATAAAAAGTAAATATATAATAGTAAAATTAAAATTAAAATATTATAATCTTTGTAAGGACTATAATAAGGGATACATACTTACAAAATAGTTTCTAAATGACTTTATTTGATCCCTCAAAAGGTAAAGAAAAAGTAGTTTTTTGTCAACATTTTGATAGATGCGAAGGAGACTCCATTGTCATTATGATTTAAGACTAGAGGGGTTCTTTCTAAGGGGTATTATCTAACCATGTTTAATTAAAACCCTTTAGTTGGAACCCCTCAAGACTTAAATCATTAAATTTTCTAAAAAAATGTGATTTTAGGCAAAAATTAGGATGTCCCAGGAGTGAGACTCATTATTACGGGATCATTCTACAATGTATGATGAGAATTAGATATTATGGTTTGATCTAGAGACATATTGCACCCCACTTAAATCAAAATAGAAATTATTGGATTAAATATGATTACTATATTAGTGTTTGAGTCTATACATAAAGTGCCATGTTCCTTTGTTGGAGCATGTGTGACACTTATTGAAGAGTATGGGGTGGTTTCTGTGTTCTTGCAAGAATTTGAGAGGTTCTTTGATGCACCACAAGTTATTGAACTATTCCCATTGTTGTTGCAAGCCATAAGAGTGGTCTTCACTTTATTGCAACTACAATTATTAGTGAATCCTTCTAAAATATTTTTTTGGCGTTTATTTACCTAGTACTTCACACATATATCAAAGTGGAGAAAAAATATAATTATAATGATTGTAGAAGAAAATTTTTGGCCTTTGAAAGTTGGGCCTCCTACATTGGAAATGTAAAATATTATGAAAAATAGAAAAAAGTTGGAGGGAGTTACACTTGTTGACCAACTTATGATGTGTGTTACAACATATCAGACAACTTGTTAATATGAAGATAATGAAACCAAAATGGATCACCAATTTTGGTGAGTGGTTCATTATGTGTTTGTGACAAGTAGAAGGAATATGCATAGAAAAATTAAAACCCTAGGTCCTAATGTGTAGAACCTAGGATTGATTTTTTTTTGTTTTTGTTGTGTTGTTTATTCAATTATGATTATAATGTGTGTGTGGAATGGATGAATGGATGATTTGACAAGGTATGCGACTGACTTACAACCTAAAAGGCGAGTCAACCAACCCTTGAACAAATCCAAAATGGATTTATGAGTGGAATGCAATGCACTAACTAGGCTAAGAGTGCAATTTACTATTCTGATGCAAAAACAATAGTTATAGAAAGTCACAAACAAATTCCGATAGTAGAAATGGACAGAGCAAAGATCTACAAGGGCTTTTCTCTACAAAGTATTTTTTTTCACATACACTTGTGTTGTGGTATGATTTTGTATATGTTTTATACATTTTTCTCTTCTCTTTAATTGCAAATATTTGAAACTTACATAATACTCCCCTTTGAGATTAGTTTAAGATGCATTTTCATGTACCTTTTTTTCATCATGTGGCATTGTTGGAGTATGTGACATTTATTAAAGGGTGTAGGATGGTCTTTCTGTTCCTAGGAGAATTTTTGAGGTGCTTTGATTTACCATAAACTATTGAAGTATTCCTATAATTTTGCAAGTCATAAGAATGGTCTTGACATTATTGTAACTATGGATATAAATCAATATGTCTAGATCAACTTTGACATGTATCCATCTAGTAACTCACATGCACATCAAATTGAAACATGTAATGACAAAGATTGTATATCCATGCCCTTTTCCTTTATTTTTTGATCCACCATAATTATAGTAAACTTGTGAATACAATAATTGACATACTTATATATAGATTTGACTCATGATATCATATATCCAAAATTATCAATTTTTTAAATTTATAATCTTAATCCTTAAATTTATTTTTCACTATTAAATTAAATCTACAAATATAAAAATGATTTAATACATTTATTTAATTAACTCACATAAATTTATAAAAAATAAAAATAAAACCTATAAAAAAATTGATTTACTTAATTAAATATTTAAAATATAACTTAAAATACATTATGACACATAATATGAAAATTTAATTATTTTAAAAATTATGTATTTTTTTCAATCAAAACTCACCTACATAATTACATAATTTAAGTGAAATTCATTGACTCACATTGAATTTACATAACTGAAAATGAAAACAATAAATCTGCCGACTAAAATGCCTAAGAATTACTGCTTTCAATTAATTTAGTTAAATTTACTTCTTGTTAATAATTTAATGATTTAATGACTCTGAACAAATTTGCTTTTGTGAGTCCCTGACTCCCTGCCTACAGTTATATTTTGGTTGACCAGATTGGTACTAGTTTGCATTGGAAGTGGTGCTGCAAAATATCACGCTGATTTCTGATGTTTTGGTTATTTTCTTGTAGGTGAGGCGTGAGGTTCTACTGCTGGCTGCGTGGTATTCTGTAAAGCATTTCACGTGCCTTGTCTATGTGCCACATGAATCTCTCTTTCAGCTATACAGTCATAACTGCCCGAAGCGAGAGCAATTTTTATGACAGTCATTCATAATTGCCCGAAGCAAGAGCTGTATGTTGTAACGGGTGCCGAAAACATGTCTCTTGCACGTAGTTTGCTGCAAAATAGCGTCGCTCAGAGGACTGAAACTCGGTATATATTCAGATGCAGGGTATGTATGACATTGTCTCTATTCCCAAATGGGATTTTTGTCACAATATAGGAATGCTCTCATTTCTCTTCACCCTGACAAAAAGCATTTCAGTCCATCTCAGTCCGCATCTCCTAATGCTGATTTAACCGAGGAACCCAAAATCTCAACTACTGAAATGGGCAAGGAGAATTTTGAATTCATTGAGGTGGTTGCAAATAATTCTGTTCTTTTCTTGGTAGGTGTCAAGGACTTCGTAACTTATCATCAAGCTCAGAGAATGGGGATGAGGATGGTGATATTTTAGACAGGTTTTTGAGGGTTCAGAAAGCATGGGAAGTTCTTAAGGATGTCAAATTCAGAGAGGCTTATGACTATGAGCTACAAGCCCTAAGATATGGTACATAAGTTGTTGCAAATGAGATATAATCGGATGAAATGAGTACAGAGGAGGATGGAGAAAGAGGGGCTGTTGATTATTTTTATCCTTGTAGATTCAAAGTGTTGATGAAGGGTAGCTTCGGTCAAATATAAATGATGATTGCATTTATGTATCATCATCATTTATATGTGATCGAAATTACTTATCATATAAATAATTCTGAAAATAAGAAAATCGAATTTATGAGCATGAATAAAATTCGAAATATAAATAATGTTCAAACTTTGCATTATATAAATCGTAGGGTGTTAAATGCTTATATGTTTATGTTAGCCACCGATTAGTATCGGTTGGCTAAGAGAGACCCGCACCCTCAAGGGACGCGTCTCTCCTTGGAGGCACATATCTTCTTGGAGGTGTGTCTCCTCCTTCATGTACAAAGCATGATGACAATCTTTGATTGTAGATATCAAAATTAATAAATGTTCTACAATCAGCACATTTGAAATACAAGATATAAAATCTTAGAATTCTTACATAGAATTTCAAACTTAGAATTTCCATAGGTCCTTCTTAGGATTCAATTTAAACTAGATTTGATTAGCATTTACATGGTATCAGAGCCAAGTTGAGTGAAACCAAATCAAGTCTAGATATCAGATTGCTTAGGAAAATTCGTATTTTTTAAATCGAATTTACATCACATTCTTCATAATGTCAAGTGTGATCAGATTTGAAGATCGTCTTGCAGGAGCTAACAATTTCACATCATGGAAATTTAGAATCATGATAATCCTTAAAGAGAATAAGTTAGACTCATTTGTGAGAGAAAACAAAAGGGAACCTAAGGCTAATCCTGAGAAAACTCAATGGATTGAGAACAATGAAAAGGCCATGAAAATCTTAGTAGATGCAGTTAGGGATCATATAGTGCCCATCCTAGCAAAACATGAAACTGCATATCTAATGTTCAAATCCCTTGAAAGAACCTATGAGATAAACAACACTAGTAGGACTCTTGCATTAAAGAGGCAAATCAACAATGTCCAAATAAACAAAGGAGAATCTATTAATGCATACTTCATGAGGATCATTGAACTAAGGGATCAATTATCCACAATTGGATATCAAATTGATAGCAAAGAGTTAACTCTAATTGCACTAGGAGGCCTACCAAACTCATGAGAGTCATTTGTTCAAGGAATAAGTGCGAGATCTAAACTCCCCAAGTTTGATAGGCTAAGAATAGACTGCCTACAAGAGGAAACAAGACTCTCAACAAAAGAAAACAAACAAAAGAATATAGATGCAGACATTCATGTGCTCAACACATCATCTAATAAAAGGAGTAAGAAAAAATCCTACAAGAAAGGATCTTTTAAAAGAAAGAGAAATTCCTATGAAAAAGGATCTTCCAAGAAAAAATACATCTCTCAAGTACAATGTTTTAGATGTGATCAATATGGCCACTATGCAATGAAGTTCCCTGCCAGATCAAAACAACAAGCATCCTTTGCTAAAGTAGGAAAGTCAAATTCAGACCATGAATCTGAGAAATTTGTATTCTATCAAGCCTTATCTAGTCAAATATCTAACAACAACCACAACTGGGTAATTGATAGTGGTTCTTCAAGGCATAGGGTTCAAAGAACACTTAGACACTATGACTGAAGAGACTGATGAAGAAGTAACCATTGGAGATGATTCTGCACACCCTGTGAAGGGAGTTGGAACTTGCTCCATCAAATTGAAATCTGGTCTCTCCCTTCAACTCACTGGAGTTTTATTTGTACCTAGAATAAAGAGGAATCTAATATCCATCTTTGCTCTTAAAGGCATTGGATATAGAGTTACCTTTATGGATGGGAAAGTTCTCACATGGCCTAAGAAGTCTACTATAAAGAAAGCCCAAACCGTAGGTATAAGACAAGGTTATCTTTATAAACTATGCACTGAAGTCAAGTAAGCCCTTACACTTGATACTTCTGATTCAAATGAAATTTGGCATAGAAGATTAGGATCGACACCTTTGTTTTCGTGCCCTACCTTCTGTAGAAAAACTTGTAATAGGATTATCTAAGTTAAAACCATCTCATGAAGGAACTTGTAAAGGTTGTGCCCTAGGAAAGAATTCAAAGGGATCCTTTCACAATAGCTTGAGTAAAACCCAAAATGTATTAGAACTGGTTCACTCTGATTTATGTGGACCCATGTTTGTACCTTCCAAAGTAGGCTTTCTATACTATGTCATATTTATAGATGACTTCTCTAGGAAGACTTGGATTTATTTCCTTAAGTGTAAAGAGTCAATAGAAATCCTTAAAAGGTTCAAGGAGTTCAAAGCTCTTACTGAAAACTTCTCCGGGAAGAAAATAAAAATGTTAAGGACAGACAATGGAAAAGAATACACCTCTAAAATTTTTAAGGAATTTTGCATGAATGCCTGGGATTAAGAGGGAGTTTACAGTAGCATACAACCCTCAACAAAATGGGGTTGCTGAAAGGAAAAATAGAACCATTGTAGAAGCTGCAAAAACAATGTTGCTTGACCAGAACATAGAAACCTCCTTCTGGGCAGAAGCCTCTAGAACTGTTGTCTACATTCAAAATAAATGTCCTCATTCTCATCTAGATAACAAAACTCCTGAAGAAACTTTTACCAGCATAAAACCTGATATTAGTCATTTTAGGATTTTTGGTTGCCTTGTCTATATTCATGTGCCCAAAGAGAAGAGATTCAAACTAGAACCTTCCGAAAAGAAAGGGGAATTTGTGGGATATAGTGAAACCTCCAAGGCCTACAAGATATTCGTACCTGGGCAGAAACAAATTGAATTGAGTAGAGATGTCATCTTTGAAGAAGACATTGCATTCAAAAGGGCAAGAAGTTCTAATGAGATAGAAAACTATTCCCTTAAAGTATTAGAGGTGGAACCTGCTCCTGAGATTTAGAGGGAGTATCTTGAGGAAATGTCAAATGAACTTCAATCTAATTCAGATGAGAATCCAAATGACAATGGTCGAAAGAGGCCACTTTGGGCTAGAAAGATGATCAAAGAAGTCGAGAATCTTGTAGCACCCAAAGGAACGTTCAGAGAAAGTAAAAGACCCAAACGGTTCTCAAGCTATGTTGCTCTAATGAATAACATCATAAAGTCAGAACCTGATAGTGTTACAAAAGCCTTCAGACATCAAGTATGGAAGAACGCAATGATGGAAGAATATCAGTCCATTCTAAAGAATGATGTATGGGATATAGTGCCTAGACCAAAAGAGAAATTTGTTGTCTCTTCTAAATGACTCTTCAAAATCAAACATGCTGCTGATGGCAGTATTGAAAAATATAAGGCACATTTTGTGGCAAGAGGTTTTTCATAGAAGGAAGGCATTGATTATGAAGAAAAATTTGCACCTGTTGCCTGTTACACATCTGTGAGAGCAGTGTTAGCCATTGCAACAGCTAAAGGTTGGAAGATCCACCAAATGGATGTGAAAACTACATTTCTAAATGTAACCATTGAAGAGGAAGTCTATCTAGAACAGCCTGAAGGTTTTGTGATACATAAACCTGACTCACATGTATGTAGACTAAAGAAAGCTCTCTATGGACTTAAACAGGCTCCCAAGGCCTGGTATGAAAGAATTGACAGCTACCTCTTGGGACTAGGATTTTCCAAGAATGATGCAGACCCAAATCTTTACTTTAAGGTAATCAAATGTGATATGTTAATAATTATTTTATATGTTGATGACCTGCTAATAACAAGAGAAGATCACCTCATAGCTCAAGGAAAGAAGGATCTAACTTCAGAATTTGACATGAAAGACTTGGGCATCTTACACTACTTCCTAGGTTTGGAAGTATGGCAGAAATTAGATGGCATTATACTAAACCAAGGGAAGTGTACTATTGATATTTTGAAGAGATTTGGAATGTTGGATTGTAGACCCATGTCTACACCTATGGAAACCAACCTTCACAAACTAAAAGAAGCAGCAGCAGAATCCAAGTGTGAAGATTCAACCCTATATAGATAAATGATTGCATCCCTGATGTACTTGGTTAACACCAAACCTGATATTTTCTATGCAGTGAATGCTTTTAGCCAGTTCATGTGTGAGCCAAAGGAAATTCACCTTATGACTGTGAAACATATATTGAGATATTTTCAAGGCACTATTGGATATGGTCTTCTTTACAAAAATGACCAACTAGATCTACATGGATACTCTGATTCAGATTGGGCTAGAAGTGTAACCGATCAAAAAGCACATCAGAATGTTGCTTCAGTTTAGGATCGGCTATGATCTCTTAGATTTGCAAAAAATAGTTTTCAGTAGCACAAAGCTCGACAGAAGCTGAATACATTGCAGCCTCTATGGGGGCAAGAGAAGCAGTTTGGCTTCAAAAATTGGACTCTTTGGTGAGCCCTTGAATCCTACAATCATTCATTGTGATAATCAGAGTTGCATCAAACTCTTTGTAAATCTTGCATTCCATGATAGATCTAAGCACATTGAGATCCCCTTCCATTATGTAAGAGACATGGTAGAAAGAAATGTGATCCAGTTGGAGTATATTAGTACAAATGATCAAACAACAGACATTATCACCAAACCTCTCTCTCAAATTCCTGAAGCTTGGTATGGTTGAAATGTAATTTGATATTATGTTTGAAATTCAAAATTGTTTAGAAGTTGTACTAATATATTTAAAGATGTTTAATGTGTAAACTCTTTTGTCATGTGTGTGACTCCATGACCTTATGGGCCTGCTCCCCCTGTGTACATTATTGAAAGGTGACGATCTTTCTAATAATGAACACTTGTATGTGACATTGTAAAGTGACGACTCTACAATGATGAGTTGAACTATCATGATAGATATCATGTGACTTGATATCTGTGGACATGTCATGATAGTATCTCTTGGACACTTTGATGGATATCATGGGACTTGATGTCATTTGAAGATCATTGTGATCCTTAAGAGATAATCATGGTGGATAATTATATATCCGTGGATATGCCATGAATTATTATGGTAGACATCATGTGACTTGATGTCAGTGCACATACCATAATGAAGATGTGATTATGAAGAATGTCATGTGACTTGACAATATTGAGAAATCATATCATATCTTCGATATCACGTGTGAAGGTGATATCTCTACTTATTTTAGAGTTATCTTCCCTAGCTAAGAGGGAGTGTTGATGAAGGGTAGCTTCGGTCAGATATAAATGATGATTGCATTTATGCATCATCATCATTTATATGTGATCGAAATTACTTATCAAATAAATAATTCTGAAAATAAGAAATTCGAATTTATGAGCATGAATAAAATTCGAAATATAAATAATGTTCAAACTTTGCATTATATAAATCGCAGGGTGTTAAATGCTTATATGTTTATGTTAGCCACCGATTAGTATCGGTTGGCTAAGAGAGACCCGCGCCCTCAAGGGACACGTCCCATGTGGAGACATGTCCTCTCATGGGGCGCGTATCTTCTTGGAGGTGTGTCTCCCCCTTCAAGTACAAAGCATGATGAAAATCTTTGATTGTAGATATCGAAATTAATAAATGTTCTGCAATCAGCACATTCGAAGACTTAGAAATCTTACACAGAATTTCAGACTTAGAATTTCCATAGGTCCTTCTTAGGATTCAATTTAAACTAGATTTGATTAACATTTACACAGAGATTGTTTTGTTTTTGTAGAGTCTGAGTTGGTGGAGATGGGTTTTAGGGCTAGTAAATGTAAAGGAGATGGTAGTTCAGGTTTGATTTTAAACGAAGTCGGTATTCAAGGAAAAGATCCAGGGGTCGGGATGGGGGATATATCAGATCACAGTCTCAGGATAGCAGAGAATATAAGTCCAGTTATAGTGTAGAGCGGAGGTCTGCAGCTCTTCCATGCGGGTCTTGTTCTTTGAGAAACAGACTAGTTTTTTATTCAATCATTTAGGTTTTGATGTGTCTAACTGGAAACAACTGTGTTTAATCCTGTTCTCTGCTATAGATAATACATATGATGTTTCTTGTATTTAGTTTTATGCTAATGAGAAAATCAACGATTCATCTACTATGGTGCATGTCTGATAATTTTTTGCAAGATTGTTTAAGTTATTTGTCGATCGTATGTATAATTAGCAGCTGCATAATAGTTCATTACTCTTTCAATATATTAGGAGAAATCTATGATTTTATTTTTGTGGGGCAAATGTCTTCATATATGTATTGCCACTATCTTTGGCGTTTTGTGGGTAGCCCTTAGCTGTATCTGAAGCATGCTCCCTTGGCACCCCATCCGCTACCCAGGCCTTAGGGTTAACATAAATTAAAAAATTATCTCGCAGGAGCCACCGCTTATGATGAAAAGTTTTGCCATGATTAGGTGAGGCCTTTCAATCCACATACTGTGAAGAAATTGACGTTTTACAGGAGATAGCACATCTATAAATGAAATGTTTAGCTGATTATGGTTCAACGTTACTAGTTACAAATTGACATTCTCCCAAAAGATGACTTGTGACCATAAAGTACTCGCAGCAATATTTGAGAGGGATGATTAGGTCATCTGGAAATCAGGTAAGCCTTAAATATCTCGTTTCAAATGCTTCCATTTTTGTCTCTTGTTGAGGGCAATTATATCACTAGGAAACTCTAAAGGAGAGAGGGTCCCAGAATCAAGGTTAAAGTGTTGGAGGAAGGAGGGAAGTTTGACATAATGTCCTTGACTAGCAATTAGCAAGTAGCAAGATGCATAATTGAAGGGCAAGAAAAAAATACCTTTTAGATATTGAAGACAAGCTCACTATCAAAAGAATATTATCTACCATAACAAACATAAAACTCGATGCTCAGATGATATATTGTTTTTTAAAATATTAGTAGCCTAGTTTCTCATTAGCTTATGCCTTATCCTGATGGAATTTCCACTATCTCATTGCTGTGACACTTTTTCTATTAAAAGAGGCTTCAGTATCTTACATTCATAGTCATCGGAATGCTGTATATTGAAATAATTTTATGGTCTCACTAATCAGGCATCTGCCACACCATTTGTTGTGCTGCATCAGGCATATGGTAGGTTCCTTCCTCAAACTATCAGTGTGAATCTTCATATGATATTCAAAGTCTACACCTTCCTTAAGAATGCATGAAGGATTGCGGACTCTTTTCAGATTACAAGCTTCTGCATGTGGGATTGTCCTAATTTCCACATGATGAATTAATTCCTCATATTGGCTCTAGGATGTGAGGCAGCAACTCATTGGATCCTCTGGCCTACTCTGATTAAATTTTATGAATGCTTTTCCAGTCTTCATCTACAGCTGATTCAGGAGATCTATGATAATCTTTTCCTATGTGCCCCATTGCTCATGGAAATCTCTTGCTACTTCTTTGCAGGTTGGAGTTGCTTCCACATGCACTTCTATGTTAACAGTTGATCTAAATTCATGTTCTACATGGTGGTTATTGGTCCTCAGATGCTGTCTGGGTGTCTTCTCTAGAACCTACTTTGACACATGCTTTAATTACTAGTCTTTGCCATGATGTCAAG
Organism: Sequoiadendron giganteum; assembly: GCA_007115665.2. Classification (NCBI taxonomy): domain Eukaryota; kingdom Viridiplantae; phylum Streptophyta; class Pinopsida; order Cupressales; family Cupressaceae; genus Sequoiadendron; species Sequoiadendron giganteum. The sequence goes on from CM021100.1 coordinate 200,955,733, forward strand.
CACCTGACTCAACCAAAGACATGCTCCTTTAAAATTCTAAAATGTGACTAGCACATTTTTGGATTGTAATTCAACATAAATACTCTTATTACTGCTTTTTGATACCATATAGTCAAGTACCTGGGCTCAACTTACAACATACTCCCTTAAATCCCAAAATGTAACTAGCCATTTGCACGGTGATTTAAAGCTAGTGCGATTTAGACTGTAATCCAACACAAATACTTTTATTACTGCTTTTTTATAGCATATAGTGAAGTACCTGACTCAGCTTGCAACATACTCCCTTAAATCCCAAAATCTGACGAACAATTTGCACAGTGATTTAAAGCTAGTGCAAATTACACTGTAATTCAACATAAATACTCTCATTGCTGCTTTTTGATTCCATAATGCCAAGTAACTGGGCTCAACTTACGACATACTCCCTTAAATCCCAAAATGTGACTAGCCATTTGCACAGTGATATCACTGACATGCTTTCTTTGAGTGCATATCACATTGTTTTTGTTTTAATTAAATCATGTCCATCAAGTGGATACTATGCTTATTGACTGTGTTCTATGGAACTGATAAACCAGAATTTTCTTCCACCTTGCAAACTTGCTGCTATTTACAAATTCTTCCACATGCTTGTAGCATTTGGCAAGGACTGTAGGTGCAGTGCAGCGCTTGTATGTTAAATATATCAACTCTGCAAAATTGGCAATAAGCTCTGAAATGCCTCTACTAGTCTTTGTTCTTCCCCTCTTACAACCAGACCTTTCTCCACTTCATCCTCTTCTTCGCAATCTCCTCCGGACCCTTCTATCCAGAACTCCTCTGCAGGAAGCCATATGGATTTGGAACGTTGTGTGAAGATACCAGCCCATACCCATCTACCCTTTTCAACCTTGGTTAGATATTCAGAGACTTCAAATCTTCGAGGCTCGAGACCATGTATTGTCAGTGTCATTTGTGAAGAAACACAATTTATAATAAAACAGAGCATAATGGCATCGCCATTGGAGGAATGCTTCTGCACCAATTTTGTCTTGGATTGAATTTTCTGCTTAGAGGGGGAGTCAACGGGCATGAGGTTCGGAGAGAGTATGGAGTCCACAAGTGAGGATGCATCAGGGACGGCCCTTGTACATATTTCTATTTCATCTGGCCATTTCTACAAATTTCTTGCACAACATTCAGTCAATGAGTGATTAGATAAAAATAATTAGTAATTTTTATTCCTAGAAACTATTTATCACCTGTATTGTTTGAATGCAATGTTTAATAGCTGATCCCTTGTTTGCTCTGATTTTCACTACCCTCAACTTCTCTATCTGTTGTATGCTTTCTATTCCAGGCTCCTCCAAGCAGGCATCTACTCTCAAGGTTTCCAATCTTGTGCAATTTTCTAAACCTTCAATCTTCTCGATTTGGTAGCAACTTTCAAGTACAAATTCTCTGAGAGAAATAAATTGTGCAAAACTTGGAATGGTCTTCAGCATTTCACACTTCTTCAATTTCAATGACTTGAGCGTTGTTGGCAATGCTTGAATATCCTGTAAATGATGGTTATACTCAAGTGTGAGAGTCTCCAACCGGGGCACAAATTCTCTGAGAGAAGTATATTGTGCAAAACTCGGAATGTTCTTCAGCATTTCACACTTGGTCAATTTTAATGACTTGAGCATTGTTGGCAGTGCTTCGATCTCCTTTAAATGATGATTATTCTCAACTGTGAGAATCTCCAAGTGGGGACAACAGTCTTCAGAAATTGAAATCCTGCACACTAATGTCTCCTGTAGATCTATTCGCTTCAGGTTGCTTAATGCAAAAGGTAACAAACCCACCCCAAAATCCAATTCGCTGATTGGGCAATTTGATATCTGCAGCGTTTGAAGATTATTCAGTTGTCTAACTGATTTTGGCAGAGATTTCACTCCTAAATCTTTAATCTCTAATTCCTTTAAGAGATTAAGATGCCCAACAGAGTCAGGTAGACATTCCAACTGGTGACAACCATGAATTGAAAGATTGGTCAAGGAAGACAAATCTCCAAGAGAGATAGGCAAGCTTGTCAAGAATACACTTTCTATCATCATCTCTCGTAGCCTGCTGAGTTGACCGATGTTTGCTGGTAGCTCCCTTAAGCTGGTACCCTGTAAATAGAGTTCCCTCAAGGACGCCTGACTTGTTATGTGACGAGGCAACTCTTCCAATTGCTTGCACCCAGAAAGCCTCAAAAACTCGAGCTTTGTCATGTTTTGCAAAATGTTTAAGTCCTCTGACGTGAATGTGAGTTGACTGCACCCCCCTAAATTGAGATATTCCAGGAGCGTCAGGTTCTTGAAAGAAACTGGCAACTTCCTGAACTCCTTGCAACGGGACATACATAGATGCCGCAGATTTCTCAAATTGCCAAAATTGGTAGGTAGTGATGAGAGCATGCTACAGTAATAGAACACCAGGTGTTCCAGCGATTGGAGAAGGCAAAATTCTTCTGGAAGACTCCTAACATTGAAGCCATATATGATTACTATTTTTTTTAAATTCTTGAGACATCCTATTGAATTTGGAAAACCTCGAAATTTGTAGCAATAAGAAATAACCAACTCTCTTAACTGCTCAGGAGCCTGCAGCATATGTCCAAGTAGAGGAACGTAAAACATACAACAATTATGATAAGATTGAAATATAGTTTAAAACAGGTGAGACGGAGTATAACTTACCGCTCCTTCAGTTTCACTCCACAGCTCTTCTAAGTGATTTTCCCCTCTATTTCCTTCATAGAGTTCTAAAATCCTCAATTTTTTCAATGAAAGCCATGATGGAAGATTTCTCTGCCCAATTTGGAACCAGCGAAGCCAAACTAGCTCTCTTGATACTTCACCAATTGCTTGATTAAAATAATCACCTCTAATTACAAAGTATTTTAGGCCAAGTGAAAAGGGTGTGAGTGACCAAATTCCTCCATTTGTGTTAACCATGAGTTCCCCATGCGAGCAGCAAACGCGAAACTCATCAGCTTCACCAGTTATGTCGTCCATTACTGGAAAGGGCTTTCCTCCTTGCTGAACAAAAAAGTACATAAAACATTAAAAACTAATAATAATACAAAATAAAGCCAAAAACTTCTATAAACAATTAAAACTACTAAAAGTAGATAAACAAGGAACTCAGGCATACAAACCTTCACATTAATCCACCATATTTCAGTCGAGGTGGTCATTATCCCTCGAATGCCTATTCTTTTCTGAAAAGTGAACAAAACACAAAATCAAAAAGTACAAAATAGAAGAGCTAATAAAGCCAACCCAGCATTGAGAGTGAAATAAATTTGTTGGTGGTTTGAACACAAACTATCTTCGTAGACAGCTGGTTAACAGTAAAACTAGTAAAACTTTATGGACACAAGCATTCATGTTTATGCATCAGTAAAACTAATAAAACTTCTTGGACACAAGAATTCATGTTTATGCATAGAGGTTTTCTTTGTGTTCATCACTTCAGCAACACAATAAAAGAATGAATTAACCTTACCTCTTCACGATTCTCAGTATTAATAATCTGCTGTGGCAACCAAATCCAGTAGGGTGACTGCTGATTTGCAATTTCCCTTCCCATATCTCTCAAGTGGTCATGCATTTTTATGTGATTGTCATCATCAAGCTCAATCAAACATTTATTCAGGAGCTTTTCCCAACTGTACAGACCACTCCACCCCAATCCATTCCATACTTCAATTGCCAAGCTACTCTCTTCTCCAATAAAGAAACATGCAGTATCCAGGAACATCTGCTTCTCTTCATAATTTAGGGCATCATAACTGACTTTGAGTTTCTCTTTTATATCATCAGACAATATTCTCGAGATATTATGCAAGAAAGAGTTCCAATATTCTTTGCGGGACTCCCCATATAACTGCCCTGCAAATACCTTGAGAGATAAAGGTAATCCTAGGGAAGCCACTATGAACTTTTTAACAAGCTTCTCAAATCCATCCCGTGGAAAAGATTGCAAGAAGGCATGCCAAGAAAAGAGCTGCTCTGCTTGCGAATAATTCAGTGGTTTCATTTTATATACAGAGGAGATGCCCCAAGATTTAAGAACATCATAACCTCGTGCGGTAACAATGACTAGACTACCCCTTTCAAGGCCGTCTTTCTTGGGCAACAAAGCATCCAGTTGCTCCACATGATCCACATCATCGAGAACAATCAGCACCCTAACAGATCTCAAACAATTTGAAAGAATTTTCATACCATCTTCGATATTATCAAATGCTGCACCTTTGACTCCAAGATCGTTGAGGAGTTTTATCTGTTTGTTATGCAATACACCTTTGGCTCCAGCATCTCGAACATCAGACACAAAACTGGACCTCTCCATCGAAGAGGATATTTTATTGTACAATTCTTTTGCAAGGGTAGTCTTGCCGGAACCACCCATGCCCCAAATTCCTACAATCTGTACACCTTGATCACCCTCAAAAGATCGGAGTGTATTCATCTCAAAGTCTTGTATTATTTCTTTGAGGCCTACTGGATGTTTTGCAACCACTAATGGGATGTCGTTTATAACTTTAGATACACAATTCACAATGTTCTTCAGCAGCCTCTTCTCATCCCTGAAGAAGTAAGATGTTGAAAAAATCAAATGACTTACGAGTGAATATACCATTCAAACACACAGAAAAATCAAAATACCAAATGATTATGCTAAAGTTAATGTATACAGATTGAAAAGAATGGATATTTGTTAAGATAGCGAGGTAGTATGTGTGGTTCTTACTCATTATTTTTGATGATTTCACCAGTGTAAAATGAGACGTCGTAGAGTGCCTTTTTCCATTCCTGAAGCTTTTCTGAGCTATATCTACCCTTCATTTCATGCTCCTTAAAGGTCTTAGCATACATTCCATTCCGTCGATCCACATATCTAAGATCAGTGGGTTCTACATGGTAGAAAACAGGAAAAATTCTGGCGCCAGTTTTAAGCATAAATGAGAGCTCTGCTAAACACCAGGATGATTTTGCATAATTTTCAGAAAAAATTGCTATATGAAGTGAGGCACTGCGCATGGCTGCTTCTAACGTTGTGGGCAAGAAATCGCAATATTCCAACTCCTCTGAATCCAAAAAGGCCGTCACCTTCATGTTGTTGAGAATAGTATAGATACTGCTAGCTAGCGTGTGTTTGACATCTGGTCCACGATGATTGATGAACACATCGTAGCGTGGCTTTCGAATGAGTGTTGAAGCAGAAGCAGATGCACATGGTGCGATTTCATGAAAAGCACCCCTAACCTCATTCTCTCGTGGACGATCTGGTGTGGAAGTACATACCATGGAGTTGGAGTCAACTGAACGCCAGCCTATTAAGGAAGAAACCCAGTCAAAGCAGGGTGAACACAAGCATGGGGATGATGATATCACAGAAGTAGACGGAGAGGTTGCAGTTTGTTGGGAAGTGTTTGTAGACTCCCCTTCTGGTCGATCAGCTTGAGTAGAAGTAGATGCCATGGAAGTAGCTTGAATTGAAAAATGAGAAACGAAGAAAAGCAATCAAAGAGGGGTGAAGGTAGGCTTATCAGTGGTGGGGGAAGCGAAGCTCTTCGTATTTGCAAGACAAACGGGAATCGGTGATGAAGATATAAAAGAAACGACCAAAATCGTCAAGTGAATTGCGGGAGAAATGATCAAGCACGTCGATTGAGGGGATGATATTTTCATAAGAAACCGCGTGCAAGGGAAGCTTGAAATTTTTGAGAGGTGGAAGCGGTTAGTACAAGGAAGGATATACGAAGAAAAATCAAAAGGAAAGATACTATCAAGTAGTTTTGTTTTTTGTTCTCCAAATTTTTTTGGGGAGTGGGTGGTGGAGGCGGTTAGTGCAAGGAAGAATATAGGAAGAAAATCAGAACGAAAGTTAATATCATGTAGTTTTCTTTTGTTTTTTCCGCCAAATTCTTTTGGGGAGTGGGGTTTGAAATAGTTTTGAGTCAATTTGATAGATTCATAAAATTAGTTTATAAAATTTTATTTGAAGGAGTATTAGTGATTCCTTTAATATTTATTTTATTTAGATTATGTTTATGAGTTGGATAGTATTAATATTTTAAGAAGTCTTATGTGTTTCATCGTGATTTATGATTATCATTGAAATGTAACGAATGTTAAGTGAATCATTCATATTCATGAGAGATTGGTTCATATAAACCATTACTCATGAAATATGAGTAAGTGAGACTAACTCAAAAATTGCATAGTTGAATCTTAATAAGATATTAGATAAAAAAGATATTGTGAGTTTTTTTTCACTTTGAAATATTATTATTATTAATTTTAAATGTTTGTTGTAACAATGAGAACTATTGTGTTGAGTATATGTGTTTGAATCAAGTTATATCATTTTGTATATCATAGAAAAATATTCTAATTTTTTAAAGAATATATATATATTTTTATTTAACTAAATTTTCTTTCCAATCTCATTAATTTTGTAGTTATTTGTAGACGTTTATAAGTTTTAATGCCAACCTCAATTTAATGAATAAAATAAAAATAAATAGTAGAAAATTTAAGAACTTACGAAGAGCTCTCATACAAGAGGCTTCAACATCTATTTAATTGAGTGTGAACTTCCATGAGATAAGGAAAAATTACTTTAGGATAAATTAGAAACTTATCCTTAATGGGTGGCTTTCGATCCGAATTATAAATTCCCCTCATTGAATTAAAGAGTATTTTTCCATGTGATAAATTAGGACCACATAGCAATTAGTAGCCACCACTATAAAATGTTTTAAAGTATAAATATAGTAAATACTTGTAATTTATCTAGTAAGCCATTCTTTAGATTTTTTTTAATAATTAATCATCCTTAATACCCCTCCCCCCCTCGACCACCGGCTCTAAGGTTTCAAGAGAAGGTTTTAGCTATTGCAAAAATAAATAAATCTAGATCATTATGACTTTGACATGAAAAATCATGGATTTAATGTTTTAATATGGTAATGATAGTGAAGTTGAAAGGTTGGCAAGTGTAGCCATCATTTGTTTGGGTGTAGTAGGTTATGTATAGGAAATAAAATTATAAGTTGTCAAGAGTGTTCCTTTAGCAAGGATCTAGTGAAGGTAGTAACTCTCATAGTTGCCTTGTTGTTAATAACTTATAGTACAAGAAATCAAATAATAGGTTGTAAAAAATGTTCCTTTAGTGAGGATATTGAAGATAGTAACTCTCATAGTTGTCATGTTTTAAAATAATTTAATTCAAATTCCCCATTTAGCAAAGGACCTATTATTAACAAGGATTTTTTTAGGTTTAACTATATATATATATATATTAATGAGATAATTGTCATGTCTCCATTTTTGGTTGATTTTCTCATAATATCTCACTCTCTTGTTTTGATTTTGATACATAGGTTACAAATATTGCACATAATTATGCCAAATTAAAAACTCTAAGAATCATTGATTTGTTGCTAGTAGGCTAGATGTCTACAACATGGTATATGTGTTATCAAACCTCTATATTATTTAAAAGGTAAACAATAGGCTAACATTGTGAGATTTTGAGGTATGATTTTTAACTATTTATCATGTTGCAACACTATTAAAAGGTTTGGAAACATGTTACACAAGTACATGCATAGTAAAATTCCATTAAGATAGTATTTTCGTGCATTGTTTTACTTTTCTAGCACTATTGACCTTAGTACAAGTGTGATTTCTACCCACTAAAATATCATAGCCATGGTGTGCATGGCACTAACATGTTTCCAATCTATGACAAATGATAATTTTCTCTATAGAGTGCCCATGTTTCATATATGTTCATACTCAAATTGCATGTGGGTTTCTTATCATGAGGTTTACTATTATTTTGTTCTATAAGTTTGAATTAGTTGAGATGCTTTAGGATATTGAGAAGTATAGAGTGACCTATTTTCCACTAGTGCTTGCATTTTTAGTAGCTTTGAAAAAGGAAGATATTGCAATAGGAGTCATATTTTAGGGGATATATGTACTACCCAGTGTGGAGGATCCCCCCTTAGGAAGGAGGCTACCAAAGAGTTTAATTTGAGGTTTCCACAAATTATATTAATCTAAAATTTTAGTATTTATTTTATTAATTCTATATTAGTATTTTTATTTTTACTTTTCATCTCTAATTTCATAGTCTAAGAGAATGTTTTTAAGGATTCCATAGGACATAACCAATATCAAATATATTAGAGGATTTTAAGGATTCCACATTTAGTAACTAATTGTAAGGTTTTTGAAAATCTACTACATAATGTGTTCCACTATCAAAAAATTTAAAGTTGTGTTTGGATTACAAAATAAATCTCCTTGTATATGGCATGTTTGTTATAATTTTTCACAAATCTATTTTCAACAATACATTTTGAAATGTGACTAGTATTAGTAGTGTTCTAATTAGTTCATCCTATATTACTAGATTATAGTTAGAACTATTTGAGTCTATGGATTGGAACACACTATAATGATCCATTACAAATATAAAAGATGCATTTTGGTTATGCAATAGAGTTATTTATTTATAGAATCTATTATATAATCCAAACACATCATAGGTTTGATGATGGATAATTTAATGTAATTTGTGGATGGAAAAATGTCATCACAAATTTTCATAAAAAGCCTTTTTGTCAAATATAAATAGATGTATACATTACCAACTTCTCCATAGCCAAAATCAACAAAATGGTTACTTCAATTTAGCTTTATTCTTTTGTAGCATTTGAACTTAAGATTTTTTTATGTGATATTATGAACTTGTATAATAATAAGTATAATTACTTGGATTTAAATGTTATGAATGCCATTCTACTTTATGATAACTAGTACTAGGTGGTCCCATATGTTGTATCAATTGCCCTTAGGTAGCATTAATAAAGGGGTGCATACACTTTGTAAGTCACATCACTAATTATTGAAATAAGATAGTTATCCCACATGTATCAAATGGTAGTAGTCACCTTTGGAATATATATATATATATGCATGTATGTTTGCAATGTATGTATGTATATGTATGCACATATGCGTGTATGTATGTATATGTATGTATGCATGTATGTATGCATGCATGTATGGATGTATGTATGTATGTATGCATGCATGCATGCATGCATGTATGTATGATGTATAAATGCATGTATGTATGCATGTATGTATGTATGTATGTATGTATGCATGTGTGTATGCATGTATGTGTATGTGTGTATGCATGTGTGTATACATGCATGCATGTATGTATGTATGTATGTATGTATGTATGATGTATGTTTACATGTATGTATGCATGTATGTATGTATGTATGTATGTATGCATGTGTGTATGCATGTATGTGTATGTATGTATGTATGTATGTATGTATGCATGTGTGTATCTATGTATGTGTATGTATGTATATGTATATATGTATGTATGTATGCATGGATGTATGCATGCATGCATGCATGTATGTATGCATGCATGCATGTATGTATGTATGTATGTATGTATGTATGTATGTATGTATGTATGCATGTATGTGTATGTATATATGTATGTATGCATGCATGCATGTATGTATGTATGTATGCATGCATGCATGTACGTATGTATGTATGTATGCATGCATGCATGTATGAATGTATGAATGTATGTATGTATGTATGTATGCATGGATGTATGCATGCATGTATGCATGTATGTATGGATGTATGCATGCATGTATGGATGTGTGTATGCATGTATGCATGCATGTATGTATGTATGTATGTATGTATGTATGCATGCATGCATGCATGGATGTATGATGTATGTATGTATGTATGCAATGTATGTATGTATGTAATGTATGTTATGTATGTATGTCTGTAATGTATGTATGTAATGTATGTATGTATGTATGTATGTATGTATGTATGTATGCATGTACGTATTTATGTATGTATGTATGCATGCATGCATGGATACATGATGTATGTATGTATGTATGCATAGATGTATGATGTATGTATGCATGGATGTATGTATGTATGTCTATATGTATGTATGTAATGTATGTATGTATGTCTGTGTGTATGTATGTATTGTATGTATGTATGTATGTATGTATGTATGCATCCATGTATGTATGCATGTATGTGTGCATGCATACACATGCATGTATTTATGTATGTATGCATGTATGTATGTATGTATGCATGTAATATAATGTATGCATGCATGTATGTATGTATGCATTAATATGTATGTATGCATGTATATGCATGCATGTATGTATGTATGCATGCATGTATGTATGCATGCATGTATGCATGTATGTATGTATGTATGCATGTATGCATGTATAATGTATGTATGTATGTGTGTATGTATGTGTATGTATGTATGTATGTATGTATCCCCATTCTACTTTATTATAACTATTATTACGTGGTCCCATATGCTTTATCAATTGCCCTTAGGTAGCATTAATAAAGGGGTGCATATAATTTGTAAGTCACATCACTAATTATTGGAATAAGATAGTTATCCCACATGTATCAGATGGTAGTAGTCACCTTTGGAATATGTATGTATGTATGTGTGTGTATGTGTGTATGTGTGTGTGTATGTGTATGTATGTGTGTATGTATATCTGTGAGTATGTGTGTGTGTGTGTGTGTGTCTATGTGTGTATGTATGTTTGTGTATATGTGTATGTATGTGTGTCCATGTATGTGTGTGTGTGTGTGTGTATGTATGTGTGTATGTGAATGTGTGTGTATGTGTGTCTATATTTATGTATGCGTGTGTGTGTATGTGTGTATGTATGTGTATCTATGTGTATGTGTGTCTATATGTATGTATGTGTGCGTGTGTATGTATGTATGTTTGTCTGTGTGTATGTATGTGTGTGTGTGTATGTGTGTATGTGTGTGTATGTGTGTATGTGTGTGTGTCTATGTTTTTGTATGTATGTTTGTGTGTATGTGTGTATGTGTGTATGTATGTGTGTATGTATGTGTGTCTGTGTATATGTATGTGTGTGTGTATGTGTGTATGTATGTGTATGTGTGTGTGTATATGTGTGTGTCTCTGTGTATGTATGTGTGTGTATGTGTGTATGCATGTGTGTGTATGTGTGTGTATGTGTGTATGTATGTGTGTCTATATGTATGTGTGTATATGTGTGTATGTATTTATGTGTGTGTATGTGTGTGTGTGTATGTGTATGTGTGTATGTATGTGTGTGTGTATGTGTGTGTGTATGTGTGTGTGTGTGTGCGTGTATGTGCGTGTGTGTCTGTGTGTGTGCATGTGTGTATTTCTTCTCAAATATAAATGTATGTATGTATGTATGTATTTATTTTCAAATAGAAATTATATCTATGAAATTTAAAAATAAAGAGGAAAAAATGTAAAAAAAATATTTTCTATTCAAAATTTGTAGAAATCTTAGATTTAGTAAATGAATTTGAATTAAATACTCAACCATACATTTAGAGAATGGTTTCTTAAATTGGTATTTTGAAACACCAATAAAAATAACTATAGAATGTGTGTTGATGTCTTTTGGAAGCTTTGAAGATTCCTTTATAGTTTTTTAGCTAGGAGGATGGATCTATGGCGTAGGCTACTTGAGATAATATTCCTATCTACTCAAGGAGAAGAAAAATGACCATAATTAAGTTTATCCGAGATAAATGTAGATAAGAAACTATTTAGTTAGAAATTAAAATAGTCATAAAGAATTGGTTGCAACCAACAATAGAAGGGAAAACAAATTAGTTAATCATTTATTTCTAGTATAGTGTAGAAAAAATAGATTAATCAAATAATAAAATATAATTCTATTATATAGCACTGTGTGGTGGATAATGAAATTAAATAATAATAATAAAATTAAACAGGAAAGTTATGTTAAGCTAGACTAGTTAAATAATAAAATTGTTTAATTAGTTAATAGTTTATTAGATTAATTAAATAATATAATTATATGATTGATCAATGATGGTGATAAAAATGTATTTAACTAGGATAATGCCAATATGGTATTAGGATGATTTTAGGTTTTTAAATTTCCTCTCTTTAAAGTGTCCTTGCAACTAAAAGTCATTTACACAAAGAGGAGTAGTGGTGTTTCAAAGAAAAGACAAGGTGAATACTATGGTGTTATGGTGGTGGTGAATAAGTTATTCTTGGGATATTAAAGTATGTTTCTTGATTAATTAATTGATTTGGTTGAATTGATTAATTGGATATTTTATTTAAGATGCCCAAGAATTTAAGGATGAAATAGGGATGGTGTAGGGATTCCCCCTTGAAAGGGAAAATAGTTGTGTGGAGAACACAAATGGGCTCTTGAAAGGAGAAAAGGATAAAAATGAGGATTATCCAAGATGAAAAGGGAAAGGAGGGTTGAAAAAATTTATAGAGAAGGCTTGAAGAAGAATTTATTCACTTGAAATAGTTAGTGACATGAATGTTATGTGTTTTAAAGATAGGTAAATGCTAGTAGTTTTGAATAAATTATCAACTGTGTTGCTTGTAACCTAGATTTTATATATTATAAGGCAAGATGCCTCACGATATGAGGAACCACATGATAACATGTATTATGGATGAAGTCCAATAAGTCACCAAAAAAATTCCTATGAGAAAATATTTTCAAAATTCATCATGATATGATGGACCACAATAATCTTGGTGAAATATGTAGTCATATATAAAATAAATAAATAAATAAAATGACTAAAATAAAAATTGAATTTTAAAGATCTCTCAATAGACATATCATCAAGAAACATCATGATAACATAGACCATGATGACCTTGGTCGAGTATGTTGTGGATCAAAAATAAATATTTTGCAAGCCCCTTGATTGGAATGATAGATTAAATGGTCATTGTGTTTTCTTGTAGATAGAAAAAACTTGATTAAAAAGACTTCAGGGAGATTTAAATACCTTTTTGGAAGTTGATTTTATTTCAAGAGAGGTATTATTCATATTGGATTTCACCTAAGTCGAGAAGTGTGTTAGACCATCGATCAACATTGTGGAAATTATAAAAGCATAGATATCAAAGATAAATAGAAAATAATTCTATGGAACTATCATCATATAATAAATAAATGTCCTTAATGGTGGACATGGAATCTACAATGTAGGAATTTCAAATTAGAGACTTATTTTTTTCCAAGTAATCATTCTAATGAAATAAATATGGAAGATAAGGATGGACATGCTAAATTAAATCACTATAAACTATATTATAACACTAAACTTGGTAAAAATAGGAGATGATTATGATGTAATTTTAGTTCATATCATTAAACTATGCTACTCATCTACCAACAATGTGTCTACACCAAATGTCTAAGTATGAAAAACTTATATATTTACAAGTATGGGAATATAAGTTTATGTAGGAAGAGAGTAATCAAGTAGAAAAATAAAAAATTATAAGACTATGAAAGGAAAGAACAACTATGATTAGAGGATCATCAAGATCTCCATACATCTTCCAAGTCTTATTTCAAAGAGTGTGAGGGAACTTAATGTGCTAGACTGACCATCTTATGTACTTATTTACATATAAGATAATAAATCCTAGGATATAGTAATTGTTATAAACCCATTGATCATTCTCATATTTATCACTTGGTTTAGGAACTAGTTTATAAATAAAGGAGAAAAATCATTACTCCCAGAATGTATCAAGATCCTATCTTACCAAACCATATATTTATTTGTATATAAATTGATAATAGAAGGTTGATTTTCACCCACAATTTATTCCTTATAATATATCAATGGGAGAGATGAGTTCAATTACCTTAGAAAAAACATGTAGAGAAATCTAAGTGTCTTTAAAGATAATTCATGGAAGATAACCACTTGTTAGAGGTAGCTCAAGCTATGTAGTGACCAAGTGACTATAGTCATTACAAATAACTTATGCCCCTATAAATGTGTATTATTTGTGATGAAGAAGAAATACTTTTTAAAAGTTTTTTCAATAATTAATACTATGTTTATACATTCTCATGAATATATGTAAGTAAAAGGTTCCTTCAATTTTATAGTTTGATTATTAAGATTCTCCTTGTGCATAAAAGTATTGAATTTTTTATATCCTCTTAACTATCTAGGTAGATTCTATATAAAGTGTAATAGGGTAAAATACATATATAATACACCAAAAGAAAAATAAAGTAATTGATGGATGGATTATAACTCAACCTAGACTAGAAAAGTTTCAATCAAGTTTATAAAACAAGGGCACATGATTAGTCGACATCAATACCTAAGTGTTCTTAAATAGAGTGAATAAAAAATGCAAAAGGTAATTATTCTTGCCTAGTGAACTAACATGAACATAACCTAGTTAGATAATAATAAATAACATGATAGATGGACTATAACTCAACCTAGACTAGATGAGGTGTACAATCAAGTACATAAAACAAGGGCACAGAACTAATTGAGATAGTTGTGTAAGTGTACTTAAATAGAGTGAATAAATAAAATATAAATGATAATTTATTCTATTCTAGTGAGCTAATGTGAATCTAGCTTTGTGATATGATATTTTATTGTAACTCTATAACACCATTAAATACAATTAAGGGAGAGTGAAAACATGAATTATTAGTCCCAAAATATTTATGAATGATTATGTGAACTATATAACTCAACCCAAATCTCACATTCATCCTACATTGAAGATACAAGGGTGATATAACAAGTTAATAAAGATACTTGTGTAATAAAGAACATTTCTTCTCTTCAAGGTAGAAATAGACTAATAGGTGCACCTAGGATTTCTTCCCAATCCATGAAGGAAAAATAAGTACAAAAATATATTAATGTCTATATGGTTACTACGCTTTCATCCCCAAGTCAATGATGAGAGGCCCTAATATTAGATTGTGTCATATGCCTAACACAAGATGGTGACAATTCAAAGTACCATATAAATTTTATTAGAACATGAGCGAAAAATAAAGGGATAATAGTTCTTATAAAATATTCATCATTGAGAAAATATATCCTCAATTTGGTATCCTCTATATCTATAATATAGGAAACATGAAATAGATTCTCAAGTTTTATGAGAAATTTATTTGAATGGACTACCTCTAAAAAAATATGGTGGACCTACTTAATTGAATCACTTGAATCTCCATTAGGAGAAACACTACACTTAGTGAAATTATGGCATGATGGTAACATATTCTCAATGTATGTCATCATCATGTTCATTTCTTATCCACTAATGTTATGCTCATGTAATAACCACCCATTTTTTTGAAAATGATTACAAATTGGAAATGAGATGTATTTAGCTTCCTTCACACTTTTGATCACCCAATTCCAAATAATGAAAAGGTGAGGGCATATTGTATTAAGGGTTAAAAATTTACTAAATTATATTAGCTAAAAATTAAACCTCCACTTATTCAGTGTGGGTTCTTATATAATACTAGAAATGTTAAATTCAAGCTTCTTCTACTTTCTAGTGGTGAGCAAGTACAAAAAATGTATGAACAAATCTTCCACTTATTCAATGGTGAGAGTAGAAATAACATAAGAAAACCATCCACTTATTCATTAGTGAGAGTGAACATAATATAAAAAATCATCCACTTATTTAGTGGTGAGTGATTGCAAATAAACCACTTTTCTAGTGGGGTAATTATCATTAGAAAAAAAATACACTCACTAGTAGTACTACCATCTAGTGCTACAAATCAAATATAGAAAGGAATGGATTTTGTGTAAAGACCATCAAAAGCTACAACATTAATTTCATGAGAATTTTAATTATCAAATGAAGCAAGTTAGATGTTGATATGAAACTCGTAATAATATTGGCATTTATGATCTCCAAATCAATTCCAAAAGTACGAACCATCACCAAAAAGGATAAGCACTCGATATATCTTGAAACATTAGTGCTAGTATGATCATGACAAGATTAGAAATCAAGTAAACTACTGGAGAGTGATGTAGCAGGTTATAAATGACTAGACTGAGTTGTCATAGATCTGATATATCTTTGTTGTAGGTCAAATAGACATAGAAAATATGCTCGAAACACCTTCCAAACAACCAAGTCACCCAAAGTGTTTGTAGGAGGAGACTGGAAAGTAAGATAAGCCAAAATTACACAAGACTATATAAGGAAGAAGTTATTGAGATTGTGAAATCAACAAATCAATGCATCTCTCAAATATTTGTCTAAAGAGTGCGAGGGCCCCCAATATGCAAGATAAACCATTTTGTGTAATCATCAACATGTAACAAATTAAACACTAGGATATAGTCAGTTTTATCATCCTATTGTTCATTCTCATCTTTTTCACTCATTTAAGGAACAAATATATAAAAAGAAAAAATCCCCATTCTTGCAATGTTTACCGTCTCAACTCACTATGTGTTAAGGTTATTTCTTTGCAATCTATTAATAAAATTTTGATTGTTTACCCATGATTTACTCCTCACAATAGATACAAATAGAAAAATTAAAATAAAACCACAAGAACACTCCCCAAAAATGGTGTATACAACTAAAAATGGTCTGGATAAATCTGATTAATTAAATACAAATATTTGATTAACCTTCAATTCATCTACTTATAAATAAATATAAATATTTATTTATACAGTTCACATTCTAATTGTTCTATCTTAATTAAATAAACAAATTCAATAGTTTTTTTTAATTTAATTATCTAATTCTTCTATCTTAATTAAATAAACAAATTCAGTAGTTTGTTTTAATTTAATTATCCAATTCTTCCATCGTAATTAAATAAACAAAGTCACATAGTTTTTTTAATTATCATCCCCTTTTATTAAATAAACAAATTTCAATTGTTTTATTTAATAATATTTCTTCCCTCCAAAATTCAATAACTCAAACTTCCAATTGAGCACATGTCTACAACTTTTCTCTCAATAAAGTTGAAAGCTTCAAGTTGCATTCAATTTTACTTTATCTTTCCAACCAATTTTGGAACAAACTTTAGATAGTTGGAAATAGTTGGCTTCATAGATCCACAATTTCTTCCTGATCTTTTGCCATAATGTTTTTATGAGAAAGGATTTCCCCTTCTTCCTCACCAACTTCTTCATCTTCTACTATTGATTTATCGAGATCAAATCTAAACCATTGCTTGCTACCACATCACAATTTGTCCTTGAAAATCTATAAAAGCAACCTCTTGCTACAAGAAATGGATCCCACTTTTATGCAAATTTACTCTGCAAGAATTGCATTAGAGCAATTTAGCATACAACATTTAGCAATTATCAAATAGAATCATTTTGGCAATCATATTAGATCATAATCATGTCACATCATATCCTATCAGTTGCATCTTAGTTTATCATATCATTTCATATCAGTATCACAACATAATAGCTTCCATTATCAATCATTCTATCACAACATATCATTTAGATCAGCATTCTCATTCTCTAGGTTGTCATTTTAACAATCACAGTGCACACAATCTAAGAGCCACTTTGATTTAATAAATCCTTGGAGTTAGAGAGCGATGGAATGATTTTAGAGATTTGATTATGTTTCAATTAGATTAAATCTGTAGTTTGAATTCTCTAATAGTGTTTCATTAAGGTTTGTTGTTTATTTCACTTACACATATTTTCCACACACAAATGGATCTTTCTCTCAGTTGACGATTACAAAAATGACCATGTATGAAAACCTCTCTTGTCAGTTACAATGTTTAACACTTTATTATTATAATGTTTATAAAATTTGTATTATTCATAATGAGTTTCAAAATATAATTATAATCACTTTAATGTGTGAAGGGAAAAGAATGCGGATCTACTGACCCAACAGTGCAGAATACATTCCCTTAACACCTTTACTACAGGGGAGAGAAGCAAAAACGAAAAACTAACAGTTTCAAAACTTATAGAGATGCATACAATCATGGCGATGAGAAACCAGAAAGATAAGCAAACAAAGATGACACAGTATTTACGTGGGAAAACCCTTTCAGGTAAAAAACCCACCACACAAAGTCAAATCTATTGTATTATAGTAATGAATCGATTACATACAATATCCAGACTTCTTTGTTCTACTCACAATCACCCAGAGAGTTTTAGATCCACTGTTACAATGTTTTCACAACATACAGTTCAAAAACCTCTTCAAGAACTCACGTCCTTCTTGTTCTTCAGCCCGCAACTTCAACTTGCTCTGCAACTCACGACTCAAACTTAACTTTTCAACTTTTGAGAAATAGCATATCTCTCATCCATATGTAACTGACTTAGAAGAGCAATGAATTTCATCCTCAAATCACGCATCTAGTCGGATCTGACAAATTTCCTGCAACAAGCCGACTTTGCATTCAAAGCCATTACTCAAAACGGTTGAGCTCGCCACCCTTTGTTGATAAATGCAACTGCCACAATAACTATCTTGGTATCCGTCCAATCACTATTCAACCAGGTGCCACACATCCAAGACCCATCAGCAATCACAACTAATAGAGCAACCAAAACGGTCAAACAGACATCAGGTGTGACGAAGACTTCAAGTCATTTCTAACACTGCTGGAGTTGGAGTCGGAATAGGAGTTGAAATAGGACTCTACCGAAATTACATACTGCTGGAGTTGGAGTCGGAGTCAGAACTAGAGTCAAAACATGACTCCATTGAAATTACAGATTCATGAACCATTTCAGTTCCACGTCTTCCCATGGCAAAGAGGAATTCACCAAATACAATTCTGACCGGGGTAAGTCAACCCGGGGTCAAACCAAGACGGGAACACAAAAGACCAGAGTCGGAGTCAGAGTCGGAATGAGAACAGAAACCTAGAACTTAGGCAAACAGAATAATGCCAAGTTCCATCCCGGTTCACCTCCACAGAGACCCGAAACTTAGGCAAACAAAACAATGCCAAGTTCCATCCTGGTTCCACCTCCGCAAGAACTTTGCAATCAACACAAAATCACCAAGGCATGAAAATGAGGACTTCAAGCTAGAAGTTGAGACATAATTTCTCAACAATGTGAACCATATAAAATACATATCATCATACTATATAAATTACAATATGCTTTCTAATTCCTATTAGAATTTGAAAAGTTAACAATCTAGGTAAAAAATATGTCCATTTCCATTATAGGAGCTTGAAGAGGATTAAAATAGCACCACTAAACTTAGTAGCATAACCAGAATTTCAAGTTAGCTAGACTAGAATTGAGGAAAACAACTTTACTAGTTATGATAAAAATGTCACCAAATGTAGAAGTCCTACTAGAAAAAGTTTTAATTACTCAAGATCTAGAGAGATCCACAAAATTTGGAAAATGCAAAACATGACAACAAAATGCAATTATCTTCCAATTATAAAACTATAGCCAAATTGTTGTGTCATTTTCTAAAATTGGTGGATAGATATTGAATATAAAGATTTTTTTTTTTTTTTGAAAAAAAAAGTATTGTTCCTTTGGGGTTGTGGCCTAGAGTGGTGGAGGTTGACCTCCAACTAAAGGGATACAAACCTTGTAATATAGTCCATAAACCAATGGAGGTCATCAGCGTTGTAGCTCTAAAAGCAATTTTTTAATATTTTGTAAAAGATACATTTTACTTTTTTCTTGAAAATATTTATAAGAACTACAAGAATATTTATTTTTTCATTTTTTTTTCAAAAAATTTATGGGAATTTTTTCTACCTTGCGCAGTTTTTGTATGGTCTTTATGGATGTGCCCATGTACCAAGAAAATTGCCTCCAAATATTAAGGCCAATGTAGAAATGTTTATAATCAACTCATATAGATTTATAAATTCCAAATGTAAATGACATGATCAATTTTTTAAGAACTCATTTTCTATAAAATTCCCTACGAAATAAAAACAAAAACTTCCTAGTTTTCAAGCTATATTTTGTCTAATTTATACCAAAAAAAATAGGTCTTAGCTAATTTTATTGTTTTGGACATGATGACGATCTCTAAATAGCTCTACCATTCAATACATATACTACAAAATTATATCTAATTGATCATTAAAAAAAAAAATACCACACCTATGAAATTATGACTTTGAAAAATTATGTTATAAGGTTATATACAAAAAAAATATATTCATAATATAATGGCTATGTGCTAATCATAAAACTATGAAAAAAAGAAAAGAAAAAGAATTTGATATATTGAATATAATATATCAAATTCAAAAAGAGTGATATCCAAACATATAGCTGTCTAAATAAAAGAATCAAGAAGATTACATGTCAAAGAGGTAAGATTTTCTCCCACTCAATCTCATCTAGAGGTGAGTTAACTCATTCAACTAGTATCATAGTTAATGTGTAACTCAAATTAAACTTGACAAATGTCAATCAACCACATAAATCAAGGGCGCATGACTAAATGGCATAATTATCCAAGTATTCTCAAATAGAGTGAGCAAAGAAAATATAAATGATAATCATTATAGCCTAATGACCTAACATGCACCTAGATTAGTGAGATGATATTATATTTTTAAAACAAATTATATGATCTATATAAATCTGTTTTTATAAAGTCTATCTTAAATATATTATATTTAGTGAGATCTCTAAATAATATTAGGCTTCTAAATAATTTTACTATCACATAATATATCAATTAATAAATAATAACCAAGAAAAATATAAATTGCATTATATTATGTAAAATATGTATTTAATAAAGAAGATTAAAAATAATTGATTCTTGTTGAATAAAATGGAAAAGTTAGGAATTATATATGATTGCACAACTACTGGAGCACATTGATTCAATCTTTTCATTATTTTTTATAGATACATATGTTTGTGAAGAGAGATCTAGTCCTTATTCACTATAGTAGGGAGAATATTTTTTGTTAGACCTAAATATTTATTATATGTTTGTGAAGAGAGGTCTAGTCCTTATTTTCTATAACAGGGAGCATATTTTTGTTCTAGACCTATATATTTATTCCTCTTGTTGCTAATGATGTATGCTAGAAATATTCTTAAGAGAATTGTGGAGTGGTTAATTTTTTTTCCTATTTATTTCAAATAGAAACAAGTGGTGAGAATTCTTAATTTTTTTAGATTATTTATTGATGCTTTGGTTCTATGGATTTATCCTTTCAAGAATTATAAGCATATGCAAATCCCTATGAGCTTCATAGATCATATGTATTATTGTACCTCTAATGTTACCATCATAGTTCTAAAAATACAAGAGGTACATAAGTTCTAGTAAACAATAATTTTATTATTGACAATAGTTGACGTTAGTTAGCTTAAACATATTCTAGTCATGTAGATACTTCTATTAGAATAATGTCTTGTTTTTTATTAAGAAGGGATTAAATGAAAGGGCACTGATCCCTTTTGCATCAAAAGATTTAGCAATAAGAACAACAAGATAAAAAATAGCTACAAGACAAAAAAAGGAAAGAAATAACTCTCATTGCTAGCAGAACAACAAGGAAGAATAGGCAACATCACCAATAAAACAACAAAAAAAACTCAAAAAAATAGATAGGCCAAACATAATAAACCAGTTAAAAAAAGAAGACAAGAACCACAACAAAAACAAACCAATTGTAGGGACGAAGCTACCAAAAAAATATAATAGAAACAACAACCAAAGAGAACCTATTCAAGAACTAGAGCTAGAACCCAACAACATAGCCTTTGAGAGAATATTAAATGAAATCGTGACCTTCTTAGAATTACATTTATTCTTACTATGCATTGTTGTCCAAGAAGAATATGAAACTAGAATTGAAATATTTTTATCAGAATGGGGAGTCTTCGCTTTGATGTAATTGACAAGATGAACAATAGATACTTCAGGAGAAACATCCAAAGCCAAGCCCGAGACAACAAAATTCATAGTTAAGACATCTTTTTCCAGAAAGGGGACAATAGGGGCCTTAGGGGAGGTAACACATATAAAATTAGGAGAAACCTTGTCTAGAGACAATACAACAAAATCCATAGGAGGAGAAACACCTTCCACAACAATATTATTTTCCCACATAGAAGGAGGATGCCTTGAACCTTCATCTAAAGAAGTAGAGTTTGTAGTGGGGTTCACTAATAAATGTTCACAAAGATAATTATTCCACTAGGTAGAGGAGGAAATATGGTGGGAGCCTCAAGAACAGTCACGAGCCAAGTGAACAACAAGAAAAAAATGTCTATAACAAAAAGGAATACCTTCGTAATCCACCAACTGAGACCAAGACTAGCCATTAACCTACAACACTACCTCACCAGGTAAATCCTTCAAAAAATATACCTCCACCAAAATATAAGTAAAGGAGGTGTGAGTAAAATTATTGGAAGCATTATCCACTTTCAAGAACCTACCAAGAGCATTACCTATGCCCTCATAAGAAGAGGGATACTAGAATTGTAAGGGAAGATAAGGTAATCTTACCCAAATAGGCACAACATCTAAGGGTTCCTTTAGATGGCTAAAATAATGAACCCAAGGCCTCATGGAAAAGGGATGAGAATCACATTCCCAGAAGCCAAGTCTAAAATATCATTTCTATCCTTAGGAGAACAAAAACTGACAACAAAAAAGACCCTTGCAGAAGGGTAAATCTCCATCGAGCCTTCAACCAACAAAGACCAATGATTGGTGACCTAGAGGTGGAAATTAGGGAGGGAAGGCCATAAATGGAAAAATCTGCAAATAAGAGTAGTGTTGGAATAAAAATTAATAATTTTAGAAAATTCCTTACCGAGGGAAATTATAGGAGCAACATCTGCAGACCACAGAGGATGCATAGAGCTCTCCCCAAACCTATTGGTCTATACAACATCCACAAATGAAGGTGGGACATAGCCATTCATTTCTATAGGAGAACCCACACCATACCACACAAGAGGTTTTTGGTTAACCCCATCATCACCTGCTATAGAACCCACAACAAGAAAGGAGGCAAGATCAACATTATGTCTACAAACATCTTGCACCTAGGCAAAGAAAGTAGGGGTGACACGATAGGGCATGAGGAACCAAAACTAGTTGCATTCAAATTTACATCTGGGTGGGAGAAACTAGAGGCATCCATTCCCACATCGACTGAAAAATACTCCAAGGTCGTACAAGAATGTCTTGTTTTTAATTAGATAAGCAGGGAAGGGCCCTGATCCCATGGTTACAAAAGCAGACAAAAAAATAGATAAAAGGTGGGAAACAACACCACCCACAACCCAAAAAGCAACAACATAATAATTACACAATGCAACAGTGATTTTAGTAACCGTAGACCAACCAGTTCTAATAAAAAATAGTAAAATACTAGAAGCATATACTTAGTTCTACATAAACCATTAATAAGTTCCACAGTATCCTAGGTGGTATTCCACCATAACATGTCCATAAAAGAAAAATAATCTAATAGATAAAGACTAAATGAAAAAAAACTCATCAAAGAAACAATAGAGTAGCACAAGAGGCATTATTTTCCTTTCTTCAACCAGTCCCCATACTCTCCCATGAGAGCAATATAGTCTCTCCACTCAAGTCCCTCAGTCTTGTCCAAAGCCTTCAGGGCATCCAATTTCCTTTGTTTCTTTAGCTTCTTTAGCTTCTTGGCAATTTTGAGTTCTCCAAAAGTCGCGCCCAACATAGCCCACCTCATAAGTCTGTTTGTGACCCTCATGAGAGTAGCCAAAGCCTTCTCCATATCTTTGAACTGAACCTGTAGTAGGGTAAGTATGCTCTTTAGAATTTCAATAGTAGAGTCTTTTCCCGTATCCACATCCTCTACTTCCTGCACATTATCTTCCTCTTTCTTATCATCCTCAGACTGTTCAGCTTGTTCTTCCTCTTCCTTGTCCTTTTCCTCCTCTAAGCCTTCTTTACCCACCTCATAGGCCGCATCCTCAAAATCCCAATCCTCAAAGTCATCATCCTCCTGGGCCTCGAAATATTCATACTCTTGTTCCTCCTCTTCAATCACAAATAATTTTTGTTTCCCTTTTTTCTCCTTCGAGGCCACTTTAGCCAGTCGAGCCAACCATCTACTGCCACTCCCACCACTTCCCTGGCCCTGCAGAGACTCTTTCTCCTCCTCATTAAGGGTCCCTTCCTCTATTATGTTTATGAAATCCCTTATGTTTACGTCGCATCTGGGTTTCTTCACCTTAGGAAGTTCAAGCAGTAGAGGTGAATGCTTCCTTTTTTTAGGCGTGGCTCTTATTAGCTCTATTTCAAAGGTTCTTTTCTCCTCACATTTTTTTGAAATAGGGGTAGAAGGATTAGAGACATTGGCAATCGAGGATTGGATTTTAGCAGTTAAAGGAACTCTTCTAGCAACAATAGTAGGAGGCAGACATGGAATAGGGTCCTTAGTCAAGATATCAACCACACTAGGGCTTTCATCCAAGGCTTGTTCTTTATTAACCACTTCAAAATGGCTAGGGTTTTCATTTCTTCCCACAAAAGGATTGCCATGGGGATACAACACCAAAGCATATTTATAGAGGGTTAGCATAAGGCCTTGGTGGAGAGGAGGGCTGACACCTTTCTTTATATGGAGTTGCAGGGAGGACAATAGGTAAAAAGGAAAATGAACTCTTTCCCCATGTTGAATGTGGTTTAGTAGGGGAAAGTGATACGCATGAACCACCATATACCTTCCCTCTAAAGTAAAATATCTCATTATAAACAAACTAACTAAGGAAAAAGGATGAGGAAGGTTTAGTCTAGCATACCCATTTTGAAACCTTTTGAGCCTCTCACCTTCATGAAGGAATTTGTCAATATACATCTGGTATGCTGGTCCACTTTTTTAGCAACTTTGGTTCCTTGGTTTTGCAACCATGTAGCTTCGGCGATGAATCTGGTCGTAAGTTCTTCGAACTACACAACACCAATGGTGACATTTCCATTTCACTAGGAGTTAGTGAATTTAGCCATTAGGTTCTCATTGTATCCCTTCAGGGATTGGAAGAAAGGAACCATACCAGCTTCAACAAACAATTTCCATAAATCCATGCTTTGTTGAAGGGCTTGACAGTTCGGCAGCTCCGTTCTCTTACTAGGATCTCCCATTTTTCTCTTCTGCAAAATTTTTAGCTGGTTTGCACTGTTCTTCACAGTCTCCCACACCTTCTTCTTATATCTTAGAATCCAGAACTCACTCTTACACCAAGAGACACCGAGAGAAAATGAATAATTTTGAATCAAGAAGTTTCTTTTTGAAACCTCCCACAACACATTCCTCGGGGCGAAATAACCATCATTATTCTTACAACAATTAATCTTCCCATTACTTTCTTTCCTTTCACCAAATCAGGAATGCTGGAATTGCCAACACAAGGCTAGCCCAATCCATGCATAGACATGACACCCCTTAACAAAATAAAAAATCTTCATATGATACTTTGTAACCATCATGATGAGAAAATTATTAATATTACTATTAGCCAGGATCCTTTGATACATCACTGTACCACCAATATCATCATTACACAGAAAGTCGAAAAGCACCACTTCGTACTCTTTTATATGACCAAACATAGAGTTTTTATTTTGCAAATTATACTCATATTCAAATTTTTCCTTTAGAATTAAGCCTCTTAAGGAATCTGACATATTCCCATACATCTATCTGGTCAAACCCCTACAGCTCAGCGCCACATTGGCCACACAATCAACTGCTTTATTTCCTTCTCTGTAAACATGTTGCACTCTACAATTAGCAAAGGAATTTTTAATAATATGACATTTGCCTATTATATTTTTTAACTCCCATGGTGGTGTTGTCTCTTCATTAATGATGTCCACAATAAGCTTAGAGTCCCCTTCTAATATGAAATTTTGGTACCCCATCTCCTTTAGAATATTAAGGCCCCCTAGAGCAGCAATTGCTTTCACTTTGTTATTGGAGAAGATTCCCATATTCAACCCATAGCCCACAATACACTCACATTTATGATTCCTTAACAAACCTCCAACACCTGCTTGTCTTGGGTTGCCTTTTGAGCACTCATCAAAATTACATTTTACCCAATCCATCTATGGGGGATTCCACACCATAGCCAATCTAGTTAGCATCTTAGACCAATTAAGTTTGGTTAAATCCTCATTTATTCCCCAGTTCTGCTTTATCCTCATTTCTTTGTAGTTTGGCCATTTTTTGGACTAACCATACTTGCTAGCCTCTATATTTTCCTTGATCTTATTGTTAATGATCACACTAACCTCCCAACTAATTCTCTCCTCCTCCCTAAAAATATGATTATTCCTTTCCTCCCATAATCCCCAAGCCACAAAAGGAGGAACCTGGTGCTAGATATCCACAATGACATTATGAGAGAAAGGGCAATTATTCCAACTTTGTATAAACACTTTCAAGGAGTTAGGAAACACCCATTCTGAAGACAACAACGAGAGGAAGCAGGACCACACTTCACTCACATAATTGCAGTGAAAGAAGAGGTGAATTATAGATTCCTCTTCCTATTTATAAAGCACATATTGGTTGACCAACTGGAAACCTCTCCTAACCAAATTATCCACTATTAGAATTTTTCCGTGAGTCATTGTCCACCAAAAGCAATTAATTTTAGGGATCAAATTCTTTTTCCAAACCTTTTCCCAGAGGTTGTCAAAAACAACATTCTACACCTTTATCAATTCTTCATAGGCCATTCTGATCGAGAAACATCTAGAGGAGCAGCCTTTCCAAATCCATTCATCTTCCCTTCCTTTATCAAACTACATAGTCTCCCCTATCAAACCATGTAATCTAGTTAGGATAGGGTTTTAATTTACCTATCTCTAACCTCTAAGGTTGTCCCTTCTTAGTAACAAATTTAACCCCTTCCATCTAGGTTCCTCCAGCTCCTAATTAATATAGTCTGAAACCTTTTTACCA
Source organism: Sequoiadendron giganteum (assembly GCA_007115665.2). Taxonomy (NCBI): domain Eukaryota; kingdom Viridiplantae; phylum Streptophyta; class Pinopsida; order Cupressales; family Cupressaceae; genus Sequoiadendron; species Sequoiadendron giganteum. The sequence goes on from CM021100.1 coordinate 200,982,650, forward strand.
CAAATTCTATTAAGACTTTGTTTAAGAGGTCTCAAGTCTTCTAAGGAGGACATAGTAGAAGACTCTATCCAAGGATTCTTCCAAAAATCCATGTTATTCCCATTCCCAATTCTCTTTCTCACCCCCAACTTTAACACATTTCTCAATTTAACAAGATTCCAAAGAGTTGACCCACTCGACAGATCCAAATTAGACAAAAAATAGCTAGAGTTCTTGTTCCTCGTGTATTTGGCTTGTAAATGTTTTACCTAATCTTTAGTGCCTTTGAGGATATTCCATCCAATTTTAACCTTTAGGGATTTATTTAGCAAGGATATTCTTCTTAATCCCAAGCCCCCTCTCTTTTTAGGAGTACACACTTTTTCCCATCCAACCAAAGGCATTCTATTTTTTTCTTCAGTTCCTGACCATAAGAATTTTCTCTGTATCTGTTCTATCTTCTCCCCTATAAAGGCGAGGATTTTAAAGAGGGAGATGTAGTATATTGGAATATTCTACAAGAATGTGTTGTTAATTATAGAAGTGGTTTTAATTTAACATTAGCATTAACAATTGAATTAAATGTTTCCTTTTGTTGGGTTAAATATTCAACAAAAAAATGTATGTTGAGGCAGAGATTTTTGATTTTTTATGTTAATTGTTTCTTATTTTGTTGTATCTCAACTGGAAGTAAAATTTCAAGTAGGATTATAAAACCAATATTGTATTTCATAGGGATGTGATGAAAAATAGTATCTCAAGATAAGCCTTATTGATAATTGAGGATACCAATATATTAGGCACATAAAATTTGAAACTTTATAGATACATTTGTCATATTATTTGGGTGAATTTTAGGATTAATGTTAAAATTTATGACATTGAAAATTGGTTCTCTTTCAAATGTATAACAACTTTACTATACTCTAATTTTGAAAGGTTTGATTTAAATTTATAATTTTTTTCTTTAGATTATATTTTACAATTTGAATACTACTACACTTAAAAAATTAAAATTTTGATATATCTTTGCTTCTTATAATACCTATGTTGGAGAGTGGAGAGGTATAATTTTTAGGCAGGAAAACCAAATAATATATATAAACAAAGCAATACTCCTAAGAATATAATTTTTTGGATCAATAAGGAAAAAAAGGGTTCTAGTTCAAAAAATTATTGGACGCATCATGAATGAAATTATTTTAGTGAACTCAACCATAGTTGATGTTTCCATATGTTTGTGAAAGCATAGTACATATCATTCATGTTATTGTACTTTATGATTGTTGTCTATTTGATTGTCTTGTTCAACATTTATGTATCCAATATATATATTACACACAACACATTACAATTGTATAAAAATGAATTGTGATAATAAACAAACATAAAACATTCAATTACATGCAATGCATGATTCAATACATCTAATAGTGTGGATAGCACAAAAACATACAAGTTTATGATTTTTTAATTTCTAAAAATAATGTGTTTGTAATGTAGCTTATTACATAATGTATCTTGAAAAAATATAGTATAATTGAAAAGATAAATTCCTTTAAAAGGAAATTAGTCTTTATTATTAATACTTATTATGTTGGATTTGTGATGCTCTGCTGGCCGGACGGAGCGTACTATGGAGCAGAGCCTGCAACTCAACTAAGATGACGTTAATTGTTGTTTTAATATGGAAAATATTTGGCTCTGTGTGACCTCTGCAACAGAATCGCTTCGCATGTCTCATTCACGAAGGTGACATTAACTTTTAATATCATTCGCACTTCGTAACGTCCGCACAGCCACGACATTGGTAGCATGTCCACAGAATCAAGGTTAACAGTGATGGGCGGCAGGACGGCACGCATCCATACTAAGAAATGGAATCAAATAATGCATCAAAATATATTGTATATTTATAAGTTTTTAATGAACCCTTTAAATTTTAAGGGGAATTCTAAGATATTATTTCATAATATATAATTGATTATGACTCAGAGGATAAATTATAGTTTAATAGACGTAATTTTTTTTCAAAATTAACAATCATTTTGTATTTCTGATCATGTTCAATGAAAAATTTCAAGATTAACAATCATTTTGTTTTTCTGACCATGTTCAATGAAATATACCCATTTCTTAAGAATTATCTATTATTAAAGTCACCACATACTATTGTCCTTAGTAAGGTTTTGTAATTGCTTGTACTAACCATGATATTCTACTCAAAACCATGAAGTTTTCAAGAGTGTCACTTTTGTTAAATTTTTAGCGAGTTTAACTTTAATTTCTTTGTGTTTTGTATAAATTTTTAGTTTTTCTCTTATCAATCAATCATTTTGAAATTTTGTCATTTGTTGCTTATCATGTTTTTTCCTCTTTTTTTGTGTGTGTTAGATAGTATTCTCAATTTTAGATTCTATCTTGTGGGTTTCCCTTGTTGCTTCTCTTCATAGTGTTTCATTTTTTTTATAGATTCAACCTCTCTTCTCATTTTCCAAAGCTCATAAGAGTGTGTGGCATCTTGGAGCAAGCGTCAATAAATTTAAAATAAAAATAAATTTCATGGAGATAAACAACCAAAGAATTTATTTTTATTTTTATTTTAAACTTATTTGCACTTCCTCCAATCAAGAAAATCATTTTAATTTTAAACTTGCTGACACTTTCTCCAAAATTTTACGATTATTATAGTTGTTGTTTTGTTAAATCTTATCTTTATACATGCACAAAGTTTGTAAGGTCCTATTGGGACCATTAATTTTTGAATTGGAAAGGAAAGGATCACATATCAATGCTTTGTTATTTTTCCATCTATTTAAGTCTTATGGGTTCACATAGTAGAACCATGATTCAAAATCTCAAAAGAATTTTTATTATTGTTTTGATTCTTCTTTGCATCATTTCTAAGATAATTCCACATGTCCATTTTTTCTGGTCCCGAAATCACTACTCACACTTCTAGAGGGATCAATCCACCTCAATAATATGGATATGTTGTCCATAAAGGTAGATAGATTGATTCATCAATTGAGTGAGCGATAACAAGTCAATTGTTAAGATTAGATAATCTCTCCTTCACTTTGTACTTAATTGGATCTAAGAGAGCGTTTCTAGAGATGTTGTTAATGATATTGTTCAATATTAAAAATAGAAAAATACACAAATTGGTAGTAATATCCAATGTACACCCAACCCCAAAAAGTTGTCATTAGACCAATAAATAACCTACTGCACACATAACCTCTACTAAGATAATGAAGATACCATTGCACAACTACAATTTGTGGCTATACAAGACATGATTCTCATAAGGTAAAATAATTTAGTTTCACTATAGTTATTTTTCCATTGTTGAAATATTAAATCATGAGGTGCATACAAACCAAAACTTAATCCTAAACTATTGGTTAAACATTTTTTCCATTTTAAGTCTATGGAGGGTAAAATACTTCCAAGGCAAATGCCTTATATTAGGTTATAAAACTTCATACATATCAAAATATATGACATATAGAAATAGGAAAAGAGATATGATAGAAACTAGTGTGAGGGTTGGAGATATCGAATAAATAGTTTATTATTGTGTAACCCTCAACCAAGAATCTGTTGCTCAAAGTTTGAGTGAGATTGCAATAAGGAAGTGGGGGTTCTCAAAATAATTTACACACTTTATTTGGGTATTAGTATTCTGGTTTCATAATTTTATTTTTTTCTTAAATTTGACAAGGACCCCTATTAAAGAAGGGTGACAATAAAGAAGAAACCAGTCAAGCAACATTCTCTTATTTTATTTTATATTTATTCTTTTTATCAAGGTTTCATTTCAATGTTATTGAATATCTTTTCTGTCTTCAAAAGAAGAAGGAAACCAAACATAGGTTGGCAGGGGCTGACTCAACATTGTTGTGATGGATGTATATATTTTTTTGTTACTTTTCATGATAGAAAATGAAGGATAGTTTACAAGGTTCACTATCGAAGATTGTTCAATATCTTTTGGTTCATTACATTTATTTTTCAATAAGGTAATGATATATATACACCCACCTTAAACATCATTATTTATTAGTTAAAAATGTATATATACACATGAACTATAACCAGTCATTCTAAACTAGTTTAAACGTAAGATTATTTTATACAACACATACATTTGACCTATGTCTACATGTAGGTATATTACACACATGGTATTGGTAGTTGAACTCCTACATTTAATTGTGCTTGTGAATATTGGATGATATTATCCATAGTGAGCTGACTTCTACACATAATGAAAATGATAGAGAATTATGTGCTCAATAATATTTATATGTTTTATTTTACAAGAAAAAATCCTATATCAATTTTCCCTAGTTTGTGAGCAAAAGGGTTTCCAAATCTATAATGAAAAGCTACATTCATTGAGATTTTTATGAATGTAGACTAGATTCACTTGAATATACCTTCTAGAATAGGTAGAGGATACTAACATCTCCTCTTCTAAATTTTCTTAACAATAGTTTGGTATCAACCAAATTTAATATCATTTTACAAACATAATACTATTTCTATTCATAGAAATCTTAGAGTTAGAAATGATACTACACTATTATTTACACACATACATGCATATCATATTATATAATTGAAAAAAATTCACACATAGGGAACAACTATTACACTTGTATATTCACTACACACATTTATAATTAACAAATATGAAATGGGAAGTAACAAGATGTTGAACCCTTTTTGCCATTTACATCATTAGCTAAACAACATAATTGATAATGATTATTTTCCTAAACTAAGATAATACAACAAAAATATGGTTGTACCCTCATAGTACAATATTTTAACAAATTACATACAACGGATTTGAAAAGGGAGCATTGAAACTAGTCTTCCCAAAACCAAGATTCTTAACAGGGTAAACCCATAATAGTGGTGTACAATTTTCATGAGGAAGGAAATTTGTAAAAATGCGTACACATTCAAAATTTCATGTTTTAAAGGGTTCGTTTGAACTAGGGGGTTCACACAAACCCAAAAGAGGGGTTCGGTCGAACCCCTAGTTCGAGCAAACCCCCTTTTGCATGGTGGGTTCCCTCGAACCCTATAATGCCACATTTCTCAATAGAAATGAATGGAAAATTTTTTAAAAAAGGGGCTTTGAGTGAACCCCCCTTTGAATGAACCCCCCTTCACCCTTTTAGCGAAGGGGGGTTCGTTCGAAGGGGGGTTCGCTCAAACCCCCCTTTTTTGTCCTTCTCCCCCTCTTCCACCAAATTTTAGCAAATTTCTGCCCTTCGAAGCTCTAGTTGAGGATGAAAATGGAGGAGACTTCACAAACCCAATTGGATTATGGTAGTCCTCAGAACAAGCTATCCAATGAATAAAATTTTAATATGTTTTGGTTTTATTATGTATGTGTTTTTTTAGTTTTATGAAACATAGGTTTTCAACCAAAAATCAAGCTCTCTGTTTTGCACATGTGGAAAGTAGTAGATTATCAAAACAATTTTTTTAAAAATATGGGAGTGCTGGGTATTGATGTCCTTGATCCATTAAAAAAATAAATTTAATTTTGATACATACAGAAAAAGTTATGTTGTATGCAGTCCACCTATGTCTGAATTGCAATTGGTTTGACTTCGAAACTTGATTAAGGAAAAAATATTCAATAAAAAACTATGAGACCAAATGGAAGTGCTATATATTGTAGTTACAAATCTAAATTCAAAAAAATGAGAATTTTATCCTTCATACAAAAAAAATTATGTTGTATACAGTGAGCGTCACTTTTTAAAAATGTTGTTTTCTGAAAAAAACCGGTTTTCATGGGAGATGGAAAAAGAAGTGCAATCTGATTCCAAAAATTTTGAAAAAAATATTTTTAGAATCTACAGACAAAATGTGACGAGACTCTAGTTTGTATCATCTTCAAATTCCTCATGGTTTAACCGCAATAGCTGCCCGAATGTGAAGATTTAGTTAAAAATGATAATTGCAGTGTCTAGTTTGGCCAAAACTTGTAAACCAGTATTGTGGGATCACCCAACATTAACTATCAAACCTACACATTAACATAGATAGGAAAATATTTTTTTCCAATGGCCAATGGGAGCTCACCTCCCAACCTTAGGACAAAAAAATATCCACCCAAAGCTTGAGGAAATCAACATGGAAGAAGGTCTACAAACTTGCACAACTCACAAGACAACATTTTTTTCTGTCATTAAACTCACAACACACCCATTAGAACCATATTGCACATCACAGTGGTTTTCTCATGAAAACAACATTAGGGGGAGTTATGGTTGCACTCCATGGGGAGTAAGATTATAAAAAAAAGATTCAAAATCATATCTATATCAAACTTCACAAACCACTTCTATCTTTCTAATTAATCACATAAACAACAATCTCACAACAACATAAAAGCATAGGTACTCATACCCTTCAATTATTCCTAAGGAGGTTCCTATAACGTGAAAAAAAGGGTCCTTATGCTTTTTCGTGCTCGTTTAGCTCCTCCTTGTAGATTTGGGAGAGTCTACCCCTACATAAAAAACCTAACCCAATCATAATACAAGGAATAAGTATCACTTCCAAAATAAGACACATAAACCAATTATCATACATTTAAGAAAACTTTTCACATAATTATGGCTCTAAAAGGTATGAAGGCCTACCTCTCAAGTCAACAAAAAGTTGAAGCAGGTTGGTGAAGACTCAAAAATAAAATCCTCCAAGATTATCCTTCACCATTAAGATTTCTCTCCAGTTCTTCAAATTCGCAACCCTCTCTCTACCCTAAAAAATTGCAAAAATGACAAAAATACCCTCTTTTCTTCAAAATTAAGAATTATATAGAAGTTTCATCTTTTTATCTCTCATTGTGAAGGTGCCACTTATAACCTTCACAAATTTATTTTCTAATTAACCCTAATAATTATTCTCACACATGTGTGAGATATCCCCATGAGACTGCTCCTTCCTCAAGTTGGTCTCTCAAATGTGTGAGCAAGGAAGTGGGAAGGATTCCTCTATTAGGATCATTACATGTTTTCTCATGCTTCACTTCAATATTTGACCAACATGATCAAATTCCATCACTTTTATAATTGGTTATGTAAAAGGGGTAAAAATTCACATGTATGCCTTAATTTATGTCTTTCAAAAGAACCCTAACCCTTAGTACAATTACCTAGGACTGTACCTAAAAAAAAATGATGTGGAACAAACACTTCTAATCCATGTGGAAAAAACACTTCTAATCCATATTAAAATTGGGGAAAACATTTAATTCAAGTTTAACACTTAGGATGACATATCATTCCACTTAATTCACCTAAGCATCCAATAACATAATTATCTCAACATAAAAATTACATTTCATAGTCACAAATGATACATTTCACCTCACAACAATAAAATTTTCACATGTAACATGATAAATTACACATACAATAAGACCTTAGTCTCTCCAAATAGACTAGGTCAACTAAACAAGTTTTACACAATCAAATTACCATGTGATCTCCCTGATTCCATTGGCCATGGAAATCCTACACACTCAATTTCAAATGTTAGTTCATCATAATGAAATTCATAACGAAAGTAAAAATACATTAAAATATAATATATTCACATGCCATTTCATTACTCAACATCTCTATCACCTATATCTATTTATCATCATGTGATAATAATAAATTAGTCAAGAAATAACATTTCTAGGATTTGGAATCACAATTTCACAATACTTGAAATGCATTATAACCATCAAGTTTCTTAAAATTAAATCATACTCAAAATATCAAGAAACCAGATCATTAGCATAATTTTGGTCATACTCCCAAGCTAATCATAAATATAATCACTATGAACCATGCATGTGTACATATGAATATTGTGAGTACAACAAAATGTTGAGATCAAGGCTTAAAACATACTAGTAATGAATAACACAATGTTTGAAAATAAAATAGATGTGAGTAGAAGCATGCAATTTTATCAGTAGAAGGTGGGTCTCACAATAAGTCTTCAATCAATTAATGGTTATACACAATAGGTTCCCATAGATCAGAATACTAATATAGGGAGATACTTAAATATAATGTTATGCTAATTTACCTAGAAAATGTATACTAAAATTACTTGTTTCTATTTCCTAACATGGTTTCCTTTTTGGAAAATGGATAGTCTGGACAAGAAGTTATGTGGCTTGACCTATTTTACGGTTAAGTTGGTTCACTTTCTTACTAGCACTCTATCCACAATCATCAAGGAGGAGTTTTATGAGAAGAATGCTATTGAAAACCAAGAATGGGTCAGGGATGGTGTTGTTGATCTCCTGTCAAAGAACCAGGAGAATGGCAGTTAGCTGTTGTTTTTTTTGTGTTTTGTTTTTTGGCTTAGCTTCTATGTTTTTTGGTCATTAACTTCTCGACCCTTGTGGCCCTATGTGTTAAGGGTACAACACCCTGTAAATGTTGCTTATCTTATCAAAAACATTGTTTCCTTTCTTCAATAACCTTACTAAGTTTATTTCTTTTAATTCTTAATCTTAAAAGGTACCTCAAGATTAAGGTAGGATTTTAAAACTATTGTCAACCTTTCATGAAAAAATTAACATTGTAATTTAATAAAATATAGAAATACACACATCAATAAAAACCACACACATTTCATATCATCTTGCCTATCCTAGAGCATCCAAATAGCATGCAATATAAATGCATTTCCATATTAACCATGTGAATAGTATAGTTGACTAGATTGTCATCAAAACAACCATAGTTTCATCATTCGGATTACACTATGATTTTGTTCCTACTCTAAATTATCCTAGATTTCTTCTATCAATACCATACTAATATGATTTCACTTGAAAATATAAAACAAACATACTTACGCCATGCCTCCCATCCTATTAATTTATTTTCCTTTCATATTATTATTATATTTTATAGTATCTAAATGTAGGAATCTAGTCATGAAATTTTAACTCTAGGATGCATTACCATGAATTCATATTCAAATGACTAAACAACCAAGTATATTGAAGTAAAAGATAACAAAACTAAAATACCATGTCTAATAATTTTCTGCATATTTTATGTACTCTTAGAATATGAAACTATTAAGGTTTCATAGACTACATGCTTACCATCAATCACACTTTCAATAACTTTTTTTGTATTTAAGCTTCTTTATTACTCTTAAAAGTGCGACAAAGCACATAACGAAGGTATATGAAATAAGCAAGATACAAAAATATATCTATACTCTACATTATATCCATAATTTATTCTTAGCTCAAATGCACAATTTCAATATGCGTAAAATTAATTCACATTATAATACATAAAACCACCCCCATTTAATGCTCAAACATAAGACACAAGATGGTACTATTCACCTATACCAAGATGATCTGTAAGACCTCACAATGTACAAATAAAGACAATAGGTATCATATCTTGTTACTATCATGCCATCTCATGCCAAAAAGACATGTATAGTGAAAATGAGAAAAGATTCCTTATACCTTGAAATACTAGTATTCATACTCAAATCCATGATAAATTATGAGGTATAATAACCACACTACACAAAGAGGGAGGTCATCATTCCAAATCACACATCAAGGTAACAATAGGTAATAGGTGTTAATACTATCAAAAGAATGTATTCACATCCTAGGAACCTTAATCATGTACCATTTAAGAGGAAGAATACTATTGATAATAGGAAATTACTCATATATTGCCTAGGTTAATAATTTTTCAACATAGTTATGAATAATTTAAAATTTGGACCTATTATTCATCTATTTTTCTTATGTGGCATTTCCTTTCACATGTTAAAATATGTAATGTTCAATGTGCACACCCATACAAGCTCACATAACATGCAAGAATATACCACACACAACATGTTAACGTTTGAAGATACTTCATTTATGAACCTAATCCATATGATTAAACAACATAATCTATCTCATTTTCATATATGCACTAGATAGATGAAGAAGGTTTAGAATACTTTATTAAAACTTTAAACATGCTTTTTTACAATAATATTCCATAACATCACATAAAGTGGATTTAATTTAAGAAAACAAGACCTCATATAGATCACCTATTCACTTATACACACACATAATTCCCAAGGACCTAGATATACAAATGGGGTACCATATATATAGAGCATAAAATAGGAAATATAAGGGATGAAGGTTTTAACTATTCTTACACAAGGTATCCCGCAGTCTTGTTGAAGCAAAGCTAGAGAAAGATAAAATAATCACATGCTTCACAAGCACCTAGCTAGCACAAGGCCCAAAACATATGTATACACACTCACAGAGCTCCCAAATATGCAACCTAGGCTCTGATATCAAATGTAATACCCATTTTTATATGATATTATCTGCTTTAAAATTTTACAATTTTTATTTTTCTTATATCCATAATTCTTTTTCAAATCTACAGTAAAGGAGGCCACAATAGACTATTGGATACTTGAGTGACATCATTTCCCATTCATAGAAGAATATAAGTAAGGACTACCCACAACTAGAGCTAAGACACCTTTAATGAAAAGTATGGCCATAGATTGAATCCAATTATTACCTCAACAAAATAATTTAATTACTATATATTTCTTCACAAAATGATTAACCATATAGGAACTAATGACAAGGTTGTCTATCACCTAAGAAATCACGTTTCCTTTGCATATGAATTATTACAATTTCATTACCTATGACTTCATAAGGAATTATTAATTTTATAGGATGTCTTGAGAGTGATAGTTAATTAGTTCTTATAGTTCTTTCCAAATAATTCACTAGATCCACTTAACATAGTTCTCAATGTTAGGAAAGACTAGAACTTTCCTATAGTCTTACCTATTATATTCTTTATTTCATAGGAACAAGTTTGGGAGGTATACCTTCATAAATTTCAAGTTCACTTTTTTTATTTTTTTATCTTCGTAAACTCTATAACTTATCAAATTAACACTCATACTCCAAATTTAATAGTTGTCATTTCTTTCCAATATCATACTTAGCTCTCCATATACCATATCCTAACATATGAGTAGGGTGTGTCTATTTTACATTTAAATGCATCTAATTAATTAAATAACAATTTCACTAAATCAAATTATGAGCTACTACATACAATCAAGGTACTTATATATTATGCGTGTGATTATTAATTCACAAGAACCGTGTTGTAGTGATAAGTATATACATACTTTAACAAACATATACAAGGAATCAATATTCTCCCATTAAATTTTAGGTGGTAAACTTTATTACTATCACTTAGATAAAATATGAATCAAGTAGATAATTGTACTCTACAATACAACTATAATTCGTTTAGAAAGAAGAAGTTAACTTCTAAATCTAGAGACATAATGACATTCTGGAACAAAAATAATCTGAACATCTTAAAATTAATATGGTAGCCTATATCTATAAAAAATTAACATTCTTTCTAGTATAAAGAAATGTTCAATTATCCATTACATAATAATATCGATTGAATAATTGAAATAAAAAAATAATTTAAATCGATATCATGTTTAAAATCAAGTGTATGTATATATTAATTATTGCAAACCTGAAAATATTGAATCCAAATAGTAGGTGCTCTATGCTTGGTCAGCCAGGAAACAAACAAAAATGTAGGCGCTCTAAGCTGCTGAAGGCGGCTCTCGTTTCTTGTTGATAGGACATAGAGACTTTTCTCGATTGTTTGCTGTAGAGGCTAAGGGTTTGGTTAGCTGCATTTTGATAGAGCATGGAAGGGTGATCTCATGGAGGGGGTGGTGACCCTCAAAGGGAGGTCTGCGGCTTCCCGATGTGAGGGTTTACTACACAAGCAACAACGAGCACAGGGGTTATTCAGAGAAAGGTATGAAGCCCCAAACTTGCAGAGAGGGAGAGGTGGTCATGAGCAAAATTTCATATGTGTGGGTTGGTACTTCGGTGGTCTTAGAGGCTTCAGTGCAATCGATAGAACCCTAAGCTTCAAGTGCTTTTGGCAACATTAATAAGATATGCATTTTCAGGAATACCAGCACAGATCAATATTGCAAATTATTTAGGAAAGAGTGGCCCGAGTGAAAGCCGAGGAAAGTTTATGAATGTCCAGAGGACCAAGGGTTGGATCCGCCGTGTAATCCTAAGTATACATTGGTCTATCTGGCTGAAGATTCGTAATATTCACCAATTACTGTCTCATTCATATATATATATATTGCCTTGCATATATCAGTCAAGATAAGGGAAAAACGGCTAGTAAATTTTTTCAACAGAGTGTGTAGTCTGTGAGTTTATGCAATTTTAGGTTTGAAGAAAGCTTATGCAGACCCACTATTTACACATAAGTTAGACATTGATTTAAAGAACCCAATTCCAAGATAACATATATGTTGATATCTTTACTTGAAACTTGATACGAAATCAGTTCCATCCTTTCTTTAAGGGCATGCTAAATCTCTCAACTCTGAAAATCAAATATAGCATAATTATGCATATAATCCAACTTTCTATATATGAATATTCTTTAATATTTTCTTTCCAAAAAGGGGTGATAGGGGAGAGGATTCGGTAGTTGAGTGTCTTAACTTCGCGCTTTTCAAAATTCTACGTAGAAATTTCAAATCATTCCCAATTTTTTACAACAGTCTATTTTTCAAGTTCCCTACTTATAACTAAGGTTTCAAGGCCACATCATTAAATATGATGCCACATCAGCATGCTTTTTGTCTAGGTGTCTAAAAGGGCCCAAAAAAAATGTGAGACTGATAGTTGTACACTAAGTCACGTTTCATTGGTGCACTGATGTGGCACTACATGATTTGTTGCTTTTTAGATCTAAGGAATACATTTCATTCAATTATGAGTAGTCATCATCAACACTAAAAACTTTAAAGTCGCAAATATTGGTTCAATATTGTTAAAAATATTATGCATTAAATTAACAAATGCTATAATAACTATTGGAACATGCTCAAGTACTAGGTCTTCTCTCCTATATCTTTTGTTGCACAAATTCTAGATAGTCATAGTCATGGAATATAAGAAAGTAAAGGAGTTGTTACAACTCCAACTTGTGTAGTTACAACTCCAACTTGTGTACTAATTAACACAACAAAAGGAGGAAGAAACTCTTTAAGAGCAATTTTATATTTTTGCAACTAGAGCAACCAACAAGAGATTGCTCTCCATCCAATGTTAATGGGTTATTAAGCCACAAAATATCTCACCACACTCCAAAGCTAAGAGAAGTGCTAGAACCCCAATAGCCATACATTTTCTCAAGGAGGAACAAAAATATCAACCCAACTACCTCACATACTTAGAAAACAATGCAATTCAAGACAAAAGTCAATGTGCACAAACATGAAATGATCATTAAACCAAGAAGCAATGGTATGTTCAGTGGGACAAAAATTCATATGAGAAACGCATATTCTCCTTTTTAAAATCTTGATGATTCCTTCTCCAAGATTTATGCAATAGCTCAAGAATTTAGACAAGAGAACTTACCTTCTCAAGCGAGCATAAATCTTTGAGATGAATTTGACCAACTTTCTATTCTACCTCTTTCTCTCCCCAAAACTAATAAAATAATCTCCCTAAAATAAACCAACTAATGAGTGTAAGAGTTGGTATAGAATTATTATACACCATGCAATATTTGGCTGAAGATTATAGCCACCCAAGATCTAGGCACTTCATGAAAGCACAAGAGAGATCAATATGAAATGCTCAAGATTGCAATGGAGTTTATTATCCAAGAATTCAATATAATTTACATATGGGACCCCCTAGTTATATAGCCAAGGTGAGACACAAGATTAAATAGGATTATGACAAGTGTCTTAATCCTATGTCATATGACTACTTATTGTTAGTGTAGGTTTTTTAATTTTCTTATGTTAGGGGGTTATTTCTTTTTCCTACACATTATTATTTAAGCTTGCTTAGGTTTATTAGATGTGGTAATATGAGGACATATGGAAAAATACAACAGCTCTACGTGTCACTCTCTCCCAACGCATGGGTAGTTGAGTTACACCTCCTCTTTTGGCTTGTTGTGCCACCTCTTGTAACCACTATTTTATTTTTACCTGAGTAGTTTATGGGGTAGTTGAGTTTCTTACCCTCTTCTGACTTTATGTGCCACCTCTCTCCTATCTTCACTTGAGGAGGTTATGCCACATGTTTTTTCATTTACCAAGTAGGTGATAACCTCCCACCTTTTATGGGTAGTAGGAGTTAATGCACCTCTTAGATGTATTTTCCCTTATTATTCTCTATATTGAGCACTCTCCTCTCACCTTCACTAGTTCGGCTAGTTTAGTTATTGTTCAATGAGAGTCACGAGAGTATAGAACTCAAAATTCTCTTGCTTTGTCTCTATTGTTCTCTCATTTTAGATTTTCTCTTCATTCTACTATTTTGATATTTGATCATTTTTTGTTTGGAGTTGCATGTGATCTATGACCAACATCAGATTATGGTTCGATACTCACTTCTCAAAGAATCTAACATGGTATCAGAGGTTGTTTGTTTGGTCTAGTTCACTTTTATTATCTAATTTCTTAAAGAGATTTGAGACTAATCCAAAGCTAGAATTTTCCTCTAATGTGAACAACTTAAAGGGAAAATAAGCATCTGTATAATCTACATTGCATATTTGGTTCTAGTGAGAGCTAGGTGATAGCAACTTTCTAGTAATCCCATAGGTGTTTTCAACATTTCCATAGCATCTAGAAGGCCTGAGAAAGTTAATATTGACTTTCATTTCACCAAAATTAGAGATCAGAGGAGCCAGTTACAAAACAGAGGTTTCAATGTGGTTCCTGAAGATAGTTGCATCATCTGAACACTTTTAACCAAAAAAAAAAAAGAAAAAAGACCTTGCCATTGCACTCAAAAAGCCCAAATCTGTATAGATTGGCAATCATTTCATCAAAATCCGTGAAAATTTTCATCGGTCGATGTCGCAGTCCATACTATACGGAATCTATACGGTGTATGATCCATCTCCAGGTGGGCTACAGAGTGTAGTCGTAGTAAAATATTTGGTTGTTGAAAGAAAATTTTGTAAATCTTAAAAAAAAATTTATAAAGTTTTTCAAAATAAAATCTGCACGTTTTTTCGGTTGAAAAAATGAAAAAAAAATAATAAAAATCAAATCAAAAAAAAGTTTTTGTCTACCAAATATTTGCAGGTCATACCTTGCCTATGCAAGGTACCTCATACCTATGGTAGGGTACTCCCTACCTCTCGTGCCACCATGTGGCCTCTGGCCCGTGTGGCTCCCTAAATTTCCTGATGACACCGTAATCACCAGCGGTCTACACAAACATTTCAGCGGGCATTTCAATGTATCGGAAAACCAAAAGTCAAAACCGGTGGCCAAGCATAATCCTTCATCAACGTAAGAATATTCTTGCTGAAAATTCTCACAAAATATTCTTTTGACAGGTCAAGGTGCGACGAGCGTCAATTTTAAGCCAGGAAATCAAGTAGAATATTCCATCTCCCGGCAAAGTATATTCCTTTTTGGCAGGCGAAAAACCATCAATTTTAACATAGTGTTTCACTGATGTCAGTGACACATTAGTGATTCTAAAATTTTCTCTCCTCCCTCACGGTTTGAATTTACAGCTTTGAAGGCGAATTTCACACAACTCATTCTCAACCATATAGAGGACTTTTCAAGTGCAATTTTTTTTAATTTTGGGGTAGAATTTCGTGCTCTACATAGTGGTGGAGCTTTTTTCTGATTTGATGTTTCAATTTTTTAGAAATTGAATATTTTCTCAGAATTTGTTGCGTAGTTTTCGTTTTGAGACCTTTCGAAAGCCATAACTTGTACAAACGGACTTAGTTTTTGGTGTTGTTTTTTCAAGAGTTCATATTTTTCTGTGTACTCCACATTGGTGCTCTCAATTTGATCCCATATTGTACTTGAATTTTAGTTTTAGTTTATTGGTTTGAGCCCTATAAGAGTCTGAAAGATCTGATTTTTTGCATTGTAATCACACTAATTATAAAGTGATAGCATTGTAATTTCGGGAGGGGGGGTCATTTCAGAAACTAGTGAAAATGGGGGGGGGGGTGTCTAATGTTCTTATTTTTCACACTTTTCGTTCTTCTTTGCAATCTTCTTTTCTACACTCATGGATGCATCCACACTTCTAGTTTTAACTCCATATAACTATTTTGAATGGAAATCTAAGATGATAATATATCAAAAAAGACATCGATATCATAATGTAATAATGGGACTTGAAACTGAACCAAAAGATGGCATAGAATAGATTAAATGGTTTAAAAAATGTGATGAAGCCTTTGGTACTCTGTGCATGTCAATCTCTCCTAGCCTTATTTTTCATTATTGAGTTTGTTAACACACCAAATGATGTGTGGAATAAATTGGAAAACTTCTTTGGTAAGGAGGATGAGTTAAGGGGTCATCAATTGGAGAATGAGCTCATAGGGTTAAGTCCTTCAAATTTTGACACCATCCAAGAATTCTTCACAAAATTTAAGGACATTATATTGCAGTTGGAACAGTGTGGAATCAAGAAGAATGATAAGAAATCGATCTTGAGTATTCTTTCTAAGCTTGGTCCTAACTATTTTGTATTTGTTTCTACATTCTATGCTATAAAATATACCCTAGGCTCAACCTATAATATGCCTTCTCTAGATGAATTTGTTGCAGAGCTCACTAGGGAGCAAGAAAAATTGGTTCTAATGGGTAAAATTAAGCCCTCTAAGTCACATGTCTTAGTTGTCAATCAAGGCACAAAAGAACAAAAAGGGCCTAGCAATCTGAAGGATAAGAAACAAAAGAATTACGGAGAGAAGAAGAAAGATCATAAACTTGTTGCTTCGAAAGCATACAATCAAACCTGTTCATCAAAAGGTGATCAGGCTAAGAAGGAGAAGGTCAAGTGTTCTTACTGTAAGAGGCCTGGCCATGATGAACATAAATTTTTAAAGAAACAAATGGATCACCTTTCACATCTTCTAGGAAAGAACAATATCAAGGTGTCTGATTCATTCAAACATAGTTCATCAGAAGGGTCTTCTAAGCACATAGACAAAAATAAGGGGAAAGGAAAGGGCAAGGCCCTAGTTTTTGTTGCTTCACAACCAAAGTCATGGATCATTGAATCGGGTGCTTCGCACCACATGGCCTCATCAGAGTATAATTTTACTTCTTTGGAGCTATGTTTTATGTCCACCATATTATTGGGTGATGAAATTCTTGTTGAAGTGCATGGGAGAGGGTATGTTGATGTGGGTGAAGGGACATTTGAGGATGTTCTTTGTGCTTCATATTTGTCAACTAATCTCCTATTTTTTTTTTCAAATCAATCACACTGGTTCTATCAAGTCAGTTGAGTTCACTCCAAATATAGTGGTAATCAGTGAAATACATAATGGGTCTACAATTGCTATGGGAAAAGCAGATTATTAGTCCAGACTATATCAGTTTTCTCACTTTGTTCTTGATTGTCCTTTGATAGCCTTACTCATGAAAATGAGGTGATTTGTTTGTGGCATCAATGGTTTGGCCACTTGAACTACCGTTAATTGCAACAACTCATTCACCAAGATATGGTTACAAGGTTTCCTTCTATTTGATTTTCTAATGGTGTTTTTCAAGGATACATTCTTGGTAAGAATCGTGAGGAGAAATATGATAAATGAAAAGTATGGAGGGCTATACAGCTATTGGAGTTGGTACAAAGTGATTTGATAGGACCATTTCCACAACCATCTTTCAATGGGGCTAGATATGTCTTGGCATTTATTGTTGACTTTTCTAGATACACTTGGGTTTACTTTCTTAAACAAAAGTCTGGGGTATTTGAGCATTTTAAAGATTTCAAAGCTTTTGCAGAGAAATAGTCTGGGAAGTTCATCAAGATTCTGCATATAGATAATGGGGGTGAATATGTTAATCATCAATTTGAACAATTTTGTGCTTTGGAAGGTATCAACATGCAACACACAGTTCCTCAGCAGAATGGTGTCGCAAAACACAAGAATAGGTCCTTAAAAGAGATGGCTAATTGTATGATTCGTTCCAAATATTTGGCACATCAATACTAGGAAGAGGCCATAAACTGTGCATGTTACATCCAAAACAAAGTTCCTCACAAAGTTGTGAAGCGGGTAACTCCTTTTCGAGCTTGGACTGGTAAAAAAACCATAGTTAAGCACTTTAGAGTGTTTGACTCTCTTTTGCATGGGCCCACATTCCAATAGAGAAACACAAGGCTATGAATCCATAGAGCAAGCCTTGCATATGTTTTGGGTATCCAAATGATGTCAAAGGCTATAGGCTTCTCAATCCTACCATTCATGAGTTGTTCATTAAGACGAGTGTTCGTTTTGAGGAGAGTCCTTCCAGTTCTTCTCTTACCACTTATCTATCCACTATCAGATTAGAGCCCATGCATCATGATGCCAATTATTCAAAGGATCTTAATCCTCCTAATCTTGATGAGGAGTCTTCATCCTTCACTTCAGATGATGACAGTGATGATGAGGATTCACATTCTTCTCCTAGTCATCATTCAGAGGGTGATGATTCTCCTCCCAACTCTCCATCCCTTGCACCCATTTAGGCTTGTCAAGCATTAGAATCAGATGGTGTTTGGGTTGGTGATCCATAAGATACTAGAAGAACTAGGTTACAATTTTAGTAGGCACCTAATCTCTTTGTTGCTTCAGCTTTTGATCCACAATATTTTTTGAGAAGCTTCAGGTATTACCGAGTGGGATGCTATAATGCAAGAAGAGTTCAATTCCTTAGAGAGGAATCACACATGGGATCTAGTGCCTCTTCCTAAAGGAAGGAAACTTGTTCGATACAAGTGGATCTATCAGACAAATTTTTTAGCAGATGGGTTAGTTGATAAGCATAAGGCTTGCTTGGTTGCAAAATAATTCCCCTAGGTTCTCAGGATTGACTACTTTGAGACTTTTGCACCAGTTTCTAAGATGAATTCAATCTGACTTGTCCTTGATATGGATGCAACCCATCGTTGGGAAGTTAATCAGATGGATGTTAAGAGTGTCTTTCTTCATGGTGACCTTCATGAGGAAATCTACATGGAGCAGCCACAAGGGTTCATCCAAGATCCTTCACTTGTGTGTCATCTTCGAAAGTAGCTCTACGGCCTTAAACAAGATCCTCGAGCTTGGTATGCCAGGATGGGGGTGATCCCACAATAGTGGTTTAAATGTTTTGGCCAAACTGGACATTGAAATTATTATTTTTAACTAAATCTTCACATTTAGGCACCTATAGTGGCTAAGCCATGAGGGATTTAAAGATGATGCAAACTAGAGTCTCATCACATTTTGTCTGTAGATTCTAAAAATATTTTTTTCAAAATTTTTGGAATCAGATTGCACTTCTTTTTCCATTTCCCATGAAAACTATTTTTTTTTTCTTCAGAAAACAACATTTTTAAAAAGTGATGCACACCATATAACGCATAAATTTTTTTCCATGAAGGATAAAATTCTAATTCTTTCGAATTTAGATTTGTAACTCCGATATCTAGTGCTTCCACTTGGTTAGATAGTTTTTTATTGAATTTTTTTTTTAAATAAGTTTCGAAGTCAAACCAATTACAATTCAGACATAACACGACTATATAACGCGTCACTTTTTTGGTATATATCAAAATTCATTTTTTTTTTGTTGGATCAAGGACTTCAATATTTGATGCACTCATATTTTTCAATTTTGTTTTGTTAATCTGGTATTTTTCCACATGAGCAGAATATAGACCTTCATTTTTTATGAAAAACCTATGTTTAATAAAACTAAAAAAAAAAACCAAAACATATTAAAATTATATTCGTTGGATAGCTCATTATGAGGACTACCATAATCATTTGAAATAAATTTTAAATGAATTCATTTGATCCCACAAAAGGTAAATCAAAAGTTATTTTTTATTAGCATTTTGATAGTTGTAAAGGAGACTCATTTATAGGTATGGTTTAAAACTAATGACGTTCTATCTAAGGGGGTTTGATATAAGGTAGTTTGATCAAATCCTCTTCAATTGGAATCCTTAAAATGGAACTTTTTAAGGCTTTAATCATTATATTTTCTAAAAATATGTGATTTCAGCAAAAATCAGGATCTCTCAGAAATTTTAAACTGCTATTGTGGCAGGACCCATGGACTCCTTCCTTTTGATAGTTGGATTAAATCGATGCCATTCTGATCCAAATGTCTACATTCTATAGTAGGATGGCACTATTACATTTCTGGTTCTATATATGTCGATGACTTGGGGATCATTGGGAGTCACTCATCCACCATCAAGGCAATGAAAACTGCTCTACATGATAGATTTTTGATGTTAGACTTGGGTCTTTTGCATTATTTCACGGGGATTGAGATCACTCATTCATCTTTGAGTATCTTCCTTGGAAAACCCAAGTATGCACTTGACATGCTCTCCAGATTTCACATGGCTAATTGTAAGCTTGCACTGACTCCATTTCTATCAGGGGTCAAACTTGAGGCTAAGTGTTCCTCACCTTTGGTTGATGGCACTTTATACCGACAACTTGTTGGGAGTCTCATTTACTTGACTCATACGAGACCTAGCATTAAATATGTTGTGGGCATGGTCTCTAGATTCATGCAAGAACCACATGAATTGTATTGGAAGGAAGCTAAGCGGATCCTCCACTACATTAAGGGTACTCACAGTTATGGGATTCATTATGCAACAGGTGTGGATATTGACTTGGTGGGATATATAGATTTAGATTGGGTGGGTGATTCTCACGATTGTAATTCTAGTTTTGGGTATTGCTTCTCTCTTGGTTTTGGTCTTGTTTGTTGGTCGAGCAAGAAGGAGTCTACAATTTCCCTTTCATCTACAAAGGTTGAGTATCGAGGGGTAGTTAATGCCACCACTAAGGCTATTTGGATTTAGAATATTCTCACTGAGTTTGAAATTCCATTCAAAAATCCCGCAATCATATTTTTTTATAATCAGAGTGCTATACTAATCTCAAGGAATCCTATTCATCACCAGAGGACAAAAAACATTGAGATACATATGCACTACATTCTAGAGTTGATTCAAGAAGGCATCATTGATCTTAAGTATTGTTCTACATAAGAGTAGACTGCAGAAATCTTCACCAAACTCTTCACAGAGAGTAAGCTCCTTCATTTGTGTGCTTTGCTAGGGGTGTGACAAGTGTCTACTTTAGTAGGGGATTCTTAGTCCTCCATTATACTCTCCCTACTTTGGGGGCAGACATTTTCTTTCTCTATTTAGGGGGGCTATTCCTCTTATGGGAGAGGCTTCATTTTTTGAGGGGGATCTCTATGTACATGAGTACCTAAAATGGCCTCATTTGTGAGGACCCATCTTCTCACCCACCTAAGTTACGCTTAAGGGGGGTGTTAGTGTAGGTTTTTAAATTTCCTTATGTTAGGGGGTATTTCTTTTTCCTACACATTATTATTTAAGCTTGCTTAGGTTTATTAGATGTGGTAATATGAGGACATGTGGAAAAATACAATAGCTACATGTGCCACTCTCTCCCCAAACATGGGTAGATGAGTTACACATCCTCTTTTGGCTTGTTGTGCCACCTCTCATAACTACTATTCTATTTTTACCTGAGTAGTTTGTGAGGTAGTTGGGTTTCTCAACCTCTTTTGGATTTATGTGCCACCTCTCTCCTGTCTTCACTTGAGGAGGTTATGCCATATGTTTTTCATTTACCAAGTAGGTGATAACCTCCCACTTTTTATGGGTAGTAGGAGTTAATGACCTCTTGGATGTAATTTCCCTTATTCTTCTATATATTGAGCACTCCATTCTCACCTTCACTAGTTTGCCTAGTTCAGTGATTGTTAGGTGAGAGTCATGAGAGTATTCTCAAAATTATCTTGCTTTGTCTCTATTGTTCTCTCATTTCATATTTTTTCTTCATTATACTATTTTGATCTTTGATCATTTCCTAATTGGAGTTGCATGTGATCTACGACCAACATCAGATCATGTCTTGATTCTTGCTTCTCAAATAATCTAACACTTATCACAACTATCCAGGACACATGTGTTATAAGTCAAAAGATATGATAAGATCTAATGACAACTAACACTTTCTAGAAAGATTCCCTCCTAGGACCTAAGTAAACTTAACATGTTAGAAATAAGTCCCCTAAGTCCCCTAGTAATGAAATAACTAGGTACAAGACTTTATTTACACCAACACCCCCCTTAAATGCAACTTAGGTTGTAGTGGATTATTATGCAAATGAAACAATGATGGGTCCTAGCTACGAGGCCATGTTAGGTACCCATGTACAAATGCAAATGCAATCTCCCACAAACAAAGAAAAGGAGAAAAACTTGTGGGACAAAACTCCTCCCCAAAAGAGAGATAGAAAAAAAAATTCTCACTAAGGAATGAGAAGGACAAAATCCCATGCGAGAATAATCCCCCCCCATAAGAGAGAAGAAGAAGAGAGACCATGTAGCCCCCCTCAATGTTGAGTGTCTTGCAATGATGGTAGAAGCTCAACATTGAATGTTGAAGATGATCCAATAGCATTGAACAACATTCCTCCTCTTAGGAAGAAACAAAACCAAGATAGTATGCAAGATGTGTGATGTCCTGAAGAATGCTCAAGTGTCTCCATGTTGATGCTGAAATCTATCACACTCCAAAAAAGCATTCTAGGACACATTTCCAAAGAAGAAAAAACAAAACATCCTAGAAACAATTGTAGAACACAATCTAAAGATAAGGATACCTCCTCTAAAGGAAAATAAGCATCCTCCAAATGTTGTCTAAGAGAATCCACACTCATGTCAAAATGCAAAGGATGATCATGTAGATAATGAACAAGAGGGCCATAGTGTTCCCTCACAACAATTGAAGAAGGATCATCTCCATCAAAGAGAATATTAATGTGATCAATGATGTCTCCCAAATCTGAAATGTGGGACTCACAAAACAAACCATCAATGTTTGTCAAGTACGAGCATCCCATGTAGCCATCTTTGGGAGACGATGTCTGTCCTATTTCATTGAATGGAAAGGAACCAAAACTATGGTAACACAAGAATCTTCAAGTGCAACAGTAGATGAATAAGATGGAATATTAAAACACATTACTAGATCCTTAGTGGATGAAACAATACCAAGCTTCAAATGGCCATACTAAATCTCCTTAAAAGTTTCCACACAAGATGCATCAATGTGAACATTTTCCAGATCATTAAGAGAAAAATGTGAGAAGTTGTAGACTCGATATTGGTGATCAACCTCCCCAACTATAACTCTATTTATGCTATGCCAATCTCACATTATGATAGAATCTGGTGTGAACTCAACACTCTTTCCTATTGCACCATGTGTGATCTAAAAGATAGAAAGGATGTTGGTTGACAATAGAGGCACACAAAGAACATCATTGAATGCTCCATCATTCATGTCAATAGATCCCTTCCCACAAACATGCATATATGTGATGTTATCCATCAGCATGTGTGGTGATGAACAAGTCTCAAATGAAGAGAACATACTCTCTAATGAAGCCATGTGATGAGAAGCTCCTAAATTGAGTATCCACCTCTCTGACTAAGAATCTACAACTGCAAAAATTGCTTGCCTCTTATGTTTGTTGAACTTTGATGATTAAGACTCATTAATTCGATGCTTCTTAAGAAGATGCTTGAACTCATCAATCTAGTTTGAATAACATTGATGTTCATCATGCCCTAATTTCTTGTAATATGCACATGTAGACTTATCCTTCTTAGATGATTCCCCTATAGAGGGAGATGATACAAATTCTTTATGTGTCTTGTTCTTTTTCTTCTATGACTCACTAACCAACAATGCTTGTGACTTGGAAGACTTTATTAGACACATTTTAGTTAACTTAGCTTCCTCTTGGATTAGGACATTTGAAATTAATCAAACTTAGGATCAACATATAATACTCCCATAGAAAGTCGATAGGTATGAAAGCTAGAAAAAAACATTGAATACTCAAGACCAAGCTTCGATAACATATTTAGAATCAATTGTAAATCATCTTTATCAATGTTACAGTCTTTCAGTTGTGTTCTTAGTTTCTTAACTTTTGAGATGTAGTATTGGATGTGGTAAAAACATTTAGGATCTAGATTCATAAAATCATTATCAATTTGATATCCCCTAATCTTATCAGTTTTACCATACAATTTCTCAAAAGAATTCCAAGCCTCTTTAAGTGTTTTGCATGATTCAACATGAAATTTTTAATCAAATTATACTAACAAATATATGCATCCAAGCATTTTTTCATGATCAAGCTACCATTTTTCCAATTCTTTAGCATCAGTAGGTTGAGGAATGGTTTCCTTCAGATAGCCTATTAGACCTTTCATCATGAGATAGTTCCATACCGATTTTCTCCATGAAGCATAATTATGTGGAGTTAGGAGTTCAATTTGAGATTCCCCCATCGCAAGAGCACAAACCAAGCAAAATAAAGCAATCAAACACTGCAAGATTACCACCCCCCAAGAAATAGATGATTTGTGACACTTTATACTTAGTGGGATTACAACTTCCATTTGCCAAAAATTACCGATGTGGACTTGATCTTAGTGCATACAAATTTCCAAATTTGGCCACAAGGTCAAAGTAAAATTTTTACAATAAATCAGATTAATCTAATCACATCACTAGAAATTACGTGAAAAATTATGCACTTTCAAGAAAACATCACTCAAAAATATTATTGTAGGAGCAAGAATAAAGCCTTGAAAGTTTTGAAAAATAAGAACAACTTAGCAACACCTATGAGAATTTGCAATTTCTAAATAAACTAGGCACCAAAATCAAAATATGATTACACCACTACATACAACACAAAATTCTACCTCAAATAAAAAATATCTCAAGAAAAGGAGCTTAGATGACTGAGATATTGGCCTCTGAAGTTTGACCTCCAAAATGAAAAGTACATTGGAGAGGGGGCAAAAATTTTATACGATGTTGATGTCACTACTAATGTAGGTTGACATAAATAGTCAAGTGGCTTAAAATTGATGGCCTTCAACCTATCAAATAAAATATGCCTCCCTCCACATTATATGCTTATAAATCAAATATTCTTCTTCTTAGTTGGAATATTCTCTTCGACCTATCGGTATATTCTCCACATGAAATATTATGAGGATCTTCTTCCCACTAGTTTGAAAATAGAGGTCATTGGATTTTCATTGAAGTTTGTTGGTTTTGAAAACTTCATGGACTGTGCTATGTGGGGGGCCATGGGGGCCATGATCAATAGGCCATGTGGCATCCGTAGAGGGCCTATGAGTACACCATAGTACAATTTTGTAGACTATATAGTTTGCGGACTGTACAATAGATTTTTATTTTTGAATTTAAAAAAAATCTTTAAAAATCTAGTTTTTTTAATATTAAAAAAAAAAAAAAACATAATTTTTTATAAAAAAATACAAATGAAAATATTTATTTTTGCATACCAACTGTAATTATGACAACCTAGGGGGTCATACAACTCCCTAGACAATTTTTTTCCTCAACAAACAAATTTCTCCAAATTCGATAATTTGAATGTCGATCCTAGGGTTTTGGCCATTTTGGATGTGATAGAAGGGTCGATTTGGACTCAAAGTGCTCCAAAATTGTAGCTACCCTTCAAATCTAGCTACCACACTTCAGCTTCAGACCCTCATAGTTTTCGTCTCATATGTCTAATTTGGATGAAACAAAAGGGAAAATTAACTTTCTCAAACCCTATGATCTCTATGGTGACCTAAGATTTGCACCAATAAGCTCTAATTTGAACCTCCAATATAAGGCCACAAAGAGGAAACCCCCCAAATCTGGTATTTCTTTCAAAATTTTCTAATTCTCTAGATCATCATTCAATGCAAGAGAAGAGCATACTCAAATTTTAAACATTTACCAAGATCTCTCAATAAAGACTAATAAGAAGCAATTCCACAAGCTTTGATATCATGTAAGAGTTGGTATAGAATGATTCTACACCATGCAAGATTTAGCTCAAGATTATAGCCACCCAAGATCTAGGCACTTCAAGAAAGCACAAGAGAGATCAATATGCAATGCTTAAGATTGCAATGGATTTGATTATCCAAGAATTCAATTTGATTTACACATGAGACCACTTGGTTATATATCCAAGGTGATACATAGGATTAAATACGATTATGACAAGTGTCTCAATCCTATGTCATGTGACAACTTATCACAACTACCTATGATGCATGTGTTATGTCAAAATATAAGATAAGATCTAATGTCAACACCTTCTAGAAAGATTCCCTCATAGGACTTAAGTAAACTTAACATGTAAATAAGTCCCCACATACTATAAGCTAATAAGCACTAAGATTTAGTTGAGCATTAAAGTCCATATATCAACATTAATTGAATTTATTTACAAGATTCACGTTCTCCTCAAGTGGTCCACACAACCTACATCACATGTACTACAACGTAAAACATAAACCAAAAGTTTCATATTAGATCCAAATTACATACTTCATTAGTTTAAATTTACTTTACTACCAATAATGAAACCCATCAAGAAAATACACAAGTTTTAATTATTGCGTGAAAGGTGGGGCCTTACAAGTTGTGGACAATATTCTTAAGAATTTGTACCCTAAATTCTATACATCAACATTAGTTGAGTTCATTTACAAGATTCACATTCTCCTCAAATGGTCCACACAACCTACATCACATGTACTACTACATAAACCGTACATCACAAGACTCATATTAAATCCAAGCTGCATACTTCATTAGTCTAACTTGACTAACTAACAATAATGAAATCCACCAATAAAATACACAAGTTATAATTGTTGAATGAAAGGTGGGGCCTTACAAGTTGTGAAAAAACTTATTGAGAATTTTTTTGGTGTTTTCCTTTCCTTATTTTGAAGTACTAGTTGAAATATAAGAAATTTTAGGATTAATATCAATTCCTAGATTGACCTCCTTTGATTCCTTTACTAGGACCGTTGAGTAATCCTAGAGTTTTGCATCAATTAATGCCTCAAACACTTTTTCATTAGTACATACATTATTTTTTCATTATTTTTCTATTTATTTTCTTTTTTATTTAATAGTGCCTCAAAGAGGTTTTTGCTAAAGGATTTGAATTTTTATTTTATCTTATTTTTCATTCTTTAAAAATTTAAAATTTTTGAATTTTATGAATTTTTAGGACTAAGGAACTTGACTTGTTTCCCAAAATAAGTAACCAGATCTAATTCTATATCAAATCCTTGCTTGTGGTCACTAATTGGAAATATTCACATAGTCTTGTGAACTGAGATATAGCTGCATCATTTTAAATATGTCCAAAGATATAGGATATTGTTGGTCCAAGGAAATGAGTTCATGATGGATAAGTGGAAGATCAATGGAAGGTGTAATGATGGTTGTAATGATAAAATATTTAGCTCATAAAGTGGGTGGAAAAGTTAGTAAATGAGTCTTTGAATTCCTAACCCTTGACACATTTAATAATGTGAAAGGCTCATGCCACAGTACTAGAGGTGCCATTGGTATCATATGATTCTTTAAGTAAAGTCATATATCCTAAACCAAAGCTATGATAACTAACCTTGATAGTGATTGGTTCAAGATAGCCTCATTCATGTAGTACCCATCCTTATCCTTTGTAGCCCATATTCTTACACATTTTGAGTTCCTTAGGATTGGCCTCTTGAAGAAGCATAGTCCACATTCTTCATCTCTGTATAATTAAGAACTTATGTCACTATCTATGATTTCATCAGTAAGGAGGGAATTATTTATAAAATTTATTCTATCACACTAGATGACCTAAAGATATTTTTTCTTATGATTTTGTATTTTTCCATAGGAATTTGGAGATGGAGGGAGCCAATGAAAATGAAAGGTATTATGCATCTCATACTCCCACAACCTTTTTTTATGATCTTGACCTTGACTTGAAAATCAAGCTTGGTGCATGATGTTGATGCCAGAGTGGTATGTTCAACATAGGATGCAGATTACAATGAGGATAGAGGGATGGGAATATTTATGCTAGGAAAATGATGTGATTATTCCAAGGATTCTCCAATAATTTGCAATATTGAAAGGGATTGGGATTAGGGAGAATTGTGACTTCTACACCATTGTGCAAGGTTTTGATGCATTGATACTATGTAGATGGAGCTGCTTACATGAAATGGATCCATGGGTGACAAAAGAGGATGTTATATGGAAGTTCAAGGTTAAGAAAGTATAGCATGGTGTTTTATAAGTTTCGACCTAGTTAGATTGGAATCCAAATTCATTGCCCTGGAATTATCTTTCTACTTCACGATATTCTTTGTTAGTTATTTTGTTGAGTTTCCATATTATCATTTTTATGTTTCAAACTTTTATGAACCTTTTGAAATACACATATTCAAACTAGACCCACCATATATAAAAAATTGTTTAACTTTATATTGTCTAATAATAGTCTCTATATGGAGTACTCTATTATTGGATGGTATAATAGAATGCATGTAATTTGAAGTGAAAGTAAGTGATATGAAGAAAACAAGTGACCTACAAGGGAATGTAATTAAGTGATAAATATTTATGTCGCTAGGGACTCGTGACTCTCTCAATGGATGGTCTAATATTTCCTTAAAAAGAGGTGATGATCTAAGAAGTTCAAAGATAGATATGTTCTTGAGTCTTCCCATGATGCTCAATTAAGTCATGATGTGTGTCTTTTCAAGAGGACAAGGGTGTCCGTTGGATGATAACCTAACCATGCCTAGTAGTCACAACATAATTATCTAACTTTTAATGGTGATAGAATTTACTTATGGTCTGACTTCTTCAATGTGACCAACTACCAAATCATGAGCTAGGTTTGGTATTGATGTTGTATGTTGATTATTTTGGGTTAAACCTTTATTCGATATTGATGTCTTATTTTGTTCATAGTTAGTGAATGGGTCATGATAGACACCTAATTTATCATTAGGTGAAGAGGATGATGAACCTTCCATTATAATTTCACCATGATCAATAAGATCTTATTCATATTTTTTTAATTGCATGCACTTTGAAATGGTATTACCTTTAACATAATTTTATTCACAGTATTCATTTCCTTTATATCATGCAATTTTTGGTTTTATTTCATCAAATGGTTGATTATATGGATATCTAATCATGTTTTCTTTGATGATTTGTTAAACATTATTTCTATATATTTCCCTAAAGGAGTATATACATCTTTAATTTGTAGGGGTCTTGGTTGTTCTTTTGGTATAGAAACACGAGTTTTTATAGGATATTTTGAATATTAGGGTTTTTTTGATTTGATATTGCTTGTTCTATTTGAATAACTTTGATATTAGTGATCCCATCACTTATGAAATTTCTAGTTTTAAGCGAAAATATAGATTTGTCATTAGTTTAAGTAATATTCTTTGTCCTTATTATAAATTATGACGAATCCCTTAACAAGGTCTTTCTCTATGGGGACTCCTTTCTCAATAATTTTCTCAAAATTTGTGGCATGTAATGGATTTGTAAATAAAAATTTATTTCAGGATAAGTTTTATGAAAACATATTGATGATTTGTTTTTTTGATATAGCTCATGGGAAGTGATTAACAAGACTTCTCCATCATTGAAAGGAGGCAAATCTCTCACAATTTTGTTACTTCTCATTGAAAAGGTCAAGCATAAAAAGTTCATGTTCTATGTTGTAAGAGAAACGGTTTATGAATTTTTCAACTATTATTTTCTAGGAAATATTATATTTGTAAAATAAAATATACTTTAATATTGCTAGTTAGCTTTTGATATAAAACAATTAAAAAATACCCTTTTGAAATCTATTCTTATTATTTAGTAGTTTGAAACATTTAAATCACAAAAAACTTAAATAACCTTTTTCTAGTGTGTCTTACACCTTGCAAGCCCTAATGTTCATAGTTATTTATTTATTATTTGTGCTTCCATGTGAAATGAGGCATCACACTTATAATGGCCATTATTTTATTTGTATTTCATGTTATGATGTGTGTGTTAGAATATGCACAAGAGCATTAAGTCATGTAAGATGTGTATGAGAATTTGACATTGTAAGTGTGTAAGAGATTTTATAATGCAGGAAAGAGTATACATGAGGAAGGGTAGAAAGAGGACTTCAAATCTCAACTAAATTGTGATAGTCTACTATGAATATCGTTAAGCAGCTTGGAAAAGGTTAAAAATAACAAAAAGGGGCTTCCAAGTTTAGTGGAATGCTTTATGACATGTAAGAATTTTTTTTTTCTTGATTTGCTGACCAACCATCTAAACATAGCATTGGAATTTGTGCCATGGAGTTTGGCTGATAGTTCTACCAAAACCATTAGTGATTTCTTGGTTGGTTATTGCATATATAACAAATTCTTGGGTTGAGGGTGTAGGAGTGAAGTTATAATATAATGTTATGCAAAGTTATATTTTCTCTAAACAAGTAGAGTGTTGATCCATGGAGACGATGAGCTTGATATAGTATTGTAACAAGTCTTATTGCTGGAATAATTTGGTGCTATAATTAGGAGGGTAGAGTTTTTAACTAAAAATATTTTTACCCACATACACATTGGGCCACCTTTTTATATGAATGTTTTTTCTTTGTCTTTTTTATTTTACTTTCTCTTTGAATGTTCATTTACATGATATTATGTTATTGTAATTGTTATAAATTTGAATCTCACATTATTCTTCTCAAAAGGTTAATGTAGGAAACCATTGTGTCATGATTCCACTTTATGAGCATAGATTGTTTGCACTTGTATCATACTATGTGTACAAATCATTCAACATTGAAGACGTATTCATGATAATATCCTTACAAATGAAAGCAATCCTCTCATAAAATCAACTAGAAAACATTGATAACTCAACACAAAAATACAAACAATAAACATGACCAAATTACTATTTTAAAACTTACATTAAATCATTTTCATTATTTTTACCATTATTCTTAAAACCAAGTACATTATTTACAATTACTTGCTTAAAATAACATTTAATTCTTAATTATCACGTGAATTGGTCTATACTTATACATATGCATCTTATTTAGCCTAGATTAAAATATGGAATTTTCCCTTATAATTATCTCCTTTTCAACCATTACAATGAAGTTTTTTTTTTATAGTCTACATCTTATTTTACCTTAAACAGATCTTATTTAATTTGATATACTTTCAAAATGGTTATATGACTTATCGATATTACTTATATGACAAATTATGATACTTATGCATTTATGTATTCAAATATATGTTGCATAGTTCAAAAAAAACTTTTAATATACATTCTAGATGGTTATATGGGTTTTGAATTACATTTATGACATGGATTATTAATGTTATGGTTTATGTACAAACATAGAGAATAAAAGATTTATATAAATTCGTACAAACATAGATTTGTATTGTCATGGATAATATTTATATTATCTATAATGTATTAAAGTATATGATGAATGGTTAGAATAAACATGTTTATATATTTTAACAATGATTTTATGCCTTATAGATTTTCATTATATGATGGATAATTAGTGTTATGGTTTATGTAACATAATATGATTTAATTAATTTTCAAAATATAAATATTACATATATATCACTAATACCTGAATATATACAATCTTAACTCTAACCATAATCCTAATCTTAATCATAATCCTAACCCAAACTTTAACCCTAACCCTAAGCCTACCCAAAACTTAACCCCATCCCTAACTATTATATACCCCTAACCCTAATCCTAATCCTAACCTTTACCCTACCCAAAAATCTCATCCTCACTTTAACCCTAACATTGTCCCTAACTACATGATATACCCTTGATCATCACCATAATCCTTACCCTAGTCATAAACCATAACCCTAACCCTAACCCTAATCTTATTCATGATGTAAATCCTTATCCTAACCATAACCCTAAATCTTAATCCTAACCATAATCATAACCCTAATTATACATTAACCCTAACATTATTTGAATGTTAACCATAGTTTAACCCTAACACTAACTCAAAGATTTCCTCTAATTCAACCCTAACTCTAACTCAAAGTTTTTTCCCTAATTGAACCCTATTTTAACTTTTACCCTAACCCTAATTAAACCTGAACTTCAACCCTAATAAAAGTTTGAACCTAACCATCCTTGACCCCTAACCATAACTTATATTATATTTTTATATTAAATATACTAAAATATTATTATTTATCTAATAATATAATAAAATAATATTATATAATTATATATTAATTCATGTTATGTGTTGCGTTGTGATTGCTACTAGTTTATCTATCTTAATTTATCGAGACGTCTTTTTAAATTAAAAAAATAAAAAATCAGAAAAAATACACAAACGATATATCTCTATTTATAATATATAGATTAATATATTAAGATAAATAAGCTAGTTAACTCCTTTTCAACTGGGAAATTTGACTAAGTAATAGTCATCCATTGTTTGGTCAAAGAAAAACTTCATTATGCGTGAACTCTGTTTGAATATTGTATTAAGCTTATAAACAAGGAGCCGCAGACGGCAGACCGAAGACACGCAACAAGACTTGCAGAATAAATCGGAGAAGAAGTCAGCTCTTCTAGCCTATCTTCTTGATACGCAGTGCATCTCTCTTCCTCTCTCCAGAATCGCCAATTCATGAATTCATTGAATGCTGTTCAAGGACCTCAAAGAGGCAATCCTTGGTCTAAGTAGTTCGGATTGAAAGTTACTTATTTTGCAAAATTCATAATGATACACTTTTAGCATTGTTTTTTGAAAGTGTTGTGCTTTTACATTTAACAAGAGTTGATTGTTTTCAGACATTTTTAACCATTGAATATCATCAATTAACATTGAGCAGAATAAGACTATAAAACTGTTGTAGACTGAATGAAAGATAGTTGTTGGTGCATTGACTGACGCGGAATCAAGACACATCCGTTTGTTACGAAAACAAAATCAATGGCGTTCTCTTAGTTGGTCATCAAGTTGAATAAGTCAGGTCCGCTTCACAAGCAATCCTTCCGTAGTTTCTTAGACTACTTTATATTTCAGGGTCCTGCGACGCGTATAAATAGACATCCTCATTCCCATCTCCAGACAACCATTATTGCATTGCGAAAGGTATTAGACCCGAATGAAGATGAAGACGGTGTTTTCATTGGTGGTGGCAGTGGTGGTGCCATTCATGTGCGCTGCTCAGAATTGTGGATCACAAGCGGGTGGAAGCGTGTGTAGCGGAGGCGAATGTTGCAGCAAATGGGGTTGGTGCGGAACTACGGATGATCACTGCTTACCTGATAGAGGCTGCCAAAGTAACTGCAAAGGCGGTGGCGGAAGTGGAAGCGGCGGAGGCGGACGCGATATAGGCTACAACGTTCGGGCCACATATCACAACTACTACCCCGAGAGGAATAACTGGGACCTGTATGCGGTGAGTGCGTATTGCTCAACCTGGGACGGAGGGAAGCTTCTGTCGTGGAGGCAGAAATACGGGTGGACGGCATTCTGCGGGCCAGTGGGACCCACAGGCCAAGCTTCCTGTGGAAAGTGCTTGCTCGTCACTAACCGGGACACGGGGTCTCAGGCTACTGTAAGAATTATTGATCAGTGCAGCAATGGGGGTCTTGACTTAGACGTCAATGTATTTAATCAGCTGGACACCAATGGCCAAGGAAACGCTCAAGGGCATCTCGTGGTCGACTATCAGTTTGTCGACTGTGGCGACGCCTCTTGATTTCTGCAATCCAGTGATAAGCCAAGCGAATTCATCCCTCGCCGATGTTCATGTATACACAAATAAAGTATCCGATTTGTTCTGGTATGGTGATCAGATTTGTCCAACTCCACCATCGTCCCATTTTCCATTTTATGTGAATAAAGTGAATTCCTTTAAAAGTTTACAAAACGTGCAGACCGGTGTAAAGCAAAATAATCTTTCCTTATGTGTGGTTGAGGCTAAACAAATACAATACAATAACCTAGATTTAATAACTGATAGTTTATCATTATTATAATAATTAACTATTAATGTGATATGATATAGAAGTGTGTAATGGAGAAATTGTGATGCGCCCAATGTAAGATATGACAATGGTAATCATAATGTATATGGAAAAAGCATTATGTTTCAAAATATAAGAATGCATTATTCAAAGTATAGTGCACGGGAGAGAGCGTGATGCCACAAGATGAAATGAAAAGATGATAACACAAGATCAGCTGCTCTTACTTAACACACTCTAAGGTGTTGAAAATTCTGCCATCCAACGAATTGCTCTATTTATCCAGCAGTCATAGTTTAAAACGGGGGAGGTTATTCATGTTGTCATTATCACATTTTCTATGCCTTCCACTTGAAATGTAAATAGATGACTTAAATAACCCATTCTCTTCCTTATCGTATTTTACCATTCATTAAGGTATTTAATGTGTTTGCATTATTTAGTATTTCTAGATTTTACATGTGTAATGTGAAGTTTCTTTTATAGCTTTTAAAATTTTCATCACAAATAACTTGTCAAATCTACAATTATTTCATTTCATCTTTATCTTTTCTTCTTTCACAATAAATTTCAAGAAATAAAATGTAGATCAACAATATATGGTGGAAGGTCTTGTAAGTCTTTAAAAATATAGTAAATGGTTCATTTCTTAAAAGAAGGGTTAGGTTTGTTAGTCCCGCCTATCTATAGGCGGCGACTAATGTTTTTGAGCAGATGATTTTGAGCATTAAGGCATCTGGGAATTCCTGGGAGGCGATGATATAAAGCTTTATCCTATGGTCTGTAACAATTTTTTTAGACAAGCTGAATTTCTCGTTGGGTTTTGCAATTTTCTGATTGGTCTGATGTTTTTTCCAGTGGTTTTTTTATTTTACATTTTGAAATTCTGAGCCCAGCGAATCATAAACAAAGGGAGGGAAATATTTTCTTTAGTTTGTAATGTTTTTTTTCTGTGGACGTGTCTTAGTTGTGGCGTACCTGTGAGCGATCAAGTGGCGTTGTTGGAAGCAGTCATCTGGCTTGTTTCTACAATGAATCTAACTGGCAATTAGGGTTAGGTGACATTCTTCATGGCCTAGATTACGTGTCTTGTGTCTGCTACGAGATTTTGCATATAACAAAAAACCCATTGTGCAAATCTCATTTATGGACTGCGGTGGAAGAATTTGGAAGACTGTTGTCAAGGGTATTTAAAAGAGTTTGGTGTTGCTAACAGACCTCTCTATTTTGAAACAGCGCACCTTGCCCACTGATCATGAATGGAATGTCTTGCTTATATTTCACCAGACTAGATTCAGGCTGTAAGTAAATTATACACCAGATTTTCTCCTTGTTTGTTTTTCTTGCAAAAAGAAGTAAAATCAACGATAGGGAAAACTATATGATTTTGTAACTCGTGAGACCAGGTTTCTTTGACGCATTTTTTCAAACATTTACTGGCTTTTCTATGCTATTTCAAGCGTCCATAGCTTGTTCGAAAGCATCTGTTTTAGTCTTTTAGCCATGGAAGCAAGGCACATAACTGTTTGCTAAAAGGCTTTGGTAGAGATGTATAGAAAATATGGTAGCATAGACAAAGCAACGAGCTATTTGGGAAAATGTCTCAAATAAATGTGGTCTCGGTGATGGAATGCCATGGCAAGCAACAAAGTGCATTTGCTTCTGGAAAAATGTCATACTTTCCTTTCGAATTTAGGGCTGAAAATAGAGAGAAGTTAAAAAAGTCTTCTTCTTCCTAGTTTTGCCAGAGAAATTGATTTATTTTAACAAAACGGGATTTCAAGAAAGCCGTTACACTCTTCACCTTGTTATGGTGATCATAATTGGCTTAACATTCCTCAATGAAAGTGACGCAACTTCAATTTCTAGTGAGTAGTTTTGTCCGTTCTTTTTAGGTTTAGTCCCACTACAACAATAGAATTTTCACATCAGTCATCAGTTCTTGAATTTCTTTAGACTTCAGTCATGGATTAGTTGTATAAATAAATGTTGGCCCCTGATAGATTATGTCATTTAACTCTACACCAGTCGGTGACCATTTAGTATTGTACAAAAAAGATAAATTTGGAGACTCATACCCTCGGTGCGTTTTTAGCCATTTTCCTTCCATGATACTACTTTCGAATTTTTCAGGCAGGGACTCATTGCAGACCGCAGTCAAATTGTGAATCCACTCTAAAAGCATAACAACTTGATCCTCTCTGATGGGAGAGGCAACTACAGGCAATCGAGCATTGGGGGGTTTTAGCTTGGGAATGTCCACTGCTCCAAGCATTCTTCCAAATAGTTCATTGCCTTGCTGGTATGGCTAAAAGCCTAAAACAGGTGCTTTCAAACAAGCTATGGGCGCTTGAAAAAAATCCATGAAAGCATAATAGTAAGCAATAACATAGACAAGGCAATGAACTGTTTGAAAAAATGCCTCAAACAAATGTGATCTCATGGTGATGGAATGCCATGACAGGCCATAAACAAGGTAGTGAACTATTTTGAAAAATGCCTCAAAGAAATGTGGTCTCGTAGTGATAGTGTCTTAATGCTTTTATCATTTGAGAAAACCAGTGACCACCTTTGATGCTTGGATTCACGGTAGAATTGATCAAATTGAAGGCGTTAGTGAGTGCATTATCATGGACATATCGATGCCAATAGTAGCATGTCTATTGAAAATTAGACAGAGGTATGGTCTTTGCATTTTTCTTAATAATGATAAACAATTTGACGACTTCATTGTAGTAAATTTTTATAGAAGGAAAATTAAACTTGATATATTGTATTTTCAAGAGTCAAATTTCATAATTTTCTAATTCTATCAGTTTTTGAAAGGGAATCTCAATTTAATATTTATAAATAAATTCTCTAATCCTTAGTTACAGCATACAATTCTATTAATAGTTCCACATTCTACTGATAGGAGACTTTTGAGCTGTAATAGCATGCTACCTTAAAATCTTGTGTTATCGTTAGTTGCTTGCTGCAATATCGTGGGACCTTAAAACATATTTTTTTTGGTCCTTGTAATGGTAATGTTAAACATAATTTATTATTGTTTATGAATAGGTGTTAAGTGGGGATTCTTTCTCTATGTTGTGTACCAGTTGCTATTTGGAATTTGAAATGCAACATAATTCAGCGAAGCTTGAACTAACAGTCTACAAACATATACCATTAGAGTTCTAATTTAGAAGTTTTTTATTCAGTTTTTTTTGTAAATCATCAATGTTTTTTAGCATATTGGCAACATAATTCCATCTCGTCTTTGAAAAAAGGTCAATATAATTTATTTGCAAGCCTGAAATGGTCAATGCTTGACTTCAAATTCCAATTCCACTCCATATGTCCAGCTATCTTTGGAGGCACAAGAGATGAAGGTGAACCCAATCAAACTAACACTATTTAAATCAATATAAAGTCTGGCAAAGAATTTTACATGAATTTCCTCTGACCACATAAAAGACTTACAATTGTTCAAAATATCAATCTTAAATGTAGTATTGATAAATGTAGTACTCCCATTGAATACAAAATTCCTGACAAAATGCTACAACAAACTATCATATTTTGAAACACAATTAGGCTTATCAAAATTTATTGCATTTGAAAAAGGGGATACTTGGCACTGGAATTATTTTGGAGACATATCCCTAAATTTTTGGCAAACGGGATGGCCAAGGGATGTCCTCTACCATCCGTATGTACCAGAAATGCCAAGGGAAGTAGGAACCCAGGGTAAAAGAAGTGGGATTCACATCCCCACAAAACCTCGCAAAGTTATTTTGCAATGTTCTTTAGAGGCCATGGTTTTTTGTTAGATAATAATTTATAGACACTAAAGGGTGGAGGCATCGAGCAGTGGATTATTTTCACCATGAATCCCTCTACTAATAAATGTCTATGTGCCTAAAGAACCCCCTTGTCTTATAATCATTCAGGCTTCATGGAATTAGTGGTGCATAGCATTCAAACTCTGTTAATCCCATGTTAATATTGTAGAAATGTGGGGAATAGATGCCAAACACTTCTTAAGGTCACTCCTATAAAGAAAAAAAATAAAAAACATATTATCCACAACATCATCTATATTGTAGGGTATTATGGCTATGGTGAAATTTATTGTAGTAGGGTGATGAAGTCTCTTTGAGCCACTTTAAATTTCCTATTGTGTACAGTAGAAATTCCTCTACTTTGAAATTTGTTGGGAGAGGAAGTGCAACTTGAACGATTCTTTAATAATTAATAACTAGAAACTCTTTCCCTATGTCCTGCAAACATGACATACCATCTTTAGCTAGCTTTTGGACTTCTTATAGAGTTAGGCTTCTACAGTAATCCCTCCAATTTTTATACTAGCCAGTAATGGTTATGATTTATCTATATCAAGGACTCCAATGATTATTTTAGCTTCTATAAATGTTTTGTTTATAACTTTACTTTTATTTCTTCCCAAGTTTTTAGTAGGAGCTTGGTTAATAAATAATGGGAATGCCATATGGAATCTCCCTATTTGCTATCTAATTTTAAACATTATTGCCCAGTCTTTTCTTTATGGTATTCCATCCACAATTTCATTATAGATATACATATTGTTAGAGTTGTATTTATAAGATTATATATTTCTTAACATAAACTATGAATAATGGAATGATGTTTGGTTATGACTCTAAGAATCCTTACAATAATTGTTATTGTGCTTATGCTTTTGGTGGAAGAAGATAAAGTGATTCTGATTTGAGCTAGCACTGTGTATGAAATGATACTTATATATGAATTCATTAAACTTATTTTATTATGATGAAAATGAATGGGAGATTGGGGCTAGTTAATTCCTTTGAATTTCTATAATGATTACTTTGCCATGTTTATCTTGATTTTTTTGTTGAATTTAACTTTTAGGCTATCATGTAGGCAATTGTTGCTAAAGCACAGAGTGAATCAAAATGGAAACAATTAGGAGAACTTGTTGGAAATAACTCCAACTTTTGCGCTTCTCCTTTCTCCCCCTCGTTACTGCCCTTGGTTTTTCTTCACTCATGGTACCGCGGTATTACCGCCATACCACTGCCTTCCATTCTCTTGCCCGTGGTGGCACGGTGTTTACCGCCACCCTGCGACCTTCACTCTATGTGCTCACGGTTATGTGGTGAACACCGCTATACCACAACCAGCTCTTCGACCGTCCGTGGTAGCCTGGTCTTTGCTTGTCTTTTGGCTTCACCGCCTTACCGCGGCTTCCTCGATGGCCCATCACGGTAGCACAGCTTCCTTATTTTTTGCCTGCTCCTCTCCTCTTACCGCTATCCTGCATCTCCTTCATCCACTGCTCACGGTAACTCAGTTATCTCACACCCTCACCACCATACTGCAGGCTTGTCCTCTGTTGCTCATGGTAGCGCGGTAGCCTGCAGCTACACCACAATACCATGGTTCTATCTGGTGCCCCTCGCGGTAGAGCGGTACCCCACGGTATCACTGGGCCTCCCATCTCCTTGCGTGGTTGAGCGGTAAAGCTCATTTCTAGTGGCGGTCCTAGTGGAGTTCAAGCTAGCACATATTCAATTCTAAAGGACATGTACTTTTAATGTTTTTGGACGATGACATCTTGGCCTCTCTTAAAGGCCTTTAATATTGTAATTATTATATATATTTAGGTTATCATGTATTTTATATAAGATGTGATGTGAAAAGATAGGTGGCAAGAAGAAGCAAAATTGAAGTAGTTTAGAGCCGAAGCTTAGTGTGATGGAAAATAATTTTTGAAAGAATTAATATAATATAAGATTGTTGGGTTGTGTGTGTATGTCTCAATTTCTTAATTTTTGTGTTCAAAATTTAAATGAAGTTGTGTTTGATCATTTTCTTCCTCCTATTTTTCAATAAAGTGGTATCAGAGCCTTGTTGGTCAGGCTTACTGGGTGTAGAGTTTTGTGGTGAATTTGAGTGAAACTGTCATTGTCTAGTTTGATAAAATCCATAGAGTGTCTAGGAAATTCATCGAGTGGTGTTGTAGTAAAAAACAATAGTTATGTTTGCAAGTCTTAAGAACTTGTTTGGGGTTAGAAACCTGTGAAGAGAGTTGATAAGAAAAGACGTTTGAAAAAAGAAAAAAGGAAGTCGTTGCATTAGGAAGCCACAAGTACTTTGTCAATAGGAAAATTTGTTTGTTCATCAAGTATAAGTTTTCAAGTGAGAATCAATTCCTTGAAAGGGAGATATCAAAAGTGTTGAAAGTTTGCAAAAATTGAACCTAGTTTAGTTGACAGAGAGATTCAGGGAGTGTTTGAAGTTTGGAGAGAATTTTCTTTGTCAGTTGCTGAAAGAAGTAAACAGGAGGCAATGTACATCAAAAGAATGAAGGAGAATGCTTGAAGACGAATCACTGAGAAGAGCCAAAAATGTTGTGTTTTTGAAGACAAAGAGAAGAAGTCATAGTCACAAGAGAAGCTAAGCAGAAGCCCACAAGAAAAAGAAGTTGTTACAAGGAGATTTTCAGATTTGTGAAGATAGATACTAGTAAAGTGTTAAGAAGAAGAAACTATGAAAATAGTTATTGTGAATTGTAAAAAAAAGGGAAGAGGTTATGTTGAAGACTGAACAGAATACCTGTTTCCAAAACAAACAAAGAGTTGTAGACCCAACTGCTGAATTCCAGTCATGAGATTAAAAAAAGGTAAGTCGAAACTTCCTGTTACAAATGGGGAAAGTAGGAAAAAGGGTTAAGAAAGAAAATCAAAATCTGTTATCTGCAAAAGATGTTTTAGAGGAAGAACTATTTTTTCTTAAAGATGAACTAGGCATTGTTAAAAAGGAAAATGGGTGTTTTATTGAAAGAATAAAAGAGTTGTTAAAAGAGAAGTGTGTATTGTTAGATGAAAATGATGATCTTGAGAAAGAACTAAGAAAAGTTAGAGCTAGAAATGGAGAGCTAGAAGAAAGGTTGAAATCTTTTGAAGAGTTTAAGAAAATACATAAGGAATTTGAACAGAGAGTAAAGCAGTTTGATGAAATAGAGAAAAAGAGTGTAGATTTGGTAAAGATCTTGAAAAGGGTAGAAGAGGAAAATTGTTCACAGCTGAAGGAAATCATAAAATTGAAAGAAGAAAATGATAAATTAAGAGCTTATAGTGAATGTGTGAAAACAAAATCTTCAGCTTGTGATGTTTCTTGCGACACAGTATATTTGTGTATTTCATTTCAAAAATCTGTTCTTGTTGAAAATAATGGTGATGAAAAATGTCAAGATGAACATGATAAATAATTTGCAAATCTTGCTAGTTGTGATAATGTGTTAGAACCTGCAAAAGATGCTAGTTGTTTTGAAGAGAATGCAGGGTTAAAAATCATGAAAAGAATGGGTTATACCTGACAAGGTCTAGGCAAACAAGAACAAGGAAGGAGAGAGCCAATTGAGGCTTCTATGAGGCTGAAGTATGAAGGTCTCAAATATATCCCAGGAAAGTGAGATGGTGCTACAAGTGCAGGTAAATTTTTTCGTGAAATGAAGAGTGATGAGTGTTCTCATTGTCATAGGAAAGGTCATACCAAGGAGAAGTGTTAGGATTTACATCCGTGCAGGGTTTGTGGTTTGCAAAATCATTGTGAGGAAATGTGCTGGAATAAAGTGTCAAAGAATGAATCTGGTTCAGAATGCATAAAGATGGACTGTGGATGGATTAGTGACTCAGGTTGGCACAAGCTAATAGGTATGTTCAAAATATTCTACAAGTGCTCATATGTGAAGGTCAATAAAAAATTTGAGAGGTATGAATGTTCAAAAGAAATGGAAAATGTTTTGAGTGAAAAGAAATTGATGTCTAAAGAGACACTTTCATATTGTGAAGATATAGAAAGTTCCATCTTAATGTTTTGAAGAATTGATACAAAAGATATTGAAACTGCTGTTGCAGTTGAAGGGTTAATTGATTGGCATCATAATTGTGCATTGAAAAAAGGTTCGACAATTTTGAAGAGTTAGAAAACTTTGTTGTAATCTCATATCAAAGAACTACAAAGGAAGTCACAAGAACTTCCAATTTTGAGTATAGATGGGTCTTGTGTAAAGATATATACAAATTTAGAAAAGTAGTTGAAGCTACCATTGCAAAACTTAAAGTCTGATATAACAACATTTGTCAAAGAATCGGTCAGAGTAATGCTCAAAGATGTTTTTGAAAAGAAAGACATGAAGCTGTTAAGAAAGAAAATTGTAATAAAATTTGTTTGTACATTGGAGAAAAGTCATCATATGAATGGATAAAATAGAGGTCACAGCCGTAGTTGTTAAACATCACCATCTTGTGTAGAGGTTGAAAGTCACAGTCAAAATAATATCAAAAAGAGTCAGAGCCACAAATCTCAAGTCATACAACAAAAGTGTGTTCATGGATGAAGAATGTTATAAAATAAAATAAAAATGATAGTTTGAAAGCCTTAGAAATTTGGAAATTGTTTGGATCAACAGTTTGAATAGTTACAATAGTAAAAAGGAGTCATTGTTTGTTTGACAACAACTACAATGCAGAGAAGTTTCATTTGGAAGAGGAGGTTGAAATTTTTTAAATGTTGATTTGAAATATGTAACAAGGAAAATGAGAATGTCAGAATTCAACTACAACAAATGGAAGAAAGTGGAACAACTATTGGAGGAAGAAATAATACAGTTAAATGCAACAGCATCCAGTATGCAATATAAAGATAAAATATGGAACCAATGATAGGATTTCCTAGCACTAGGAAAGTGCCACTATGGAAAGAATTAAGGAAAATAAAAATAAGTCATTGGAAGGGATGAAATCAGCCTTGTGAGTTTGTGGTAATCTGAAACCACCTCCATCTGAGAATGGAACAACAGAAGCAAATTATATAATGAAATGTGAAAAAAGGAGCTGAAGATTGAAGGAAAGCAAAGATTATGAATGACTATCTCGATGAGGCCACAACCCTTGCAGAAAAACAAAGTTATTAATGGTTCAAGAAATGAATTTAAATCACCCGAAGCTGATCAAGAAGAGTTTGTTGAAGTCAAGTTGTAGAAGAAGGTTGAAGCCACAATACAGATTAAAAATTTGCATGATGCAAAAGGAACATTGAGAATGTTAATATATGAGCACAAGCTCGACTAGTCATGAAGGTAATAGTGGAGCTCAGTCTATAATAGAGAAGAGAGAAGAAGGAAGCAAAGATTCTTGGTTGATTATTGAAAAGAATTCAAAGAAAGGAGTTTCGAAAAGTTAGAAGAGAGCATTCAAATTGCTAAAGCTGAAGAAGATAAATTGAATCAACTAAGGAGAATTGAAGATTGGGAGAATGCAGCAACATTCGTAATAGACTTGGATATTGATCGGGAGTGAGCATTGTAAGAATTTGATTGAGCATAGTGATGGAAGTTGAATTTAAGGGGGATTGTTGGAAATAACTCCAACTTCTGCGTTTCTCCTTTCTCCCCCTCGTTACTGCCTTTGGTTTTTCTTCACTCGTGGTACCGTGGTATTACCGCCATACTGCTGCCTTCCATTCTCTTTCCCACAGTGGCGCGGTGTTTAGTGCCACGCCACGACCTTCACTCTATGTGCTCATGGTTATGCAGTGAACACTACAGCTAGCTCTTCGACCACCCGTGATAGCGCAGTCTTTCCTTGTCTTCTGGCTTCATTGCCTTACTGCGGCTTCCTCGATGGCCCCTCACGGTAGCGTGGTTTCCTTATTTTCTGCCTGCTCCTCTCCTCTTACTGTTGTCCCATGTCTCCTTCATCCACTACTCGTGGTAACTAGGTTATCTCATGCCCTCACCACCATTC
The DNA here is from genome assembly GCA_007115665.2 of Sequoiadendron giganteum. Classification (NCBI taxonomy): domain Eukaryota; kingdom Viridiplantae; phylum Streptophyta; class Pinopsida; order Cupressales; family Cupressaceae; genus Sequoiadendron; species Sequoiadendron giganteum. Next base: position 201,026,601 of record CM021100.1, read on the forward strand.
TGCATGCCTGTCCTCTGTCGCTCACGGTAGCATGGTATCCCATGGCTACACCCCGATACCGCGGTTCTATCCAGTGCCCCTCATGGTAGAGCGGTACCCTGCGATACCGCTGGGCCTCCCATCTCCTTGTGCGGTTGAGCAGTAAAACTCATTTCTAGTGGTAGTCCTAGTGGAGTTCGAGCTGGCACATATTCAATTCTAAAGGACATACTTTTAATGTTTTTAGATGATGAAATCTTGGCCTCTCTTAAAGGCTTTTAATATTGTAATTATTATATATATTTTTCATGTATTTTATATAAGATGTGATATGAAAAGATAGGTGGCAAGAAAATCAAAAAGTGCTCCCAAGAGCAGAGAAGGAAAAACATGTATCATCAATCTAAGGTACTTTTGAGAATGAAATCACAAGAATGTCAGAGGTATAAAGTTGCTCAGAAGAAGCAAAATTGAATTAGTTTAGAGTCGAAGCTTAGTGTGATGGAAAATAATTTTTGAAAGAATTAATATAATATAAGATTGTTAGGTTGTGTGTGTATGTCTCAATTTCTTAATTTTTGTGTTTAAAATTTAAATGAAGTTGTGTTTGATCATGTTCTTCCTCCTGTTTTTCAATAGAACTAGCCATGTCTTCTTGGAAAGGTATTGATTATCTAAACTTTAGTGGCTTGTTGAACTTATCATTTTTATCTTGTATTTATCAAAGATTGAAAGGCCCATGGAAATTTAGCAGATTGGTGTGGTCGTTGACACTTCAATACATTTGTATGTTTGAGTAGTGATAATTTATAAATCTAAGTTTTGGTTTTTGTTTTCTTTTTGGGATTTGCCTTACAAGGAATCCAGTAGATCATGTTGATTTGTGTTTTGGCATCATTTTTAAGATGCCAACGTGCATGTAATTGTTGTAATTTAAGAAGGTATTGTTTACATAGTGTACTATTTAGTTGTAGCTTCTGCCATATTGCTCATTTCTAATTATTTGCTAGTAAATAATAACATGAAATGGTTTTTCAGATTTCTTTAAGGCATATATGAATTTCATAATCTTCCAACACCTTTGAAAGTTTCTCAGGGCAGCCTTTATAATGGTATCTATAGATTCAATGGCAGGTCATTCCAATCACTTTTAGCATGAGCTCAAGAATTGATCCAATACCTCTGGTCTGGGATTAAGTTCTACTTGGAACCAAATCATTTATAGAGATATTCAATGTTTTTTTGTAACTTAGTTAGTTCCTCTTCTAATTTATTTGAGTTATATTTGTTTTCAAGGTCCAGTTTCATGAGTTTCATTCATTTTCCACTATAGGGCATGTATGTTTTATGACTTCAATGTATGCCTCAAAATTGTATAATTTTCATTATATTTTGCATCATCTTAAGACCTTATTTTCTATTGATTTTACAAATTTGTAAGGCTAGGGAAATTTTCTACTACTTAAAAGGTGGAACGGTAGACTACGGAGAAGAGCACAGTTCTCAACATGCCCATTATTTTTATGCATTATTTTCAAAGAATTATAATTGTTGTAAATTGTAGAAGAGGATGAAAAAGAAGAAAGATTTCATGAAAAAATAATAGCAAACATTATGGCCACTGAGCAAGAAGAAAACAATCCAACAAGTCTGCACACAAAACTGACAATGGTATATGATTTTTTCCTTTTGTTTCTATTCACATTCACATTTCACTAAGTTGCCTTGCCTTTTATAGATAGTTATATGACTTGTCTCAGACATGAAGTTTGTATTGTTAGATTCATTCCTAGCTTTTCCATTCATGCTAATATCTTCCAAATTCATTTTGTGCATATCTTGCAACTTGGACGCTTCATGAAACTCTCTCTTCTAGAGTAGAACAAACCCACACCAATATTTTTAAGGTAGCTACTTCAATCCAAGTTTTGAAGCTCTCATTTTATCATAGTTGATAGATGCTCACAAAGGTTGTGGGGTTTAGTGTTGCATTTGCCAAGGATATTTTCTTGAGAGTTTCCAAATATGTTTTCAATGAACCCATTTTTGTGCGAGCATACATTTCTTGATAGTAGTTATATTGACAACCTTTTCTTTTACAATGTCTCATCCATTGGATATTTGGCATAATTTCACAAATTCACAATCACCAAGGTTTTGAACTTTACATTTTTACAAATCTTCATCAACAGTTTGGTCTCCATTTACAACTTATAAAATTATGGGTTGCAATTAGTTTCTTTTCAGCACACTTCTACTTCTTGGACTGCAACAATATGTGGTAATCATTTGTTACTTGCTAATTCCATTCATGCATCAATTTGTTTCTAACCAAGGAAAACTAAACCGAAGATGCTTTCAAATGGCGAGCTATGTGTATTATGTTGCCATATTCTTAGGTTTTTCATTAGGAAACATGCACAGTTTCTACAAGCTATTGTTGTATGTGTTTGATACTAAACTAGATGCTTCAAAAAAAAATTAATATCACAATACGAATCACAATTATGAGGATTATAATCAACAAGAAAATGATTGCAATACACATCCATTTCCAACTACTCCTTTTTGGTGGTTTTTTGCAATTTGAAGTTGTTTCGTTCCATGCTCAACATAGTTTGAAGTTGTTTCCTTCCATGCTCAACATAATTTGCAGCATGGACAACATGATATTCAAAGTCATTTAGTTTCTCTCCCTGTGCATTTCTAAAGTGTTTAGACATTCATATTTGTTTCATTACTGAACTGTTTCGGATGCTCATTTAGTATTGGTAATTTTCTTGATACACAGATTTATCAGTTTCTTCCTATAGGATTTCTTGTATAAGAAGTTCTAAAATGTTTAGACATTCATATTTGTTTCATTACTGAACTATTTCGGATTCTCATTTAGTATTGGTAGTTTTCTTGATACACAGATTAATCAGTTTCTTCCTATAGTATTTCTTGTATGAGAAGCTATAAGTGTTTTAATATAGGCAGGAGACATGCACCTCAATTAATTTCAGCACATATACACCTCTACATTATGCAGGATTCCAAAATCATTAACATGAAATCGGTTTGGATTGCAGGAGCAATGTTTTTTGGTGTGGACATAGTTTATGTGAAGAAGAGATGCAAATTAAGATTCACTAGGCTCAAGTCTATTGTGAGGGAACAAAGCTTTTTAGATGTTATAGTTGCTACTACCTTGGTAGGCATGTATGTAAAATGAGGATGCATGCATAAGGCGGTGTAGTCAATTAGGAGGCTATGATATGCTTGTTTGTTTTGTTTTGTTGTGGCTATTGAAGGCTTTTCAAGATGTGAGTTGTGGTGCACCTGCACTTATTATTTTAACATTGTGTAGAACTACACTAAGGGGAATGCTTCATTAAAAATTATGTACTAATTTGCAATGATCAAAGACCAACTGTAAAACACTCATAACACTATTTTCCCTACACTTAGACCTACTTCAGGTAGGACTCCAGCTCACGCAAAGCACTTGTTCAACAATGTTTTTTTTTTCTACATTTGTAATATGGGTAAAATAACAGAAGCAAGAGTATAATGATGGAAGAAGAGGTTCAAGATATCATATTTACTACAATGGGGTTCCAAATAGCTTGGGTAGAGCATTTTAAGCGATTGGATGCATAGCTATAAAAAATAAATCTAAATTAGTTTGAACTAATTTTTTCGTCTTAAAAATTGAAATAAAACATGAGAAAATACTGGTTTGAATTAATTTCATCTTCAATCATTCAAGTAAAAAAGTGAGAATGTATATATATATATAAGAATCACTATCTATTAATTAAAATAAATATTATACATATTCACAAAAAAAAGGATGGGTGGTAAGAAGGCACACCTCGAAGCATCACATGGGTAGTGCCTAGAAATTAAAAAGCACTAAAAACAAGAAAAGCTTGCTAAGTGACAATAGTAGTGCCGATAGATGGAGGAGGGTCCTTGTCATCTGGCCTACCCCATACATTTTTGTGGTTCAAAGTGACATAAGGAGGGACCCAACTAACAACATCCTTCTCTTTATCTTCTTGTGGAGTGGGAGAAATCGCCAGGTCCAATTGTGAAAACCATTTTGAAGAAAAAATTGATCAATCAGGAGCTCCGCTGGAGGGCTAACTAGAAGCACGATCACCACCTCCTAAAGTTCCCCCAGAAGGACACCCCAAGGTAGCTTGGGGAGGAGGGGAGGGTGAATGTCTGCGAGGAGGTGAGTTGTTGTGATGTGGGTCCTAGGAGCAAGAATGTGGGCCACATGAGAGTCACTGAGAGAGCCACTCCTACATTGACATGCACCCACGAGGAGGTGAGCCACCTTGAGAGGAAGTAGGAGAAGGAAACACATGAGAAACTATGTAGGGGGCATCCCCCTAGTGATCTAGGAGCTCCTAAAGGTGAGGAACCTTAGGTGAAACTTTATTGGCTTGCACTTGAATCTATGATAACATATTAGAACATATAGTGGCTTTAGAAAAAATGGATACATTTTTATCAATCTGGCTATGAGAAAAAGTAATGGAGTTTTTGACTTTAAAAATTATGAAGAGGATTTCCACCCTGAAAGTGTGTCAAATCTATGTATATTTGTGGGGAAGGAAGGGCCAATTTCCCAATAGTACCATATGCTAGGAGAAAGGCTCAGGCTGAAAGGATTGAAAAAAATCATGAACCAATACCACAACTATTAAGCTCTGGAGGAGAACCAAAAAAAACTCTTCAAAGACTCAGGTTTCCCAAAAAAAGGGCAATGAGGGGAAGGAACTCCCATTTACATAAGCCAAGATTCCATTGGTAAGCCTTTTAAAAAATACACCAAGCAAACTGGTCAAGCTTGGGCTCAACAATAGTAGCCCACAAATTAGCAAATCTATGGTTCCAAACTAACAATTGGGATTGAATATGTCAC
>CM021100.1:201031600-201122846 GCA_007115665.2 Sequoiadendron giganteum
GCCATGTTTATCTTGATTTTTTTGTTGAATTTAACTTTTAGGCTATCATGTAGGCAATTGTTGCTAAAGCACAGAGTGAATCAAAATGGAAACAATTAGGAGAACTTGTTGGAAATAACTCCAACTTTTGCGCTTCTCCTTTCTCCCCCTCGTTACTGCCCTTGGTTTTTCTTCACTCATGGTACCGCGGTATTACCGCCATACCACTGCCTTCCATTCTCTTGCCCGTGGTGGCACGGTGTTTACCGCCACCCTGCGACCTTCACTCTATGTGCTCACGGTTATGTGGTGAACACCGCTATACCACAACCAGCTCTTCGACCGTCCGTGGTAGCCTGGTCTTTGCTTGTCTTTTGGCTTCACCGCCTTACCGCGGCTTCCTCGATGGCCCATCACGGTAGCACAGCTTCCTTATTTTTTGCCTGCTCCTCTCCTCTTACCGCTATCCTGCATCTCCTTCATCCACTGCTCACGGTAACTCAGTTATCTCACACCCTCACCACCATACTGCAGGCTTGTCCTCTGTTGCTCATGGTAGCGCGGTAGCCTGCAGCTACACCACAATACCATGGTTCTATCTGGTGCCCCTCGCGGTAGAGCGGTACCCCACGGTATCACTGGGCCTCCCATCTCCTTGCGTGGTTGAGCGGTAAAGCTCATTTCTAGTGGCGGTCCTAGTGGAGTTCAAGCTAGCACATATTCAATTCTAAAGGACATGTACTTTTAATGTTTTTGGACGATGACATCTTGGCCTCTCTTAAAGGCCTTTAATATTGTAATTATTATATATATTTAGGTTATCATGTATTTTATATAAGATGTGATGTGAAAAGATAGGTGGCAAGAAGAAGCAAAATTGAAGTAGTTTAGAGCCGAAGCTTAGTGTGATGGAAAATAATTTTTGAAAGAATTAATATAATATAAGATTGTTGGGTTGTGTGTGTATGTCTCAATTTCTTAATTTTTGTGTTCAAAATTTAAATGAAGTTGTGTTTGATCATTTTCTTCCTCCTATTTTTCAATAAAGTGGTATCAGAGCCTTGTTGGTCAGGCTTACTGGGTGTAGAGTTTTGTGGTGAATTTGAGTGAAACTGTCATTGTCTAGTTTGATAAAATCCATAGAGTGTCTAGGAAATTCATCGAGTGGTGTTGTAGTAAAAAACAATAGTTATGTTTGCAAGTCTTAAGAACTTGTTTGGGGTTAGAAACCTGTGAAGAGAGTTGATAAGAAAAGACGTTTGAAAAAAGAAAAAAGGAAGTCGTTGCATTAGGAAGCCACAAGTACTTTGTCAATAGGAAAATTTGTTTGTTCATCAAGTATAAGTTTTCAAGTGAGAATCAATTCCTTGAAAGGGAGATATCAAAAGTGTTGAAAGTTTGCAAAAATTGAACCTAGTTTAGTTGACAGAGAGATTCAGGGAGTGTTTGAAGTTTGGAGAGAATTTTCTTTGTCAGTTGCTGAAAGAAGTAAACAGGAGGCAATGTACATCAAAAGAATGAAGGAGAATGCTTGAAGACGAATCACTGAGAAGAGCCAAAAATGTTGTGTTTTTGAAGACAAAGAGAAGAAGTCATAGTCACAAGAGAAGCTAAGCAGAAGCCCACAAGAAAAAGAAGTTGTTACAAGGAGATTTTCAGATTTGTGAAGATAGATACTAGTAAAGTGTTAAGAAGAAGAAACTATGAAAATAGTTATTGTGAATTGTAAAAAAAAGGGAAGAGGTTATGTTGAAGACTGAACAGAATACCTGTTTCCAAAACAAACAAAGAGTTGTAGACCCAACTGCTGAATTCCAGTCATGAGATTAAAAAAAGGTAAGTCGAAACTTCCTGTTACAAATGGGGAAAGTAGGAAAAAGGGTTAAGAAAGAAAATCAAAATCTGTTATCTGCAAAAGATGTTTTAGAGGAAGAACTATTTTTTCTTAAAGATGAACTAGGCATTGTTAAAAAGGAAAATGGGTGTTTTATTGAAAGAATAAAAGAGTTGTTAAAAGAGAAGTGTGTATTGTTAGATGAAAATGATGATCTTGAGAAAGAACTAAGAAAAGTTAGAGCTAGAAATGGAGAGCTAGAAGAAAGGTTGAAATCTTTTGAAGAGTTTAAGAAAATACATAAGGAATTTGAACAGAGAGTAAAGCAGTTTGATGAAATAGAGAAAAAGAGTGTAGATTTGGTAAAGATCTTGAAAAGGGTAGAAGAGGAAAATTGTTCACAGCTGAAGGAAATCATAAAATTGAAAGAAGAAAATGATAAATTAAGAGCTTATAGTGAATGTGTGAAAACAAAATCTTCAGCTTGTGATGTTTCTTGCGACACAGTATATTTGTGTATTTCATTTCAAAAATCTGTTCTTGTTGAAAATAATGGTGATGAAAAATGTCAAGATGAACATGATAAATAATTTGCAAATCTTGCTAGTTGTGATAATGTGTTAGAACCTGCAAAAGATGCTAGTTGTTTTGAAGAGAATGCAGGGTTAAAAATCATGAAAAGAATGGGTTATACCTGACAAGGTCTAGGCAAACAAGAACAAGGAAGGAGAGAGCCAATTGAGGCTTCTATGAGGCTGAAGTATGAAGGTCTCAAATATATCCCAGGAAAGTGAGATGGTGCTACAAGTGCAGGTAAATTTTTTCGTGAAATGAAGAGTGATGAGTGTTCTCATTGTCATAGGAAAGGTCATACCAAGGAGAAGTGTTAGGATTTACATCCGTGCAGGGTTTGTGGTTTGCAAAATCATTGTGAGGAAATGTGCTGGAATAAAGTGTCAAAGAATGAATCTGGTTCAGAATGCATAAAGATGGACTGTGGATGGATTAGTGACTCAGGTTGGCACAAGCTAATAGGTATGTTCAAAATATTCTACAAGTGCTCATATGTGAAGGTCAATAAAAAATTTGAGAGGTATGAATGTTCAAAAGAAATGGAAAATGTTTTGAGTGAAAAGAAATTGATGTCTAAAGAGACACTTTCATATTGTGAAGATATAGAAAGTTCCATCTTAATGTTTTGAAGAATTGATACAAAAGATATTGAAACTGCTGTTGCAGTTGAAGGGTTAATTGATTGGCATCATAATTGTGCATTGAAAAAAGGTTCGACAATTTTGAAGAGTTAGAAAACTTTGTTGTAATCTCATATCAAAGAACTACAAAGGAAGTCACAAGAACTTCCAATTTTGAGTATAGATGGGTCTTGTGTAAAGATATATACAAATTTAGAAAAGTAGTTGAAGCTACCATTGCAAAACTTAAAGTCTGATATAACAACATTTGTCAAAGAATCGGTCAGAGTAATGCTCAAAGATGTTTTTGAAAAGAAAGACATGAAGCTGTTAAGAAAGAAAATTGTAATAAAATTTGTTTGTACATTGGAGAAAAGTCATCATATGAATGGATAAAATAGAGGTCACAGCCGTAGTTGTTAAACATCACCATCTTGTGTAGAGGTTGAAAGTCACAGTCAAAATAATATCAAAAAGAGTCAGAGCCACAAATCTCAAGTCATACAACAAAAGTGTGTTCATGGATGAAGAATGTTATAAAATAAAATAAAAATGATAGTTTGAAAGCCTTAGAAATTTGGAAATTGTTTGGATCAACAGTTTGAATAGTTACAATAGTAAAAAGGAGTCATTGTTTGTTTGACAACAACTACAATGCAGAGAAGTTTCATTTGGAAGAGGAGGTTGAAATTTTTTAAATGTTGATTTGAAATATGTAACAAGGAAAATGAGAATGTCAGAATTCAACTACAACAAATGGAAGAAAGTGGAACAACTATTGGAGGAAGAAATAATACAGTTAAATGCAACAGCATCCAGTATGCAATATAAAGATAAAATATGGAACCAATGATAGGATTTCCTAGCACTAGGAAAGTGCCACTATGGAAAGAATTAAGGAAAATAAAAATAAGTCATTGGAAGGGATGAAATCAGCCTTGTGAGTTTGTGGTAATCTGAAACCACCTCCATCTGAGAATGGAACAACAGAAGCAAATTATATAATGAAATGTGAAAAAAGGAGCTGAAGATTGAAGGAAAGCAAAGATTATGAATGACTATCTCGATGAGGCCACAACCCTTGCAGAAAAACAAAGTTATTAATGGTTCAAGAAATGAATTTAAATCACCCGAAGCTGATCAAGAAGAGTTTGTTGAAGTCAAGTTGTAGAAGAAGGTTGAAGCCACAATACAGATTAAAAATTTGCATGATGCAAAAGGAACATTGAGAATGTTAATATATGAGCACAAGCTCGACTAGTCATGAAGGTAATAGTGGAGCTCAGTCTATAATAGAGAAGAGAGAAGAAGGAAGCAAAGATTCTTGGTTGATTATTGAAAAGAATTCAAAGAAAGGAGTTTCGAAAAGTTAGAAGAGAGCATTCAAATTGCTAAAGCTGAAGAAGATAAATTGAATCAACTAAGGAGAATTGAAGATTGGGAGAATGCAGCAACATTCGTAATAGACTTGGATATTGATCGGGAGTGAGCATTGTAAGAATTTGATTGAGCATAGTGATGGAAGTTGAATTTAAGGGGGATTGTTGGAAATAACTCCAACTTCTGCGTTTCTCCTTTCTCCCCCTCGTTACTGCCTTTGGTTTTTCTTCACTCGTGGTACCGTGGTATTACCGCCATACTGCTGCCTTCCATTCTCTTTCCCACAGTGGCGCGGTGTTTAGTGCCACGCCACGACCTTCACTCTATGTGCTCATGGTTATGCAGTGAACACTACAGCTAGCTCTTCGACCACCCGTGATAGCGCAGTCTTTCCTTGTCTTCTGGCTTCATTGCCTTACTGCGGCTTCCTCGATGGCCCCTCACGGTAGCGTGGTTTCCTTATTTTCTGCCTGCTCCTCTCCTCTTACTGTTGTCCCATGTCTCCTTCATCCACTACTCGTGGTAACTAGGTTATCTCATGCCCTCACCACCATTCTGCATGCCTGTCCTCTGTCGCTCACGGTAGCATGGTATCCCATGGCTACACCCCGATACCGCGGTTCTATCCAGTGCCCCTCATGGTAGAGCGGTACCCTGCGATACCGCTGGGCCTCCCATCTCCTTGTGCGGTTGAGCAGTAAAACTCATTTCTAGTGGTAGTCCTAGTGGAGTTCGAGCTGGCACATATTCAATTCTAAAGGACATACTTTTAATGTTTTTAGATGATGAAATCTTGGCCTCTCTTAAAGGCTTTTAATATTGTAATTATTATATATATTTTTCATGTATTTTATATAAGATGTGATATGAAAAGATAGGTGGCAAGAAAATCAAAAAGTGCTCCCAAGAGCAGAGAAGGAAAAACATGTATCATCAATCTAAGGTACTTTTGAGAATGAAATCACAAGAATGTCAGAGGTATAAAGTTGCTCAGAAGAAGCAAAATTGAATTAGTTTAGAGTCGAAGCTTAGTGTGATGGAAAATAATTTTTGAAAGAATTAATATAATATAAGATTGTTAGGTTGTGTGTGTATGTCTCAATTTCTTAATTTTTGTGTTTAAAATTTAAATGAAGTTGTGTTTGATCATGTTCTTCCTCCTGTTTTTCAATAGAACTAGCCATGTCTTCTTGGAAAGGTATTGATTATCTAAACTTTAGTGGCTTGTTGAACTTATCATTTTTATCTTGTATTTATCAAAGATTGAAAGGCCCATGGAAATTTAGCAGATTGGTGTGGTCGTTGACACTTCAATACATTTGTATGTTTGAGTAGTGATAATTTATAAATCTAAGTTTTGGTTTTTGTTTTCTTTTTGGGATTTGCCTTACAAGGAATCCAGTAGATCATGTTGATTTGTGTTTTGGCATCATTTTTAAGATGCCAACGTGCATGTAATTGTTGTAATTTAAGAAGGTATTGTTTACATAGTGTACTATTTAGTTGTAGCTTCTGCCATATTGCTCATTTCTAATTATTTGCTAGTAAATAATAACATGAAATGGTTTTTCAGATTTCTTTAAGGCATATATGAATTTCATAATCTTCCAACACCTTTGAAAGTTTCTCAGGGCAGCCTTTATAATGGTATCTATAGATTCAATGGCAGGTCATTCCAATCACTTTTAGCATGAGCTCAAGAATTGATCCAATACCTCTGGTCTGGGATTAAGTTCTACTTGGAACCAAATCATTTATAGAGATATTCAATGTTTTTTTGTAACTTAGTTAGTTCCTCTTCTAATTTATTTGAGTTATATTTGTTTTCAAGGTCCAGTTTCATGAGTTTCATTCATTTTCCACTATAGGGCATGTATGTTTTATGACTTCAATGTATGCCTCAAAATTGTATAATTTTCATTATATTTTGCATCATCTTAAGACCTTATTTTCTATTGATTTTACAAATTTGTAAGGCTAGGGAAATTTTCTACTACTTAAAAGGTGGAACGGTAGACTACGGAGAAGAGCACAGTTCTCAACATGCCCATTATTTTTATGCATTATTTTCAAAGAATTATAATTGTTGTAAATTGTAGAAGAGGATGAAAAAGAAGAAAGATTTCATGAAAAAATAATAGCAAACATTATGGCCACTGAGCAAGAAGAAAACAATCCAACAAGTCTGCACACAAAACTGACAATGGTATATGATTTTTTCCTTTTGTTTCTATTCACATTCACATTTCACTAAGTTGCCTTGCCTTTTATAGATAGTTATATGACTTGTCTCAGACATGAAGTTTGTATTGTTAGATTCATTCCTAGCTTTTCCATTCATGCTAATATCTTCCAAATTCATTTTGTGCATATCTTGCAACTTGGACGCTTCATGAAACTCTCTCTTCTAGAGTAGAACAAACCCACACCAATATTTTTAAGGTAGCTACTTCAATCCAAGTTTTGAAGCTCTCATTTTATCATAGTTGATAGATGCTCACAAAGGTTGTGGGGTTTAGTGTTGCATTTGCCAAGGATATTTTCTTGAGAGTTTCCAAATATGTTTTCAATGAACCCATTTTTGTGCGAGCATACATTTCTTGATAGTAGTTATATTGACAACCTTTTCTTTTACAATGTCTCATCCATTGGATATTTGGCATAATTTCACAAATTCACAATCACCAAGGTTTTGAACTTTACATTTTTACAAATCTTCATCAACAGTTTGGTCTCCATTTACAACTTATAAAATTATGGGTTGCAATTAGTTTCTTTTCAGCACACTTCTACTTCTTGGACTGCAACAATATGTGGTAATCATTTGTTACTTGCTAATTCCATTCATGCATCAATTTGTTTCTAACCAAGGAAAACTAAACCGAAGATGCTTTCAAATGGCGAGCTATGTGTATTATGTTGCCATATTCTTAGGTTTTTCATTAGGAAACATGCACAGTTTCTACAAGCTATTGTTGTATGTGTTTGATACTAAACTAGATGCTTCAAAAAAAAATTAATATCACAATACGAATCACAATTATGAGGATTATAATCAACAAGAAAATGATTGCAATACACATCCATTTCCAACTACTCCTTTTTGGTGGTTTTTTGCAATTTGAAGTTGTTTCGTTCCATGCTCAACATAGTTTGAAGTTGTTTCCTTCCATGCTCAACATAATTTGCAGCATGGACAACATGATATTCAAAGTCATTTAGTTTCTCTCCCTGTGCATTTCTAAAGTGTTTAGACATTCATATTTGTTTCATTACTGAACTGTTTCGGATGCTCATTTAGTATTGGTAATTTTCTTGATACACAGATTTATCAGTTTCTTCCTATAGGATTTCTTGTATAAGAAGTTCTAAAATGTTTAGACATTCATATTTGTTTCATTACTGAACTATTTCGGATTCTCATTTAGTATTGGTAGTTTTCTTGATACACAGATTAATCAGTTTCTTCCTATAGTATTTCTTGTATGAGAAGCTATAAGTGTTTTAATATAGGCAGGAGACATGCACCTCAATTAATTTCAGCACATATACACCTCTACATTATGCAGGATTCCAAAATCATTAACATGAAATCGGTTTGGATTGCAGGAGCAATGTTTTTTGGTGTGGACATAGTTTATGTGAAGAAGAGATGCAAATTAAGATTCACTAGGCTCAAGTCTATTGTGAGGGAACAAAGCTTTTTAGATGTTATAGTTGCTACTACCTTGGTAGGCATGTATGTAAAATGAGGATGCATGCATAAGGCGGTGTAGTCAATTAGGAGGCTATGATATGCTTGTTTGTTTTGTTTTGTTGTGGCTATTGAAGGCTTTTCAAGATGTGAGTTGTGGTGCACCTGCACTTATTATTTTAACATTGTGTAGAACTACACTAAGGGGAATGCTTCATTAAAAATTATGTACTAATTTGCAATGATCAAAGACCAACTGTAAAACACTCATAACACTATTTTCCCTACACTTAGACCTACTTCAGGTAGGACTCCAGCTCACGCAAAGCACTTGTTCAACAATGTTTTTTTTTTCTACATTTGTAATATGGGTAAAATAACAGAAGCAAGAGTATAATGATGGAAGAAGAGGTTCAAGATATCATATTTACTACAATGGGGTTCCAAATAGCTTGGGTAGAGCATTTTAAGCGATTGGATGCATAGCTATAAAAAATAAATCTAAATTAGTTTGAACTAATTTTTTCGTCTTAAAAATTGAAATAAAACATGAGAAAATACTGGTTTGAATTAATTTCATCTTCAATCATTCAAGTAAAAAAGTGAGAATGTATATATATATATAAGAATCACTATCTATTAATTAAAATAAATATTATACATATTCACAAAAAAAAGGATGGGTGGTAAGAAGGCACACCTCGAAGCATCACATGGGTAGTGCCTAGAAATTAAAAAGCACTAAAAACAAGAAAAGCTTGCTAAGTGACAATAGTAGTGCCGATAGATGGAGGAGGGTCCTTGTCATCTGGCCTACCCCATACATTTTTGTGGTTCAAAGTGACATAAGGAGGGACCCAACTAACAACATCCTTCTCTTTATCTTCTTGTGGAGTGGGAGAAATCGCCAGGTCCAATTGTGAAAACCATTTTGAAGAAAAAATTGATCAATCAGGAGCTCCGCTGGAGGGCTAACTAGAAGCACGATCACCACCTCCTAAAGTTCCCCCAGAAGGACACCCCAAGGTAGCTTGGGGAGGAGGGGAGGGTGAATGTCTGCGAGGAGGTGAGTTGTTGTGATGTGGGTCCTAGGAGCAAGAATGTGGGCCACATGAGAGTCACTGAGAGAGCCACTCCTACATTGACATGCACCCACGAGGAGGTGAGCCACCTTGAGAGGAAGTAGGAGAAGGAAACACATGAGAAACTATGTAGGGGGCATCCCCCTAGTGATCTAGGAGCTCCTAAAGGTGAGGAACCTTAGGTGAAACTTTATTGGCTTGCACTTGAATCTATGATAACATATTAGAACATATAGTGGCTTTAGAAAAAATGGATACATTTTTATCAATCTGGCTATGAGAAAAAGTAATGGAGTTTTTGACTTTAAAAATTATGAAGAGGATTTCCACCCTGAAAGTGTGTCAAATCTATGTATATTTGTGGGGAAGGAAGGGCCAATTTCCCAATAGTACCATATGCTAGGAGAAAGGCTCAGGCTGAAAGGATTGAAAAAAATCATGAACCAATACCACAACTATTAAGCTCTGGAGGAGAACCAAAAAAAACTCTTCAAAGACTCAGGTTTCCCAAAAAAAGGGCAATGAGGGGAAGGAACTCCCATTTACATAAGCCAAGATTCCATTGGTAAGCCTTTTAAAAAATACACCAAGCAAACTGGTCAAGCTTGGGCTCAACAATAGTAGCCCACAAATTAGCAAATCTATGGTTCCAAACTAACAATTGGGATTGAATATGTCACCTTTGGTTCAAACTATTAACCATTGGGAGATGAGGACAAAGCTACTAGTAACCATGTCGGGGCTTCTAGTTCCTAAAAGGGGTATTAGGACCCCACTTTCAATCTTTCCACCAAGGCTTGGTGGAATAGATACCAACTTTGTGAAGCATGTCAACCAGAATAGCATAAATAAAAGGTTTTGAGGATGTTTCTTCTCTCATGTGTCACTTTCCAAAGTTCCTTATCTCTCCTCAAATTGGAAATATTCCTAATAAGGCTATGCCTCCTTCCCCAAAAAACATTAAATGTGAATGATCATAGAAACGACGCTTCTTTGAAGGTGGTTCTCACATATTTCTTTAGATTTAAGACAATTTTTTTTAGAGGTTCAAATGTTAATCATTGAATGAAATCAAGAGGAAAAAGAAGAAAATAAAAAAATTAGGAAATGACAAGTTTATGATAAGCCTACAATCCCATGTTAAGATGAAATAGGGATCATAGGAAGAATGATGTTTTATTTTGATATATGTATTCTTTATGATTATTAGAAGGCTTATTTTAGATTTAGTTTCACCCCACTTGGACATTGGTTGAGCTTTTTGTTTATCATTTGCATCTCTATTGACATGGTTGATGCTCAAACATAATTTTAATTTTTCAAGTATTATGTTTAAAGATAGTGGAACACAAGGCTACAATCTATTTAGCAAAAAAGTACATGTCTAATTTTAGTGCATATGTGAACAAGGTAGAAGTCTTAATTTTACATAATTTCACTATGGGTTCTATCTAACCCATGGAGGATTAGATTACATCATCTTCCATTTAAGTTATCATTTATCTTTGCCACTTAGATCATTATGGTTTTAATCTAACTCATGGGGGAGTTATATAATCAAAGGAACCATTATAATAACATCTCTGATCTCAAAAGCTCAGAATATAGTCATAGTATCAAATGTAAGAAATATGACACAATTACGAACCCTTGAGTAATTAAGATTAATAATAGTGATTAAAAGTAATATTTAAATTAATCTAAATAATACTTATAAGATCAAACATAAGGCTAATGACATGGAATGGGGGACAATTTAGTAACCATACTTGAGATTTTAGAAAGGAATAGACATTGTATAAAAGTGCAAAAGCCATAATGTTTATGCATTCTAGCATGCAAGGGATATATAAACAAAATTCATCTCATTTTATATTTGCATTATTACCCACAACATAACATGCTTGTGTTATGTTTCACATTTATTTTGCACAATATAATTCATACACATTATAACACATACACATTTTGAATACTTTGAGTTTAATTTTTTTATGATCTCATCTATTTAAGTTAGATTTTTTTCTAAGAGTTAGACATTTCTATTGGCTACTAAATTTATATTTTTTACATAAAACAAAAAATTCAAACTTCAACCTCATTAGCTTTATGTGTTTTACAATGAAATTTTACAAAATCACCACCAAAGATATAAGTTAAGATATTTATTTATTTATTATTCTAAATATTGTTATATTCCTCCAATACATATATATTGTCTTTCTTTTTATATAACTCTTGATTTTTTCATCAAGATTAAAAAAAAATATATACATTTTCAATTAATTTTGTATAAATTATATGATCGAAACATTTAAAGATGCAATGTTCATGATACATCAACTTTGAAAATTAATAATAAAATACAAATTATAATATTAAATATAAATTAAAATAACCTGTTTGATATAATCAACAAAATGCACTAAACGCTATGACCCATTAACTGTAGAACACCATTAAAGTTTCACCCTATTATAAATTTCAGTATATCTAACTTCTTTTCATAAAATTATCCTCTAGATAAGGGAAAGTGATCCAAGACTATATAAAAAAAGCTAGAGATCTAGTGAAGGCCACTGCGAGTGGAACGGATGTGTTGGCCCAACACTTTGAGGGTCGAAGGTAGTCCCGCTGAAGCTTCTACCAAGTCCTTGACAATATTCTCAAATCCATTTACTGGATAAGACTGACCGAACGCATACCAGCAGAAGAGCTCTCTCGCGGTCTTCGTTTCCAGACATTTTAGTTAATAGATTTTAGAGATCCCAAATGATTGGAGAAGGCTTATGTCACGTGAAGTAACAATAATTAAAGCTCCGTATTTGAGGAATTCATTAACTACAAGTGCTTCCAGCTTCTCCACTTGGTTAATTCCATCTATAACAATAAAGGGCTCTGAATACCAACTCTCCAGTTGCGATTTGATCACATCTGCCCCCAAACTTCCCTTTGTGTGGCTGGAAGTAAAAGAAGCTATTGAAAGTTGCACTGCAAATCTTAGATCACAAACAAGTTTGTTCTGCAACTTGGCCATTGTTTTGTCTGCATGTGCTTGGCTTACGTCAGACATAAAACTTGATCTACAAAACAAAGGTTGCTTGCGGTTGTAAAATTGTTTGACCACGGTTGTTTTCCCCACTCCTGGCCGGCATCCTACAATCCCAATAATGTTACCCTTTATTGTATTGTTGTGTTGTAAATCCTGTGATATCATACTCTCGAGTTCTTCAACAGATTCATCAAGTCCCACTGGATATTCTGCAACATGTAACTTGTAGCTATCTTTAACCTTTTCAGTTCCATTAATACGCTATCCACAACATTTTTTCATAGAATACCAAAATCACTGAGCAAAAAACACCAGAAAAAGGTGATCATGAAAACCATGGTACAATAAATAATAATCTTGTTGGAGTTTCACTCCACTCCCACGTCCGTCTCCAGCTTATAGCGTGCCTCTGCATCGTCTGTCAATCCTGCTCGCAGTTTGGCAGTCTCCATGAGCTCTCTCCACATTATCGCGCTATCAAACTTACCTGCTCACGGTGCCGCGATGTCCCCCACGATACCACGGCCTCACTGCTCACAACACACAGTCTGGCAGTGGTCGTTCTCTCCATCTACTGGGTTATCGCAGACTAACCACATGATGCCTGTGACAATGTGGTTAACCACTAGGAAGCCGTTACCATTGTCACACGGTCTGTTTGCTAATTGCTCGCGGTGGCGAGGTGATTACCACCACATCGTGACCGTCCCGTTCCCTGACCCTAGTAACGCGGGCTAATAATTTGTGCCCGGTCACCGCTCTACCATTTGTCCTCTGTTCCCTCACCATGGTATAGCGGTTCTATTCCTTTGGTCAGTAGTCTTCACCGTGTTACCACGAGGATTTTCTCTCTCCTCCACGATGATGCGGTATGTTCATTTTTTACGGTGGTAGTTAGTGCATGGTGTGATGGTGGACAACTTGGATAGAAGGACAGATATTTAAATTCATAGGACAATTTTTATTATGCCTTAGGACATGTTTTATTTCGATTGGACGTGATTTGGTTGGCTTATATTATTAGCCTTTAATTTTGTTTTGATAACTTGTGTCTGTGGACTTTGATTGATAATGGGATGTTTGTAATTTTTTGAGAGACAAAAAATTTAATATTGAGATTGCTCTGAAGTAGAAAAAAAAAAATTGTTGTTCTGCGTTAATGTTTTAGAGAATAATATATGAATTTTATTTTATGCTCTCTGCCTACTCCTTCACTTGGTATCAGAGCATAAGGTTATTGTAGAGTGTTTAGAGAGTCTGAAAAGATGGCTGCAAGCACAAGCTTGTCTAATCCCCAAATTCCACAGTTAAATGGAAAGAATTATGACAACTGGTCTATAACAATGAGAGCCTTGTTCTATTCACAAGATTTATGGGAGTTTGTAGAAAATGGGTTTCCAGAACCAGCAGATGCAACAACATATAATGCTCTAACTCAAGCAAAGAAATACCTGTTGAAGGACAACAAGAAGAAAGACTCAAAGGCACATTTTTTCATTTTACAAGGTGTACATGAAAGCATTTTTCCAAGAATTTCAGCCACAACTAGGTCAAAGAAAGCATGGTACATTTTACAAATAGCTTACCAAGGAATGGACAAAGTTAAAATTGCAAAGTTGCAAATACTGAGAAGAGAGTTTGAGACACTGTATATGAAATATAATGAGCCTGTAGATTCATATTTCACCCAGATAATGAGACTGGTAAACCAGATGAGAACACATGGTCAGACACTAGAAGATGTCAAAGTTGTAGAAAAGATTTTAAGAAGTTTACCCACAAAATTTGAGTCAATTTCAGTCACTATAGAGGAGACAAAGGATCTCACACAATATTCAATTGGTGAGCTTTATGCTTCACTTATTTCTCATGAGCACAGACTCGCCAAAATAACAAATATCTCATTGGAACATGCATTCAAGTCACAAGCTTCATTTAACCAAGGAAGAGGCAGAGGTAGAACGAATTTCAGAGCAAGAGGAAGAGGTTACAACAGAGGTGGAAGAAACAACCCGTCAAGTTCAAGTGGAAGAGGCAGTAGCCAAAACCCATCTCAAAATTATCCTCAAGGACATAGGTATGAAAAATCTCAGGTCCAATGCCATTATTGTAAAAGGTTTGGACATTACATGAATGAGTGTAGGAAGAAGCAATATGATATGAGTAGGCAAAATGCAAAATTTACTAAAGAGAGTCATGATCATAGATCAGATAGAAGCACAATGTTTTTAGCCTGTAATGTAGCACAAGCTAGTGAGAAAGAAGTTTGGTTTTTAGACTCAGGCTGTAGTAACCACATGACAGGAAATTTAGAGTTGTTTACAAGCCTAGATGAGAATATCAAGTCAGATGTCACCCTGGGTAATGACAACAAAGTGTCAGTTAAAGGAAAGGGAAATGTTAACATTCTGACTAAGCAGGGGGAGCAAAAATATATCTCAGATGTTTATTTTGTGCCTGGTCTGAAACATAATTTGATGACTGTTGGACAGTTAGTTCAAAAGGGTTATAGAGTGACTTTCAAAAATGGGTTGTGCACTATTTTAGATAAATACCAAGTAGCCAGTTGATAGCTAAGCTCAAAATGACAAACAATAGAATGTTTCCTTTAAGAATTCAGTCAACTTTGAGCACAAACTATGCACAAGCACAAGAAGAGTCAACTGTGATTCAGACTGTCTTTCAGGCAAAGGTAAAAGATGAAAACTAGTTGTGGCACTTAAGATTTGGTCATTTGAATTTTGGTGGTCTGAATTTTCTTCATAGGAAGAGTATGGTAAAATGAATTCCATTAATTGAAAAATTCGAGAGAGTTTTTGAAGGTTGCATACTAGGAAAGCAACATAGAGAGTCTTTCCCAGCAGGAAAATCCACAAGAGAAAAATCCCCATTAGAAATTATTCATTCAGACTTGTGTGGCCCAATGCAAACACCTTCAATAGGTGGTAGTTATTATTTTATGACTTTCATAGATGATTATTCAAGGAAGACATGGGTCTGTTTCCTAAAACAAAAAAGTGAAGCATTTAATTTTTTTTGTCAGTTTAAGTCTCTTGCTAAAAAACAGAGTGGTTATTTTATCAAAGTGCTGAGAACAGATAAAGGAGGTGAATATGTTTCAAAAGAATTTTTAAATTTCTACAAAGAACATGGTATACACAAGCAATTCGCAACAAGATACACACCTCAACAGAACGGTGTGTTGAGAGAAAAAATAGAACCATAATGGAGATGGCTAGAAATATGCTAAAAGCTAAGCATTTAACTAATGAATTTTAGGCTGAAGTTGTATCTTGTGCAACATACATTATGAACAGATGCCCAACGAAAAGTGTGATGAATATTATTCCTGAGGAAGCCTGAACTAGTAAAAAGCACAGTGTATCTCACATGAGATTTTTTGGATGTGTTACATATTCACATGTACCTGATGAATTGAGAAGAAAACTTGATAACAAAGGAGAGAAATGCATTTTTGTTGGATATAGTGATGAATCCAAAGCATATAAATTGTTCAATCCAACAACTAAGAAAGTGATAATCAATAGAGATGTTCAATTTGTTGAAGATGAAGCATGGGATGGAAGTAGAGAGAGCACAGTTAATGTTACAGTCAATATCCCTCAAGAGGAAAGTGAAATTTCAGTTCAACGAATGTACCTGCTGTCCCTATTCAACCTCAACCAAGTGATCAACCAGTGACACCAACAAACAATGTTAGAACAACAACAAGAGAACTGCAGATGCCAACCATAGCAAGAACTTCTGGCGTAGGACCTTCAAGTCCACATTCTGCAGATTCGAGTGATTTATCAAACCCAACTTTAGCAAGCATGAGGAGACAAAAAATTAGAAGTATGAGTGATATTTATAATCAGAATGATGGTGAGAATGATTCACAACAATTTACACTCTTTTCTTTTTATTCTCAAGCTGAAGATCCAATTCATTATGAAGAAGCAATCAAAGAGGAGAAGTGGATAACAACAATGGATGATGAGATAGAATCAATTGAAAACAATCAGACATGGGAGTTGCAAAGTCTTCCAAAAGACAAGCAAGTAATTGGTGTTAAATGGATTTATAAGACAAAATTGAATGCAAATGGAGAAGTGCAGAAACACAAAGAAAGATTGGTATGGAAAGGTTATGCACAGCAACCTGGAATTGATTATACTGAAACTTTTGCACCTGCTGCATGCCTTGACATAGTCAGAATGATACTTGCCTTAAGAGCACAAAATATATGGTTAGTTCATCAAATGGATGTGAAGTCAGCATTTTTAAATGGCTATCTTGAAGAGGAAGTTTACATTGAACAACCACCTGGATATGAAATATTGGGACAAGAAGATAAAGTCTATAAATTGAAAAAAGCCTTGTATGGTCTGAAATAAGCCCCAAAAGCTTGGTATAGTAGAATAGATAGTTACTTCATACAAAATGGTTTTACTAGATGTTGCAGTGAAGCAACCCTGTACACCAAG
This sequence comes from Sequoiadendron giganteum, assembly GCA_007115665.2. Taxonomy (NCBI): domain Eukaryota; kingdom Viridiplantae; phylum Streptophyta; class Pinopsida; order Cupressales; family Cupressaceae; genus Sequoiadendron; species Sequoiadendron giganteum. The sequence goes on from CM021100.1 coordinate 201,048,302, forward strand.
TTAAATGAAAATGGTGAAATTTTAATTATTTGTCTTTATGTTGATGATTTAGTCTTAACTGAAAATCTGCCAATTGAATTGTTCAAAGCAGCAATGATGAAAGAGTTTGAAATGACAGACTTAGGTTTGATGAAGTATTTTCTGGGCATTGAGGTAACACAAAATGAAAATGAAAATTTTATTTCTGAGACTAACTATGCAAATGATGTTTTAAAGAGATTTAACATGATGAATTGTAAGTCAGCACCCACTCCAATGGTCATTGGTCTGAAGCTTAATAAAGAGGACAAAGGTTTAGAAGTGAATTCAACTTTGTACAAATAGTTGGTAGGGAGTTTGATGTACCTAATAGCCACAAGGCCAGACATTATGTATGCAGTAAGTTTAATCTCCAGATTCATGGAAGCACCAAATGAGTCACATTGGATGGCTGGAAAGAGAATTTTGAGGTACATTAATGGAACAAGAAATTATGGCATTCAATATACAAGAACAAATGATTCAAACTAACTGGTTTTACAGACAGTGACTGTGTCGGCAACATTGATGATAGAAAAAGCACATGAGGCTATGTTTTTCACTTTGGCAGTGGAGTTGTTGCATGGGCTTCTAAAAAAAAACCAATTGTTACATTGTCTTTAGTTGAAGCTGAGTATGTTGCAGCCTCTAGTGCATCTTGCCAGGTAGTTTGGATGAGAAGATTGTTGAAGGAGATTCAGAATGAGTAGTCAGATGCCACAAAAATCTTCTGCGACAACAATTTTGCTATTGCTCTATCAAAGAACCCTGTATTTCATAAACGCAAGAAGCATATTGAAACTCGGTTCACTTCATCATGGATTTGATCAACAATGGCGAAATCATTTTGGAGTTCTACAGGATGGGGGAGTAGCAAGCTGGCATTTTTACCAAAGCACTAGGCAAATATGAATTCATACGTCAAAGAGATCGGCTGGTCTGCGGGAGTTGTGTTCAAGGGGGAGTGTTGGAGTCTCACTCCAGTCCCGCGTCCATTTCTAGCTTATACCGCACCCCCACGCCATCTGTCGTTCCTGCTCGTGGTTTGGTGGTCTCCATGAGCTCTCACCGCATTACCGTGCCATCAAACTTACTTGCTCATGGTAGTGCGGTGTTCCCCATGATACCGCAGTCTCACTGTTCACAACACGCAATCTGGCGGTGGCACATGATGCCTGCGGCAATGCGGTTAACTACTAGGAAGCCGTTACCACTGTCATGCGGTCTGTTTGCTAACTGCTCGCGGCGGCGATGTGACTACTGCCACACTGCGACCATCCTATTCCCTGACCATGGTAACACTGGCTAACATTTTGTGCTCGGTCACCGCTCTATCGCTGGTCGTCTGTTCCCTCACTGCGATATAGCGGTTCTATTCCTTTGGTTAGTAGTCTTCATCGTGTTACCGTGAGGACTTTTTCTCTCTTTCGCGGTGATGCGGTATGTTCATTTTTGATGGTGGCAGTTAGTGCATGGTGTGCTGGCGGACAGCTTGGATAGAAGGATGGATATTTAAATTCATAGGACAATTTTTATTATGCTTTAGGACATGTTTTATTTCGATCGGACGTGATTTGGATGGCTTATATTATTAGCCTTTAATTTGGTTTTGATAACTTGTGTCTATGGACTTTGATTGATAATGGGATGTTTGTAATTTTTTGAGAGACAAAAAAAATTTAATATTGAGATTGCTCTGAAGTAGAAAAAAAAAAAATTCTGCTGTTCTGCATTAATGTTTTAAAGAATAATATATGAATTTTATTTTCTGCTCTCTGCCTACTCCTTCATATCTTAAGTAATTTTTCAAGTTGACCATTCAGTTACTTAGATATTAATTACATTTTATTACCGTGAATTGAAAGTGGAAAAATAGTGTAATCTAGGTGGAGGAATAAGATTGAACTGTACTCGGTAAAAATGGTTTCATTGCATTTATTTTTATTTCCATTTGAATCAATAAATGGCCATAGCTATATCCAAAAACAACTAGAAAACATTGCTTTGAATAAAGATAAAAGCATAAAAAGCGCAGACGTACTCATCTGGTTTTAATTCTATGCCAGCAATAAATGAGACTTTCTTTAGCGCTTCTTTCCATTGTTGAAGTTTATCAATATATTTCCCCTCCTTTTCATATTTGGCAAAAGCATCCGCATAAATTCCTTTGTTGATGTAGGGTAGATCAGATTGGCAAACATTATAAAAATGTGCACAATCTTGGCCTTAATCTGAGACAAGAGAGAAAGTTCGGCCAAACACCAGGGCGAGTAAGCATAGTTTTGGGAGAAAATGGCTATATGAACTGGATACGTTCTAATGGCTTGTTCTTTGTCCACGGAAAATAAGTTTCCCAATAACACTTGTGGCGAAGCCATGAAAACACTCAATCCCAAATGTTGGATATAATGAAAAAGGATACTTCCAAATGGGGTTTCTGACATCAGAGCTTCTATAGCTGATAAATACATCGTAGTTTCTAGAAGATAAATCTTGACTGGGAAGAGATGGAGTAGGACATGAAAAAGAGGGTCTGATTACAGCAAAGTTATTCTCCTCTTCTGTTTCGCCATCAAATGAAACTGAGGATTTCTGCAACTCCGCCATCGAAACGATGATTCTCAAAAGTGTAGCAGTTACATACTGCTTGCTAAGAGGCCAAATGGTACTAAATAAGCGAAGGGTTTCGACATTTTCCCCTGGTCTATTTGGCAAACGGAATTTTTCCAAGATTTGTCCGTAGCGATGCATTGATTGTTTGAAGCTTTCAAGAGGGATGAACTGCTTGTCAGTTTTGTTTATGTATTTATGTTCTGTTGTGATTATTATCACTTATTTTTAATATGTGTAGTATTATTTTATTAATGGTAATATAGATATTTATTTAGTGATTTTTTTAGTGGTTAATATTAGTCAACTGGTTAATAGTTGAAATTTAGGAATATAAAATTGGCTAACAGTTCAAGCTGTAATGTAACATGAATGACAACATTTTAACAAAGTTTTATTTTACTCTTATTTAAATCGCCAAAAAAAATATTTTATATAAAAAGTTAACTCAAAAAATCATCACAATATTCGATATATAATTAGATTAGATTTGCCTAAATTTTATAAGTTATAGTAGAAATCTATATTAATTCGCCAATTGTATATCATAATCATTAGTTTCCACTATTTATCTACAATATAATCTAATGGCCCTCATTGCATTTTACAAGATGAAATGTACTCATGATCTATACTACTCATGGGGCCCAAAATTTCTTTTGAATCGTTCATCTTAGAAGATCAACGATCCAAAAACAATTTTGGGCCCAATGGGAAATACAGATTATTGGTAAATTTTACCTTGTGAAATACAATGGCATCCATTAGATTATATTTTAAATCGATGATGGCAAGTAAAATTATAGTCTACCCTTAAACCCATTAATAATTTTCGCCCTTGGGTCCCTAATTTTCCATAAAAAATATTGTTTACCTTTAAACCCATTAATAATTTCCATCCTTGGGTCCCTAATTTTCTATAAGAATTATTGTTTCAGATTGGAAGGTTTGACCATCAAAATTAATGATTTTTCCTATTATTTTCCAAGATTCATCAATACTTTCTACAAAACTTTAGTGATGTTAAAAAATTAACAAATAAAATTAATACTTTTTGAAATAAATGAAAGATTCTTCAATTAAAATTAATATTTTTCTCCCAAAAAATGAACAATTCACTAGGATTTTATATCTTTTTTTGAGGGGGGTTTCTTAAAGTTATCACTCTATTTATTTATAAAAAATAATAGATGCACATATTAAAATTGGTTGTTGACTTGTAATGTCGATTGATTTGAGAGGCCTATTAAAATTGTGAAGTCTTGCCTCACATTTTGATTTTATAATAGAATTGTTGCCACCTACTTCTCTATTATTAAGATGTAGTTAGTCAACAATACATAATTTACTTAGATGTAGTGTAATGTTCAAATTAGTATATATATTTGTCACATTCATTAGTTTTGTGTTTATTTTGGTGGAAATAATTTCATATAAATAAAATATTGATAAATATTGTACTCTTACATTTAAACATCATCTAGTTTAGCGGTGAAACATTCAATAGCAATTTTCCACTTCATTTAAATCCAAAATTGTGGTAAATATTTATGCTATTTTTATTGTTAAAAAATAATTGTTGACTATTGAGATGGATGATGTTTAAGATTAGTCATACTCTTGTGTTAAGTTTGGTTCATAGTCTAATCCCTATCCATCTTTATTTACTTGTTTAAATATATTGTGATATATTTATTTTTTCTCATCATTGTTGCATATTCATTCTCACTTATTTATATGTATTCACCCCCTCCCTTAAAATAATCATTTTAATACTAAAGTTAGTTTCCAACTAACATGAGATTGACTTGGATTAATCTCAAGACATGCAAGAATGAACTTAAGATTTAAATTAATATATTCAATTTTCAAAATTTTAACTACTTTCTTAGCTACTATGAGTTGAATTAGTACACATTGGTGTGTTATGTTATTATGTAGTAGTAGTTTAAGAAATTTTATGTGCAATTAGTTGATCATCTATGAATCAAGGATCAATGAGGATTACAACCAAAATTACAACATACTTTTATTTTTAAATAATAACATAATTATATCTACACTGTCTACTTGTTGGCAAATGATCTCTCCAATATTGCCTATTTTTTTTTTTAGTTTGACCCACTTATAGGTTTGTTATAACATTATCATCTATCAAGTCATCAATCTCCCCAATAGTGTCCTTAAACAACACTTTCAAAAATTCAACTATCTTGAAGATAGTTAAAAATGATTTTAAAATTAAAAAAATGAAAGAATAGAAAGACACAAATATTGAAACAACAAAAGGACTCACTTCTCTCTTATTTATAAATAATAAACAACATACATATTTATGGATCCAAATGACTTCAAAAGTCTTCTTATAATGCTACTAAGTAAGTTAATGGTTAACTAGAACTATTGACAACAAACTTGACACTTCTACAATAATTTTTGACACCTTTTTCATATTTGATGACACACAAGTTGCATGAGTGTAATAGTGTTATGCCTTATTCTAAATTTACCAATAGTTCACTAACACACTTGTTTATGCTAGAGATTATATTACAACAACCCCTCTTAACACTACAATAGTGAGCTGAATAACACCATTAAAAAAGAGAAAAATTATACAAAATTTCTTTAAAAATAGTTCTTGAACTAGTAATACTTCTTCAAGTTTATCTTTGTTATATAGGTATAGTCGCCTAGTTGTAATCCAAGCTCCCAACATCATTGGACACCATTTGCAGATGAATTATTTCATCACCATCATACAGGTACAATTTTGAACATCTATATTTTGGATCTCATTTGAACTATTAGACATGAATCCTCACATGTATGACTCATAGCCCGACTACGGTATAAATTCTTTAATCCACAACCACCTCAAACTATTTGTAATTTGTCTATCCTCTATTGCATCCCTCCCTATCTTTAAAGTGTTGGCCTCTTCAAAATATGAAAAGTGCATCATATTCAATGAAGTCATCATTACTATCAATATCTAGCATGGTTCTTCAACAATGACATTTATTGATACTTTAAGTTTCCTTTTGAGAACGTCACCTGCACAAATTTTATAATTAATTATTTTATGACCTATTTTTCTATAGTATTACCACTTGACCTCATTCTTAACTGAAATTATTTTTCCCATTCAATTTAATTTTATGAAGCAAGTTCTTGTTGACTATCTCCTCATGCATGTCTCATTTAATTTCTCTCTTTTCCTCAACTTTATGAATACCATTTTATCTTGTAGATAATAGAAGCTCCTATGTGATAACATATCTTCCTTTAAACACTATAATGAATCTATACCATCAATAATGTACCCTTTCCCTTATCAATTGACTACATAGAATTGGCTATGAAGATAATTTTTCTCTTATATTATCAAAATAGAAAAAATAAAATAGTAGAAAGACATGAAGAATGAAACAAGAAAAGGACTCACTTCTCTCTTATTCAGAAAAAGTAAACAACATAAATATTTATAGGTACAAATTACTCCAAAAATATCTATATAAAGTTGCTATGTAAGTTGATAGCTAACTAGAATTACTAAAAACAAACTAGACACCTCTAGTTAGAAAATTTTAAATATCTTATGACACATAAGATGCATGAGTGTAATTATTTTATGACATTCCATTATCACTAATAGTTCATTAAGACACTTGTATATGTTAGAGCGTGTTTCCAAAAAAAAATAGATGGGGATTGTAATGGTTAATTCTCATGCACAAAAAATTATCCCATGTCAAAATTAAAATACTATGCGCATGAGTTCAAATTAGCCAAACCATGAGAGTAAATTAATTATTTTTTCATCATTACTATTCTAATAAATATGATAATTTTTATTATAAGGTATAGTTAAAAAACTATGAAAAAAACAATGGGTAACAATCTGTCCACCATCCAATTTACCCAAGTGTTGTCATTTATATTATTCATAGATTTCAAAACTATATCAAGTATATTTTACCAAGATACAATGGATTTATTGTCAACATCAATTGGGCAATGAAAGACCAATGATCACATGGCCTACATGATATTTATAAACACTAAATATTGCAACAAAATATAACATAGAAATATGGAATAACCCTTAATAATATATAAGATTACTCATAATACAATATATTATAATGGATGTACATATATATAAAGAAAATGAGAGCATCTTCCTCCTAGAATCATGATGAAGGGGCCTAAGAATGACATGTAACTCACTAATATAAGACTGTTGGCACGTAAAACTCAAAGCAACTATAAGTAAAAAAGGAAACACACCTAAGCAAGCTTGTATCCAAAATAGAAGTAATTTATAGGAATATTCTCGAAGAATGAATATTGTACACTAATAGACCCCTTAAGAATAGATTAGGTGGGTAAAAATGAACTACGTTAAAAAAACTAGGTCTAATACGGTACCTAGGTATAATGCAAATCTCTCAAAAAGTTGAGAAAAGGGGAAAAGCCAATGGAACAAAAATTCCCCCAAAAAGAGAGAAAATTTGTAGAAGTTTACTAGACACAACAGAAAAGAGCACATGAAGATGATAGTTCTAAAATTCCTACAAGATAGGGCCCATGTGTCCCTCCATAAAGAAGATTAATGAAGTCAACACATAATGTCATATTTCTAATCTTGTAGTAGGTTCCTATAGAACACTTGATGCCTCTTCCTTTTAGAATATAGAAACCCTAAGGTATCGAACTACTAAATTCCCACTAAAGTAGAATGTCAATGTATTCTATGTTGATATAATGCAAATCATATGAGATGTCCTCCTTCAAAGAATTTTAGCAACCATCCGTGAAGACTCTTTGAACTAAGTATTTATGTTCCTAGGTATTATTTACTAGGTGAAAAGTTATAATGGGGCCTTGACCCTTATTCACATGTTTTCTTAGGATGTATGATTCGTTCTAGAAGTCTTATATAGAATTCACATTATCCTAGGTAGGGAGTTAGTTGTCACATGTCATAGGATTATGACACATGTCAACATCATGTTCAATCATACACCTCAACCTTGCCTATATAAGGAAGGTCATTGTCCTAATTTATATCGTACTTCATACCTCATCATTTTGATAGGTTTTAATATTAAGAAATCAAATATTCTTGCATGCTCTCTTGTAGAAGGTTTTCATTATTTTGGCAGGTGGTCTTAGGTATTGAGCTAATCTTGAGCTCTTACATGGTATTAGAGCCAAGCCTTGCAAAACCCTTCTCAGATGTAAGAGCTAATCTATTGCTAGTGAGACCTTGGTGATATTTTGAGTTAATCTTTATATGTTGGTGTGTGTGAGAATATGTGGACTAATTAAAATGATAAAACAACACACCAATGAAACATTAGATCAAAGGAAATTAATTAAAAAGATAAAACAAAATCTAAATAACAACTTCTTCAAATGTGTTCCATTGTCCTCTATCTCCAAGGATTCGATGCAAGTTACTGACTCTTAGTTGGTGTAAGCAGCAACTTGTTGGAATGACAACTTAGGAGAACAAGATTTATGCAACATGCATGTTTATTGCTAAGTGATTGAAACTATGAAGTTGAAAAACTGAAAGGCTTATGCTAAGATGCGGATTCGAATGCAACTATAGTAACTATGCTAAATTCACAAAATCTAGGATCCTTTCAACTCATAAGAGGGTTGTATTTATAGATTTTTGGAGGCAAGAATCTAGTTGGTCAAGATCAATGGTTGAGTTTCAAACCTATCAAGATGAATGGTGAGAGATTGAGAAGTTGAGAGAAGGATGGAAGGTTGAGAGAATATTGGAGAAATGTTTTCAACCCACAAAACCATCCTAATTCAAAAATGGAGACAAATATGCCATTTGTCTTTTCATTTATGAAAATTAATTGAAAGTTGAGGATAATTCCTAATTAAATAAATAAATTTATTTAATTACATGTGACTTGGATTTTAGAAGCTTCCATAATTAAATAATTAATTTTTAATTATGTGAAAGATGAAAAATGTGTGTAATTAAATATTTGTAAATATTTAATTATGTGATATGAAAAATGAATTAGAAGAATATTCCATTATTTGAATTTAAACTTAGAATAATATGATAATTACTATAAATAAATTATGGAATTTATTTAATTTAATTAAGAAGAAGAGGGTAATAATTAAATAAACTTATTTATTTAATTAAGTTAGAAGAATTAGAAAAGTGAATGATATAAATAAATAATTTATATGTAGATGACTTTAGAAGATTAATTAAATAATTCATGTTTAATTAATTAACAGGTTTGATTAACTGTGACCATTTTTAGATGTAAACATTTTGCCCCTCTTTGAAGTGATGTGTTTTACGCATTGCTTCAAAGAATATTTCAAATAACAAAAATTTGCCCCTGACTTTGAAAATTTACTGATGATGCTATATGCCCCTTTGAGAGATAAATCATGTGATTTGAATGATGATGATGACTATTGAAATAATTGAGATGATTTTTGGAGATATTTCACCGATTTATCTCTCGAATTAGCACATTGCATAGTAAAAACAAAAATAACCTCCATTTTTACCCCCTTAAAAGGTGGAAAAAGGTGAAAAGTCATTGTCATTTGAACAGTAGCCTTTTGCAATTTTTAGAGCTTTGAGAAGAATCTTTGAGATGTCGATCCATTATGAGCACCCCCGATTCGAGCGAGCCTGCCATCATTAGAGACCAACAACGTACGAATCTCTGCTAAGATTACTTGATCCTCTTTTATGAATTTTAAATGAATTTTTGATGAATTTTTCAATTTTTTTGATTTTCGAATGTTTGTTTTAGCACATAGATTCCTAGTTTAGCGCATACGAGCCTTAGATTAGTGCATTGGTTAGATACAATAACGCATCCTACCTGGCGCATCAATGAACTGTTATAGCATATTAATGAACTGTTACAGCGCATAAACAAGTAGATTAGCGTTTAGACAAGTAGATTAGTGCATCAGCTAGAATGATGCATAGGAGTCGATAGAATAGCGCATACGTTTTTCAAATAGCGCATAGGCTAGAATAACACATACACTAGATAAATTAGTGCATACCCCTGATAGATTAGTGCATACAATCTATGTTTTAGCACATCCATGGATAAAGTGGCGCATTGATGATTTAGCGCATAAATGATCTATTTTAGTGCATCCATAAAATTTTGCTAATTTGGCAATTTTGAGATTGATTTGATGTTTGCTTGATGATTGTTACTATATTAGACAACTAATGTGATGATTCTGAATAACACCAAGGATAGATTAGCTTCATTTTGTTGATGACCTGATAAATTTGTCTTCCTGCTTGAAGAACAAATAGTAAAATGATTCTAATAAATTTTCTTTCATGATTGAAAAACAAATAGTAAAGATGATTTGATGTTGAGCCGATTAGCTATTAAATTTGTTTCCTTGTTTGAATGAAAAACAAATAGTAGAAATTGATAAATTTTCCTTCCTTCTTGAAGAAAAAATAGTAGAAATAATTCTGATAAATTTGTTTTCCTGCTTGAAAAACAAATAGTAATGATATTGATGTTGATAAATTTTCTTTCATGGTTGAAGAACAAATAGTAGAAATTGATGTTGATATGATTCACTTGCTTGATTTGACATGAATTGCTTGATAATTTTGATATTCCCTACTGATGATATGATGCATTTGATGTTGTAGAAGGATTTTAATATCCTCTAGATAAGAGAGAGATTTCCCTGCACATGGGAGATGATTCCCAGACTATGTCAACCAGAGATAGGGGTGATTGTTAGATGTGGGTTGGGTTCCCTTCTAACTATCCCATAGTATAGGGTCAATAGGGCACTATTGACCGCATTGGCTGGGAGATGGCATAATGAGAATAATACCTTTCAATTGCCAACAGGAGAGATTACAGTTACACCCAAGGATGTGTACATGATTCTAGGCATCTCGGTAGTTGGTGAGCTTGTGGTTTATGATCACAAGGAGATTGGGGGGAGAAATTCCTTACAAAGAGTCTTCCAAGACCTTCATGCTAGTGGATATGAGATTCCATGGAGAGACATGGTATAGAGTTATGCCCCACTTCCATCAGGTCTAGCAGGTTTTATCGGTGGCTTCCTTTGTCCTAATCACAGGTCAAAGGGACTATCAATAGACTGGGGTCATATTTTGGAGGACATGATCCTCCATCAGATCAGATATGCATGGGAATCGTGCATGCTTGCCCATCTATACCACAATCTTCATCAGGTGGTATATACAGATAGGAAGAGTATCTCGTTTGGAGTTACTCTTCTTCATATTTGGGCATGGGAGCACATGACCATCACCCGCCCTATTGTTCAGAGAGATCATTCGTTGGGTTATCCATATGTATATGCATACACAGGTCCCCTTGTTCAGCCTATGCTAGGCAAGTTAGAGTACTGGTGACAGATGCTAGATGATATGGATATAGTCATCTGGAGACCATATCTAGATTGTGATGGATGGGATGATGATGACATAGAGTTGCCTTTATACGGGATAGCAAGATACATGATTGGCCGCATCCCCTTTATTATTGAGCGGTTTTTTGTTATGCAGGTACTGAGGCAGTACAAACAGGTTTAGAATATGCCATAGGGTGTGGCCCATTATGCCAGACGCTGAGAGGATGTTCTAGAGTGGGGTCCTTTCATCACATACGAGGCAACAAGGGTAGAGTATACTGAGCTTCAACCAAAGTTTTGGGCTATTCATCCAGAGGTTATAGATGCACATATGAGGGATGACTATGCTGCCTACTTCTACACACATCTGTTTCCCATGTTGACCAGTCCAGATGAGCCTACCCCACTATTAGGTGGACCAGTTATACGGCGAGCACAATGGCACCCATAGGCGCAGGCAGAGGCTGGGGCATAGGTACAGGAATAGGCAGAGTAGCCACACAGAGCAGAGGATACAGGCGGAGTGGCTATGGATGTTAATGATGAGGAGGATTCCAACAACTCCGATGACAACGATGATGATGGCGATGACAAGGGTGGTGGGGATGACAAACAAAGATTCTTCTTTGATGTTCCCTTTAGAACGAGGCCTCGCACAACTAGAGTGGTGGACCAGTCGAGTACTTCAGCTCCATGTATTAGTAATATCAGAGCTCCGTCACAAGGAAAAATGGACATTCTGCAGGCAGAGGTTCAAACTCTTTGGAGCTAGCTAGCACAGGCATAGGCTACCATTAGCTAGTTATAGATGCAAATTGCATAGCCACCACCTCCTGACCCAAAGGTAGCACATTTTATAGTAGAGCGAGACAACTTCAAAGAGCAGTATATTTAGGCAGAGGGAGTAGCAGAGAGACTCCTGAGGTCAGTTGAGAGAACCTCCATTAGAGAGGTTGTGGCAGAGGGATTGGAGACTGCTCATCAGGTAGAGTACTATCGGATGAGATAATTTGAGGCAATACCCCCTGAGTGGAGGATAGCCTACACACAGTTAGGTACCTAGTCATGAACCCATTCACACAGTCACACCAGGAGTGTGGGACATCCTGTCAAATGAGAGATCGGTGCTTCTGACAGCAGAGACCTAGCAAGACCTACTACCTCCGGAGGCAGCAATATTCATGCTCCACATCCAGATGATCCACAATGACAATTATGGATACACCTTACCATTGTATTTTACATATATCTTATTCAAACATTTGATATCTTTGTACACATGGAAATTTGTTTTGATGAGATTATGATATGTAGTTGTTTGATATGCACGTGTCATTGATTTATGTATGCATTTTTGCTTCTATATGCTATGTCGTTTATGATTATGCATTTTTTTATGGATATCATTGCATTTTTGCTTCTATTTGTCATTCCATGAGCCAATTTTTCATGTAATTTTTATCATTGAGACTTTTGATATGTTGAAAGTTAGTACAAGCATCAAAGGGGATATTAGCACTGATGATGACCTGAGTACTGCTTCCATGATGTTTGATGTAGCATGTTAATACAAGCATCGAGGTATAATTGAACCAAGATAACCTGAGTATTGTTTGCATAAATAGACAAAAGTTAACCATTTTCTTATGCAAATTCCAAAATGTCATCAATGATACATTGTAGAGCATGTCCCACAACAAATTTGCACAATAGTAGTGATTAGCTTATAGACAACAACCAAGAAAAATCATACTCCTTCCTTGTGATTCTAGTTTAGTACATCGTTGATCCACTCCAAAGATATGATGTCATCAAATGTCAAAACAACAAATCAACTTATGCCTTAAGTTTTTCATTCATTTTATTCAAATTAAGATAATCCAATTTGCTTCAATTTTTTGTCAAACAGTCGTTTAGACCCAATTTTGAATGGATAGGTTATTGTTTTTGATATTCCAATACTTGAAACATGTTGTCATTTGCCTACCAAAAATTCCCAAGAAGCGAATTGCCCCCAATGATCCTGCACTCTCACTCCCGTTTAGACACAAACTACTGCTAAGGATAACATTTAATCATCAAGCCATGATGAAATCCTTGTCGTTTCAAGGAAGTGTTTGGACGCATGATGCGGATGTGATGGCTAGGCGTATATGTGATGCCTAATGAAATATGGGTATGCAGAATGTATCCTAATAGATGAGAGAGACAACCAAATCACAAATAGTGCATGTTTGCTAGGTTTTCATAATTTGTTTTTATTGCACTTTTTTTTTTTTTTTAATTTTTTTGCTATGTCAAAAGATGCCTGTTTGCTAGGTTTTCACCTTATGACATATTTTTCCAATTTTTATGAATTTTTTCATGACTTTTTATATTGTTTTTGACATTTTCTCAAGACTTTTTGCACTGTTTTTGATGTTTTTCAGACATAAAACCTCTTCAGGTGGATGTTGTTGGTCGGATCTTCAAACATGTCCCCTTTTGATGTTGACAACTAATATGCCCTCGATCCATATGCTTAAATGATAATGAACGAGCCCAACCAATTAGGTTCGAACTTTCCTTTCTTTTCCCAATCCTGTTGATTATGAGGGTTTTCCTTGAGAACTAAGTCACCTACTTGAAAAGCTTGTGGTTTGAATCTATGATTGTAGCTATGGGACATAGCTTGTTGATATCCCTTTAAATGATTAGCTACATTTTGACGTCATTCATCAAGTAGTTCCAGCTCTTGCAATCTTGATACTCTATAATCCTCATCATTTATTAACCCCTTTAGTGATACTTGAAGCGAGGGAATCTCAACTTCTAATGATAAAATAACCTATGCTCCATAGACCAAAGCATATGGTATAGCACCTATTGGTGTGCGAATACTTTTTCTATATGCCCACAATGTTGGATTCAATTGGACATGCCAATCATCGCCGACATCATTTATTGTTTTCTTCAAAAATTTCAAAACTGTTTTGTTTGAAGCCTCTGCTTGGCCATTCCCTTGTGGATAATAAGGCATGGATAAATTGTGTTGGATGTGAAATATTTCACAAAGTTTATCAACATCTTGATTTTTAAAAGGTTTTCCATTATCTGTAATAATGGAGTTGGGAATGCCATACCGACATATGATATAGTTCAAAATGAATGATGAATTTTTTTTTCCAGTAACAGTTGTTAGGGGAACAACTTCGATCCACTTAGTAAAGTACTCAGTGGTTGTAATAATGAACTTGTGTCCATTTGATGATGACAAATGTATCTGGCCAACTAGATCCAATCCCCACTGAGCAAAAGGCGATGTTGTGGTGAAGGGTTGTAATTCCTGAGCAGAAGCATGAATGAGATCCCCATGAATTTGATATTTTGAGAATTTCTTCACAAAGATGAATGATTCTTTCTCCATGGTTGGCCAATAGTAACCCATTTGAACAAGTTTCTTGGCTAAGGTTAGTCCACTTGAATGTGTCCCACAAATACCACCATGTACCTCTTGTAAGGCCTTTTCCAATTCATTGCGTTCGAGACATCAAAGGAGGGTACCATCAAGACCACATCGATACAAAACATCTGCAATTAAGGTGTAACAAGAAGATTGGCGTATGAAATTTATTTTCTGATTTCTAGACAAATCTAGGTGCAAGGTAGTATTTTTTAAATAAGCATAGATTTGGCCATACAAGGGAGAATCAGAATTGGTTAGTTGACAAATGATTTTGGTTTCTGGATTATCATAGGTGAGAGAAAACAATTGTTCCATCAGGAAATTGTACCATGCTTGGTTCTTTGATAACTGGAGCAGTGATGCAATTACAGCCATGGCATCTGCAACTTTATTATCAATATGCGAAATTTGTGTGAACTTGATATCAACAAAGTATTTCTTGAAATCATCCATCAATTTCTTTTAAGCCATTAACTTGTCATCCTTAGTTTGATATTCATCATTGATTTTATTTATGACAAGTTGTGAATCACCAAAAACTTGTAGTTCTGTGATTTTCCAGTCTAATGCAATTCTTATTCCAATTAATAGCGCCTCATACTCAGTTATGTTATTTGTGCAAGGAAACATTAGTCGATAATATTTTGGAATTGTATGTCCTTGAGGCATGATGAAAAAAATTCTTTCCCCTAAACCATGTTGAGTGTATGAGCCATCAAAATAGAATGCCCATGACTGCTTAATGGTTGTTGTGAATACATCAACGTCAGGAAAATCAATGTGTATTGGATTTTCTACTTGCATTGGTGCTTTTTCCAACTGGTCTACTATTACCTTTCCTTTGATAGCCTTCTGATCCACATAATGAATGTCAAAATCACTCAGGATTATGACCCATTTAGCCAATCTTCCAATTAAGGTTGCCTTACTTAGAAGATATTTTAGTGGATCAATCTTAGCCACAAGCTTTATTGTATGAGCTAGCATATAGTGTCACAATTTTTGAGAAGTGAGCACTACTACTAAGAAATATTTTTCAATGTTCAGGTGTAATTTAGTTCATGGCTTGTCAAAGTTTGACTGATGTAATATATTGCGCGCTCCTTTCCTATTTTGTCTTCTTGTGCCAATAATGCTCCCAAGGACACTTCTGTGACATAAATATACAATATGAGCAGTGCACCTTGCACTGGTGGAATCAACATTGGGGGACTCATTAGATAACGCTTTATTTGATCAAACACTACTTCGCATCTATCTTCCCATTTAAATGGAACATTCTTATGTAAACGATGAGTAAATGGTAAACTCTTATTTGCCAATTGTCCAATGAATTTCCTGATGGATTGCAACCGTCCCTACAATGAGCGTAGTTGACTGATGTTCCTTGGAGGTGGCATATTGAGGATTGCTTGTACTTTTTCTAGATCCACTTCAATTCCCTTTTCTGACTCAATATATCCTAGAAGCTTTCCAGATTTCACCTAGAAGACACATTTCTTTGGATTAAGTCTCACTTTGAATTTTTCCATCTTGTCAAAATTTTTAGACAAGATATCTAAATGTCTTTCTCTTGTGTGTGATTTGGATAAAAGATCATTGACATAATCCTCCATGAATGTATACATCATATCATGAAAAATGGTAGTCATGGCATGTTGATAAGTAGCTCCTGCATTCTTGAGTCCAAATAGCATTACATTCCAGCAATATGTACCCCAAGGACATGTGAACATTGTTTTATCCTGATCTTCAGATGCGTTTTGTATCTAGTTGTATCCCAAAAATCCATCCATTAGTGAATACATAGCATGTCTAGCAGTCAAATCTAGAATCATATCTATGTTTGGCAGAGGGTAATTGTCTTTAGGGCATGCCTTATTCAGATCCCTGAAATTTGTACAAATTCTGATTCTTGCATTTGGCTTTGATATAGGTACGATATTGGAGATCCATTCAACATAGTCTATAGACTGAATGAATCCGACATCTAACAAAAGTGCAAAAATTATTCTATTCAAACCACGACAATACTTTTAAATAAATTAATTTATATTCAAAAGAAATTTGACACTTCATTCATTAGACATCATAAAATCCAATCGATTTTAAAAACAATGACTTAAAGTCGATAAATAGATTCTTAATATTTCTAGTTAGATTCATACACGTGTCATCTTACACGACATTAATAATAATACAAGAAGTTGTAATATAAGTTATAGGTATGTGCAAAATCATCATGGAAAAAATAGGCCCTTAAGTGGCAATAAAATTTAGAAAAATCAGAGTTAGGAAAATTGACGTAAAAAATTGAATAAGTTATCTATATTATTTCAAACATATGTAAGAATAGAATCTATAGAAAATTGAATGTAGTTTCTTAGCTACTAGGTTTTTTTTTTTTTTTTAAATCTATCTGGTGAAAATTTGAAATTTCAATGCAATAGTACTTAAATTTCAGGGAAAAAATAAGAAGTAGGTTTCTGTCTGACCACCCTAACCACAATAAAATGATAATATTTTTTTAAAATATTTTAAATATAAGTAGAGGACTCATGTCCCGATGTGATGCATATTTTTTTATAATTTTTTTCCAAGTAAATAATTAATTATGATTTTTTACTACAACTTTTAAAAAATATAAAAACTCGTATGTCTAACCACCTTAACTTGGTCAAAACTTCATAATTTTTTATTTTTATTTTTTAATCCTATAGTATGTGAATCATAGAATGTGATGCATTTTTTAGATTCAAAAAATGTAATACCATTTGAAAGCTATACAATTTTTTCAATCAGCCTATCAATCAGGACTTTAGTCATAATTCAAATAGAAAATGAATAATAATTATTTATTAAATTCAAAGTAAAGTATAATTTATATTGGTGGAAATTTGAGAATATCCTTTAAAAACCTTTTTCGTTTCATCAATTTTGGGTACAAAAAAATCGTTAGCCACATGGGTCATCATATCACTTATATATCGCCACTTTTTGGCCCATCATGATCCTGCACATACCCTTACAATTCAAGACTTAGGCATTCAGTCGCCTTAAGCTCTTCAATACATAATTAAAGAATACAAAATAACATAAATGAAGATGACATCCTTTGATCTTCAATCCAATAGCCTATCTTCAATAATGAAGACGAGAACAAGAATCAGGCGCTTTTTCTGCCCAACCTTGAAGCTTATGATTCCCCGGAATTGTTAAATCATTCAAAGAATACCTGACCCTGCACGAATCACTTAGCAAAAAGCAGTTGACAAGCAAGATGGAATCTAGTGCATGCCTAGTATAACTAGTAAAACCACAAGAATTTTCATTTTTCTAATTCATTTAAGAAACAAGCAAGTTCGATACTAGGATATGGTAGAGAGTTCATTAATTTCATCTATTTCAATGGTCTTTAATTACTTGGCCAAGTAAAATGTCATGTACGACAAATTAAAGCAGTTTTGGAAAAGCAAAACTACACTCTCTAATAACCCATATTTGACACCTATCCCGGAAGGTAACTTTCCAAACACACATGACATGCACTTTCATTTATCAAGCATGCATGGTTCCAATCAATTAAATACAATCTTTCAAAAACAATCAATAAAAAATTTGGCTTGAAGCAAAAATAGTTTAAATGTTGTTCTTTCATCGTTTTAAACCATAAATAACATTAAATTAATATTTAATTTGAATAAATTAAATAATAAAAAATAAAGAAGGTGTATCTCCAGTATGTAAATTAAATACATATAATAAATCAGTCATAAAAGAGAACACGTTCTTTCACTCTTTTTACTCATCTATTTTGTTTCCTCTATGAACTAATCCTAATTCGTTTTGCTTCAAGTGAATCGTTTCTTTAAATTTAATTGATTTATTTTTGGTTTTCCATACTTGCAGGAAATAAATAAATAAATAATTTTTCATAAAAAAAATTTAGATAAATCGTTTCAGTTTCAATTTTGAATGTTTTGAGTTTTATTTGCTAAATTCACTGATTTTAACTTCTATTTTGTAATTACGTTTAAAAATTTAAAAGGCATTTAATCAAAATCTTTTCTGTTTTGAATATTTTCAAAAAATAAATCTCAATTTCTCTTAAATGGATATTCAGTTGTTTTTCGTTGTTTTCTATTCAAATTCTTCCTAAAATATTGTGTTTCCAATTTCAAGGTTTTCTTGAAAAAAAACCATTACAGTTTGATGTTCAAGAATTTAATCAAAATTCTAAGAAAAACAAAAATACTTTTAATAGATTTAAAGAAATCAGAATATGAAATTTATCTATTCTATTTTAATTCACTATGTTCATGTTTTTGTTTTCAATTCTCTAAATAAAATCCTACCTGGTAATTCTCAAAATGATTGCTTGAGTTCTCTGTAAATTCCTCTTCCTGTTGTTGAGTGAGATGAAGTTTATACTCCTTGTTGCCTTGTCTTCTTTCTTCCCTGTCCACCTGTTGGTCTTGGCGCACCCTTCCTATCTTCCCCTGTCTTTGTTTACTTGCTACATACTAATGAATTCAAAATGAGGAGAGCTAGTTTCTATACCTACGCACCCTCTCCTCTTCTTACTTTTCTAATGCCTGTCCTCCCTTGCACGCTTCCTACCTATTGTCTTCCATGCACATATCCTTCCTCTCCCTTATGCACGTCCTTTGATCACTTATTCTGCTTACCCTTCCACTTGCGCACCTTCCTTTTTCCTTATGCTGCCCCTTCACCAGTCCTCCTTTACTTGTGTGGGAAATGGAAGGACCTTAGGTGGCTGCGTGGGGGATGTGAAGAGATGTGGGAACACCCTGTTCCTTGGCCACATGGGTTCGAAGATAGTCTCAAACAAGCACTCCTCTTCCTCTTCAGACGGTCGCCCTTCTCCTCTTAAGAGCGTACCTTGCTTGCTTAGAGAGAACTCTGTTCTTCCTCCCTCCTATCCCTGGTCGTGTATCAATAAAGGGAGCTTGTGCATATGGGGAAAAGATCTTCAGTTTCCAATATTCTTGACCTCTCTTTCCAAGTCGCACGTGAGTTTCTTCCTTGATTTAATCACCTCTGTCAAACCACCTTAATTTTCTTTCTCTTCTAGCCACCTCTATGATCAGATCTCCCTTTTAATTTCATTTTTTTTTTTAAAATAACTTGCCATTTGGACGGATTTTCACTCATTTTTCCATTTCAAATTTCTCCCTGACTACCTCTCCTTTCTCATGCATTGATGGAGTTATCAAGAAAACAAATCCACAAATTGAGGTTGATCTCCAGATCAAATTAAAACTCCAAGTTTTCAAAATTTGATTGCCTCTAATTGATTGAAGATATTTTTCTTCAATTTGTTTAACTGAAGTTTTAAATTCAATTTCAATTTTGCATGTGATTTGTTTTCCAATTTATTTTCAATAACTCAATTTAAGATCTTTTTTTAAATTCTTAATCTAAATATTTTCTCTTTCATAATTTTCAAATGAGAAATAAAAACTATAAATTTTATAACACTTAATTTATTACATTTTAATAAATTTCGTAATAAAAATCTATTCCATGATAATTTCATAATAAAAGAATCATTATTTTTAAACAATGATAAAATATCTAAACAAGCAATCCAATTCATTTAACTTAACTCAATTTCCTCAAAATTAACCAGATCGTCATTTTAATTCAACATATTCTTTTCCCAAATTTGGAGAGATCAATTAAACTTAATTTAAAATTTGCAAACACAATAATCACAAAATGCATTAAAATATTGACTAAGTGAGTGTGTGAGATTCCATCATCCTCATAAATGTCTAATGGCTAAAACGACTCTACCTGATCATTGTTCTCGCTTTCATTCACGTTCACCTGTTCCTGCGTTCACTTGCACTCGAGTTTTCATCAGCAATGACAAACCCCTAAATTTAAATAAAATTGCATTTCAATTTCAATTTCACCTCAATTTAAGTTTCAATTTAACTTCAATGTAAATAATCATTTAACTTCAATTTAAATAACAATATCATGATTAATAATTGTATTTTTATAATCAATAAAAATCTATACGTGACAATATTGGAGATCCATTCTACATAGTCTATAGACCGAATGAATCTGACATCTAACAACTTCTTTAACTCATCCTTGACTAATAATGCAACATGTGGATGCATTTTTCTGAGTTTTTTCTTTACAAGTTTCACCCCTGGCATGATAGATAAATGAACCATGATGAGATCTAGATCCAATCCAGGCATATCTGCGTAGGACCATGCAAAATTGATTTGATTTTTCTTGATAAATTTTGTGAATCTAAGGATTTCCTCTTTTGTAAGTGATGCAGCAAGTTGCAAGACTTTGGGTTGTTCCATAGTACCTAGATTGATCACAGCTGTTGGTTCTATTAAAATAAAAGATCTTTCCTGATAATATTCAGGGAGAGTGTCAAGTTTCCCATCTTCCAGTGCCTTTGAAATATTTTCACCATTAGATATGCTTTTTATTTTTCTCTTTTCATGATATAATACTACCTTTGTTAGGTTTTCACCATTAGATCTTTCTTTTATGTTATTAATTTTGTAGCTGAAGAACTTGGCACTTTCCTGTCTGAAACTTTGATCTTGGGATTCCCTGCTGGAACTTGTTTCTGGTTTGGATGAACAAAGAAATTTTATTATGTTTCATCATCGGGAAAAGTTGGGATATCAATTGGTGCAATTTGTTCCCAATCAATGAGTTCAGGATGGACCAAAGGAAATGGATCATTAGGCTAGGTAAGGTTACTAGCCATTAAGGTCATGATGCTATCATCACCTTTGTTATGGGAAAGATCTATGATGGTATCTTCCTATTGATGATTTGTCTCGCTTTGAATCAAATCATCCTCACTTGAGTCATGATCGCTTTGTAGAACATAATCAAGCAGAGGCTTTGAGCTTTCCCCTTGTATGAATGTAGGTGTGAATTTTTGTATGACATCCACCTATTTTTCTTTCCAAAATTTATCATCAAAGATTGTGTCCCATTCATATTCATTGGAGCCAGTGTCAAATTTGTCTTCTTGAATTCTAAGGATTGTTTCAGCTAACTCCTCATTGGATGTTCTTTGAATTAATTCTTCCTTTTTATCCTCACCATATCCTAACCCAGTTTTATCCTTTGGGTGCAATGTTTTTAGTTAGATAGGTTCAACAATACCCTCCTTTCTTTTTCCTATAGGTCCATTTCCTCCATAACCCATTTATTGCATTATTGTGTAACCTTTTCCATATTGCTCTGTGGGTAGCTTGACATGTATTGATTCATGATCTTCATCTTTATAGAGCCAATCAAGGACAACTCTATCTTCCACTTCATTTTCTTGAGTATCTGCTTTGATAAATCTTCCATCAAACATGGTGATGGGAACTGAAGCTTGTGTGCTTGAGGCTAAAGTTGTTGTAGCCTATTGCATGGATGTTGATGGTTGACCATGGGATCTTGGAGATAGGGGTAGATTAGAGAGACATAGGGAATATTCTCCCACCCCATTATCTATTAATTTTAGCTTGGTGCCAAAATTACTTATCATTTCTCTTGCCTGCTCATTGTGTTTAGAGATAGAAATGGCCAATGCTTCTCTATTATGTGGGACAAATGTGCCATGAGTTGCTCTAAGATTAGAACAAGTCTCACTGCTAATGTGATCAGCCGGTATTGTTACTTCTTGTCCATCATATGGAAACTTCAAGCATTGATTATAAGTGGATGGAACTGATTGCATCTCATGGATCCATGGGCGACCCAAGAGTATGTTATAAGATAGATCTTGGTCCAAAACCTGACAAAAGGTATTCTTCACAACAGGTCCCACTCTAATTGGTAAAATGATAAGGCCTTTGGAAGATCTTTCCTCATCATCGTATGCCTTGATTGTAATTTTCCTTCCTAGATCTATAGATTCTTCTAAATATCCCAAAGCAAGGACCAATTTCAAAGTACAAATGTTTAATCTGGCTCACCCATCTATTAGGACACGTCTAATTTGGGCTTTATGAACTATGACCTCCAGGTAAAGCGATGAATTATGGGGATGGGTCATGGATGAGTCATCCTTCTCAATAAAGGATAAACATGTGGGTGAGGACAAGTGTCCCACCATGGCTTGAAATTTATTGATATCCAGATCAGGAGACACAATTGTCTCGACAAGTGCCTTTTCCAAAATGTCTTTATGTGCGGGCAATAATTTTAGGAGCTCCAAGATAGAAATTTGGGCCGATGTTTTCCATAGTTGATCAACCAAATTATATTGACTTGGAGGGGGAATTTTCTCCTTAGATGAAATTCCCTTTATAATGATTTTGGCATGTCCCCTTGTCATAGCATTGACCTCTCGATATTCTTGCTTTCCTTTGATTCTAATAGCATTGATTCGTTGATCGTCAGTATAAATATGATTGATAATGGTATCGTAGACATGATTCACATAATGGTGTCGTAGACATGATTAACTGTGACCATTTTTAGATGTATACAGTTGGCTTTCATGGAAAGTCACTTTTGGCTCATTTGAAGGAGATTTGAGCTTTGATTTGAGATCAGGCTAGATGAGAAATTCGAGATCAACTTTTTTTAGTCTAAATTAGATATTTTATGCCAAAGTTATGAGGGTTTGAAGATTTGCAAGATTTGGAGATTGTAGGCCTTCTAGTGCATTTCATCTCGATCAGACCTTGCCATCATCTTCAAAGAGCCTAAGAAACAAAGATCAACACAAAACATGCCTATATTCATTGTCAACTATTTGTGAGGATTTTTTTTTACTTGGGTGGTTGTACGATCCACGTAGGTGTGGGTATGATTTTGTAGAATAAAAAATGAATTTTTTTTATTGGTGTAGAATAAAAAGATTTTTTTTATATGTTCTGTGCAATTTTATTTTATCAGGCTATTAATATTTTTGGGCACTTCATATTATTTGGGAATATATTTTTATTTTGGTGGATAAATTATTGTGGGGTTTTTGAATTTTCTATGGACTCTATTATTAAATCTACAACATATTGGACGAAGGTATTTATTTATTTGGCAAGGCCATATATTTTTTGTCGACCAAGTTGTCGACCCTTTTTCCCTTGTCACTGTCAATCTCCATCCACAATCCCATTGGCCACTGAAATCCTCATTTTTACCTCTAGGCACGTTACACCTACCACCCACAGTCATATTAATAGCGTCAGGTGCTTAGACTTTTAGCGGTGCCACTCTTCATCATTGTCGCCACCTGTTTGCTTTGCCCAGCTACGACTTGGGTAGACCTTATTTTTTTCGGCCCTCCAGTGACTCGGTCATATGGTGGACCACAAGGTATCTGCCTAAGTGCGTAATTTTTTCCCCTCATTATCCTTTATTGTACCCCCAAGTGCCTCCAAGAAACTATTTTTTTCATTTTTCCACAACTTTCAGCCATCGTATCAATTTTTCAAAAAAGAGATATCATTGCAAATCTTATTCAAATTACTTAGTAGTGGTGTAAACCATTTTGCTATATTTTGTTACAGGTACAAATTATTCACAACTAAAGTCAGATATGCCAGTTGGACCTCTGAGCTCATAACTTTCTACCAATTTTTCCAATTTTTTTGATTCAAGTTGCATTTGGGAGATATTCAAGAGCTCTTTCATTATGCCCATGCACCTTTTCCAGATTCAACCTTAGGTATTATTTATTCAGCTTTTTTCATATTTGGCATTGTCACTAATTACTTGGACATCCTGACTCCTAGAGAGGTTCTATTAGTTTGGGAAGACTTCATTTGTAGTATATATCATATTTGTGAGTTTCTAATTCATATTGAAGGTCATTGTCTTTGTAATTGTGGACATCTATCATAAATCATTATGGTGCATTCATTTCATCCTTCTTTGATTATGTTGAAAAAGGGAAACTATAAACAATGGAGAGATGGCATCATAAAACATCTTCAATGGCTTCATTTGTTGCCCCATTTGTATAATCTTGTTCCCTCTTCTAATAGTAATAGTAAGAAATTTGTTTGGAATTGTAGACATGCAAAATTGACATCATGCATTCCTCATATTTAATTAAATCATATTTTCCCATCAATTAAATAAATCAAGTTTATTTGATTAATCTCCTAAGCTTCATCACACTTAATTAAATAAATCAATTTATTTAATTAATCTCCTAAAGCCCCTCCATTTAATTAAATAAATCCAAATGTTTAATTAAATCTCTAAATGTTTTTTATCTTCTCATTCAATTTAAATAAATCTAAATATTTAAGTTGAATGTCACAATCACCTAACATCAGCTTAATTAATCAAATCCCTGATTAATGTGAACTCTAATTCATGTCCCATCTTCTAGCTTTTCCCACTTGCACAATAAATCATTTATTTTGATTTATTAAAACTCTATTTCCCTCACAAGGTGTATTCCCTCATTAACTCCATTTGTTTGACT
The DNA here is from genome assembly GCA_007115665.2 of Sequoiadendron giganteum. NCBI lineage: Eukaryota > Viridiplantae > Streptophyta > Pinopsida > Cupressales > Cupressaceae > Sequoiadendron > Sequoiadendron giganteum. The sequence goes on from CM021100.1 coordinate 201,073,267, forward strand.
TTTTTGTCCAAACAAATTTCCCCCCCAAAAACTCTCAACCATATGCATTTAATGTTATTTTCAAATTTCAAATTTCAACTAATGAAATTTATGGGCACATTCATCAAAACTTGCACATGCTTGGACCATTCACATTTTGACAAGTGGCATGAATCCATTGGTTGAAGATTAGTCCCACATTCTTCATATTTGCCTCTTCTTCTCTCAATCTCATCTATAAATTCAATGCTTTTCTCCTTCATTTTCATCTACAATTTGAGCATTCTTACTATAGGAATTTGAGTTCATCTTGCATCTCTTTGTCTATCATCATCTTAAGGCTTAGAAAGGATTAGGAAAGGGCTCCTTTACATATCAAGGATGCACCAATCCAATATGGAATAGATATCCACCATGCTTTTTACGCTTTCAATTAGTTTAGTTTGTTATTTTGTTTATCAAGCATAATGGATTATTTCATAGGAGCACTATTATGTTTGCAATAGTTTGAACTAACCATGCTAATGAGTGTTGGAGTTTATAGTTGTTTGCATATTTGTGGTGCTTACATGTGGCACTAGAAGGAGGGCCTATTTGTGGCTCTGTGAAACCTTGCTTTCATGTTATCTCATTTGGGTTACTATTTTATATCAGCTTGGCTTTGTGCTTAAATAAGCTTTGGTTATGTATTCCTGTGTGAGATGTTTAAAGGCATTAAGGTAGTGCATGTTGTTTGGTCATTTGTTTTAATGTAATTTGTTTCATCTGCACAACATAAATTTAATGGTAGATAAAAATCATTTCTGAAAAATCATCCTTGTGAGATCTGAACGTGCATTTAAAGATTGCTTCCAAGTTCTTGAGAATTATTTTTCTTGATCTTTGACCATCGTTGTGGGTAATGGTATTTTGAAACAAGTTCATTGTTAATAGATATAAAGCGGGCTACATTTCTCAACTTTTACGTTGTTTTATCTGCATACAACATTTATCATAGTTAGCTTCATACACTGTTTCACCTATTCTTGCATGGTATGTTGTGGTTATATATGTCTTCCTTATTGATAATTTAGGATTCTAGTAAGAAGAATAATCTTGATTTTCTCCAACACATCCCGATTAGGTCAAGATAACACATGAATCATGGAATAATCTTGATTTTCTTCTGTGTGGTTTGATTTCAATGCCAACCAAGCAATAAATTCCAGCCTATCTCAATCACAACCACAAGCTTAATTTTTTGATTTCATGTCAACACCTTCCCTATCAAGATTGGTAGTCTTTTAATATACTTTATTGCAAAAAGTGTGTACCTAGCAGTGCCAAGAATTATGTAATTTAGGATACAGTTGGAATCACAATTAGATGTTTTGTTAAAAGAAATAAAGACACCCTTAGTCTTAACTTCTACAGCTAATGAAGACACACCATCTTGTTGTTTTAAAGCATCAGTAGAAGAAACATTACACTTATAAAGGCTTTCTTAGTTGTCGTTTTAACTTGGAAAGTTTCTAGGACCTTTTTTTCAGATCGATTGTACACTGGACAATTTGTGTTTGCTTTAAGTTTTCTTACACCTCATCGAATCGTTTTTGCACAGGTTCATTATTGGATTATGGCAAAAAAAAAAAAGTGTGGAATGTGAATTTGCACTTGCCAAATGCATTTAGTGTTTTATCTGCCAACTAAATTTGCTTGAAAGCATTTGTATTTATTGCCACAATGCAAAATCATTCAAGAGAGAATTTATGCATAAATTCTTCATTGCTGAATTTTTGCGCAGAAGCTTTTGTGAAAGCTCAAGTTATCTAAAGTAGAACTCGCAACTAGAATATTTGATATTTTGAGGGATTTTTCCTACAGTTCACGTACCTTTGCTATGTTGCTACACTAAAAAACAAATCCACTATTATTATACGTTGATGGATGTCCCTTCATTATTACTGGATACCTGACATGGTGTGAATTATTATAATACAAGCCAATTGTTTTATTTTCATTTTACACTTGAGACATCGAGCAACTGATATTTTTGTTTCAAATTATTAAAATCATAGCCTAGTGTTGCCTTTGCGTCCTACCAGTTGCATCATATGGGTCCAACCACCTAGTCTAATCAACGATAAATTTTTAGGTGTTGGTATTTCATTAGTGCAGTCTTTATTCAAATATCAAATGAAGCATTAATGGTAGTGACTCATACTTTTATGCGGACCAAACACTATTAAACAGATACATCGAATCTGTTGTCTTGACATTGTACACAGTCCATTAAAAAGTTGTCGACCTTGAAAATCTAGTTAGAAATGTATTTTAAATTGTTTCACTAACCGAGAGAAGCTAATTATTTTGAGGTTAAATGCTTCCCGAAGGTTTGATTCCATGAGTCGCGTAGGGATTATCTAGCATATAAAATAGTAAAAAAAACAAACTTGGTAGTAAGGAAAGCTGGTAGCTAAACCTAGGCGCTGTAATAGCTCATTGAAAGAAAAGACGTGGTTGGATTAAGAAGATCTAAGGCATTAAAGGAGGTGTAACATTTATTGTTAATCATTTCTTATTGCAACAGTGATAATGCTAGTTTGATAGTTCTGTGCTACGAAGTGGACCACAAAGAATTTGGGATCTTTTTATATACAAAAGTTCATGGAAATGCCTGAGAAAGAGCTTATTATGATAACTACACTAGAGTGTCATAATCCATTTATCAGCTCAAGATCAACAAATATGTTGGAAGTAATTTTTGTTCTGATTCTAGGATAAACGCATTAACGTTCCTACATCCAATAAGTACAATCCTAGGATTGACAATTTGCAAGTAAATTTTGATATTTACCTGGTGTGTTGATTAATTTTCACATATAATTTTCATTTAACACCATTACTTTATAATGTTCATTTGGAATCATGTGTTGATTAGATTTTAAGTGCTAGGCCTATCATTATTTTGTTATTTTTAGAAGGTTTGCATGACAAGTGTAATTTTTGTGATAATGTGGAATGCTTCATTAATCCTTTAATAAATCTCATTGGTAAGATTTTACATTGTAATGTTTAATAGGTTGGCTTTGGAGTGGAGCATTGGAGTTTGAAAAAAAGCAAGTGGAGTGAAATTGAAGAAGATTAATCCTTGAACATCGAAATAAATATTTGAAAAATCATTTTTTAATGCTTAGTGAATCTGAGGCTCCAATTCTTTCTTTCATTTTTTGTTTTAAACCAACTCACCTCTCAATTTGGGTTTAAAATCAATCATTGATTTGATGTTTTCAAAGTTGGATTAAAATTGAACCTTGGAAACTTACTAAATTTCAATTTGGGTTCTAAAAATTTGACAAAAAACTCCAACATTTCGATTTTGGGGCTTTAAAAAGAACTCAATTTTGCCTTTGGAAATTAAAATGAACATGTGCTTTTGTGTCTTGTAATCTTTTTTGCAAATTAATTTCATTTAAAAAGGCATATGCATTTCTCTAATGCTTCACGATGATCCTGGAAATCAAAAGTCTTTTTGGTGACATTAAGTTGCATAAAATATTGCCTCCACATTTCAATTTGGGTAACTATAATTGAGCCAATCTTGCGAGTGTGGTTGTGGCATATCACATTTGCTCTCTCTTTTTTTCTCAACAAATATTGATTGAGATATGGATATGTTCACTCGCTTTTTTTTACCTTAGAGGACTGCCTTGATGGGAAAAATTACTCACCCCAAGGGAATGACTCAAGTGGTAATGGGCTAAACCCAAGCTCTTCCAAACTGTTATCTAAATTTATGTTCACGGTGAAAGCCATGGACAAGGGGAAGCAGTGCATGATAAATCTACCCCAATATTTGTGTGATGTGAAAAACCCTTGTTCTAATGGTTGGGAGATTTCTCGCAAGGAGTTTATCATTGCACCCCGTAAACTAGATGACCTTACTACCAACTTTTGTTTAGAAGCCAAAAATCCTTTTCTATTTGTTGGTGCAAAAGGTCATGTCCTTTGAAGCCATCCCACATAACATGTAGTTCTTTTGTAGAGATGAAAAGTATGCCATGGGGGATTCATGGGTATTGATGCTTGGCTGACCCGAGAAGTGTGTGTCGTGGAGGAGAACCAGTGTGGTCAAGCATCTAGTCATTTGCAATGAATATGTGTAGCTAGAGTAAAATCTAAGTGGGAATCAAAAACAAATATTTTCTTTTCAACCTAGGATTGTGCATGCTCTTGGAATAAATAAAAACACTTTTCTTGAGTCTCGAAACATTTGAAAACAAAAAATCCCAAAATCTTCAAATTTCAAACCCTTTAGGAGGGGAAAATACCTTTGACCGAATCCAAGTGTTGTTGCTTTCCCTAGGGATTTTATCCTTAGAGGTTTCTAAGAATTTGATTTAAATCATAATTTTCTCATACTAAAGTCAACCTAGGAAACTATGCTCTTGAAACCTTGATTTTCACATAATGGACCTTGTGGAATGAAAAGGAATTGAGACATAGACATTTAGTTTGAAACTTTAAATCAAAGAATTTTTTGTGGTAAAAAGAACTCATTAAGAAAAGTAAAAAATAATTTAACCCCACACATGTGTTCTTTCAAATGATCTTCTTGAAAGACTTCTTGAATTTAGAGAAAGATTGGCTTATAACTTCTACAAGAAAGCTTCAAGAAACAACCCTAGCTTGTATGAGTTTTATTATCAGCAAAATCTGGATCTCTTTCAAAGGTTTTCTTTTCTCACATAGGAAGTATTCCATTTTCTTCAATACCGAGGTCTTGTAAGAAGGAGTTTTATCTAGATCAAATCTAGGATCAAAATCAATCACTCTCATTCATCCCTCAACCATCAAAGTCAAAGATTATTTCACCAACAAAATCTTGGAAACTTTGAAAACAACATTTATGCTAAACTTCTAGGAAAAGTCAAAATCATCTTGTTTGGTTAAATACATGTGTAGATGAATCCTTCTCCACATACTTTGACCAAATTATCAATCCTTGTGAATGAATTTACCTCTTGATAAAATCCAACATCTTGGGGTCTAGGAATTCATTAACACTTTGTTTGGCTTAACACACTTAGTCAAATTATGCAATCCATTATCACTTTGTTTGGCTTAACACACTTAGTCAAATTATCCTCTTGTGTACGAGTTTACTCTAGTAACACAACTTCCTAGAGCTTGCAAGTTCATTATCCAAATCAATCAAAAACAAATCAAATCAAGCCCTAAAGGTTTAGCATTTCCCTCAAGGTTCTTCAAGAGTTTTCATCATCCGTATCATCCATCTTTCATTTTCATCATCACTTTGATCCTTAATTTATCCTAGTTCTTCTCTTTTTGTACCTAAATTTAGATCAATTGATCTCTAATTTATGGTTCAAACACGATCTCAACACAAGAATAATATGGAGCAAAACAAAGAAACATCCACTTCAAGCAATCTAAGTCAAACTAAAATAGAAGTCAATCCTATGATATCCATTGACCTCCCAATTAATCCTCCTCCAATATCCCAAAATTATCAAGAAGAGGGTCGAGTGGAGGATATCACCGACTTAGGGATGACACAAGATGAAATCCTAGAGATGGTGTGAAATCCTGAAAATCATCGAATTGTCAATGCTATGATGTGGTTATATCCATCCCAATACATGTTGGAGTTAGTGAAAGAAGGGGCTAAACTCCCTTCTGACTTTGACATAAGCACTATTATGGAAAGACCTCTCAGAATCATGCCCTCAACATCATCCACACTTCTATTTCAAAGTGTCACTCAAGACATCTCACAAATCATAACATCCTTTGCTTCAACCTCACCAATTGTTAGCAAGAAAATTACAATTCTTCAAGAACTCCAAAAGCATCCCCTTGTGAACAATCAGGGATTTAATGCAAATACCACATTAGATCAATCCATCTCGGTAAATCCACTACACCCATATGTCCCTCTCACATTCTATGATTCCGCCAATTGAACCTCTTATCATGCAACACAAATTTATCCTCTAGACACACAAACCTCTCTCCCTACCTCACAAGGAAAGGGTGACTTGTTTGGAGAAGGGGGAATATTTGACCCCTCATTATCACTTCAAGGGAATACACCATTTCCACCTATACCACTCACATCCAAATCATCACTCAAGTTGGGTCTTCCCCCTTTATCCGACATCAATCAACCCAACCAAAGCATCATAAAAAATCCTCCAGCTATGCCATCAATATCACAACAACAGATGGCGACCATCCAAGCAACCCCAATGGTCAACACATCCACCATTCCTCAAATGTCTCAAGGACCAAGCACCTCAATCACACTATCCACAACTCAAATTCCACTCATCAACACGACCGTTCTGCTCATCACAACGGTCTACACCCTTCCCAATCCGCCACCACCATCACCAAAGTATAACATGAAAAATTCATTCACCATCACGTTGCAAGCTGCTTGATAAGCTACCCAACAAAAAGTGCTCCAAAACTAGCAAGCTACATAGCTAGCTGCTCAACAAGCACAGGAACAACTAGCAGCACAACAAGCATAACAAGCACAATAGGCTGCTCAATCCCAAGCCTTATTACAGCAACAACAAGATACCCAAGTTGCACAAGTCGGCCAAGTTGTGCAAGCAGCTCAGGCTGCCCAAGTTGTGCAAGCAGCTTAAGCCACCCAAGTTGCACAAGTAGCTCAAGCAACCCAAGCCACACAAGTTGCACAAGCCACATAGCTCGTGCAAATTGCACAAGTAGTCCAACAAGTACATGCTCAAGACCAAGCCCGATTTCAAGCTCAACAAGCGCAAGAACAAGCACAATACCAGGCACAATTGCAAGCACAACAAGAAGCATATCAGAAAGCCTTGCAAGACTATCAAATACAACAGAAACATGACCAACAACAAGCGTTGTTGGCACAACAACAACACCATCAACAACAAGCATTGTTGGTGCAACAACAACATGACCAACAACAAGCATTTTTGGTGCAACAACAACAGGACCAACAACAAGGATTATTGGCTCAACAACAAAAACAAGCATTACTTGCTCAACAAAGATTGCAACAAACTCCCACCACCATCCCACCCATTAACCCAACACCTCAAAATGTGTTTACACTACCTCCTGATCCATGAGGTGACGTAACGACACAAATCAAACTGCTCTCACAACAAGTACTTGACCTTCAATTAGGAAAAACAACAAGGACACCCAACTATTTATGTCCTTATCCTTTCGACAGAAGCTTTGCGATGGTACTATAGACATCCAAATTTGATCACTTCCATATGATCAAAAGCATCTATTCTACTCATCTATTTCATTAATAGTGATTAAATAATTTATTTAATCATTATTTAATTTTCTACTTAAGGTTCCTAAAGTATCTAATTAAATAACTTAAATACTTTACCTTACCCCCTTGTCTTCTCTAAATTAAATAAACATGAAAAATTATTTAATTTAGTCATTTAACCTATTCGGATTAAAATTAATTTTTAATTCCTCTTTTCTCTCTCCTTGTCACATTCTCCATAACCCTCTTTTAATCCAGATTAAATTAATTAATCTATGATTAGGATGTGCACCACTTAATCAAGATTAAGTGTCACATCCTCCATAATCTCCCACTTGTCCCTAATCTCTCATTAATTATCCTAATCCTGTGTTTGCACAACCTTAATCAAAATCATTAGCCACATTTGGCTTACCTTTTCTGGTCAACCTTCCCACTTACCATTTTTAGCTTGGACTCCCTTCCCCATGTGAATTTTTAATTCACATTTATTTAACCAAGGTTCCCCTCTTCCCCATGTGAATTTTTAATTCACTTTTACCTTCCCAAGGTCTTCCTCATTCCCCATGAAAATGTGACATGTCATTTTACATGTGCCCAAGGCTTCTAAAACCTTGGACTTGTCACATCTCTCACATGTGACAAATCTCCAACTTTTTGGAGACCTCCTTTTATCCAATGAACCCTCCACTGAATGTAAATTTTTAATTTACATTTATTTTTCCCACACACTTCCCCTTTTCCCATGGAGATTTTTGAGGAATTCTAAAATTCCTCAAAAGTCTCTTTTATCCTCATTTGGGGACAAGAAGTTCCTTTTGAAGAAAACTTCTCATCCCCCAAGGTACCTCAAAGGTACTTGTCCTTCATCCACCTCATGTACTTCCCTTCCACCTCTTGTCTTTCTCTTCCACCTCATTTCCACATCACTCCACTTTAAGACATCTCACCTTCCACATGTCAAGATGTGAGGGCTTGTGAGTCATCAACTCACCATAGCCCTTCATCTTGATCTTTGTTGGATCAATCTCAACCGTTGAATTCTCTAGAGAATTCAAATTAGCCTATAAATACCCCTTCAATTCCCTCATTTTGGAGATCAAGTATTTTACAACAAAACTCTTGCAAAATTGTCATTCAAGCTCTCATCCACCATAGCACTTACATCATCAATCCATATTGCATCAATTCATCTTGCATCCATTCAAATTCATTGTCATCCAAGGAGCACACAATTCCTAAAGGATCAAAGGGCCAACCAAGGAAGGAGCAACAAATGAAAGGTATAACACATTTCAATCATCATTTGTCTTTATCTTACTCCTTTGTTTCACCGTTTTCTTAGGCTAATCTTATTGAGGTGCCCTTTTATCTTGTTACTTCTTCTCATTGCATCAATAGTTTTTTATCTAGCATCTCACATTAGGAATAGCATTTTATTAGGATCACATTTATGGCACGCTCAATGGGACCCATAAAGGGGTCTCTTTCTTTTATGTTTTCTATTGTTAGCTTGTTTGCAGATTCAGGTTGCAGAGGGGCGAACTTGCCCTCCCAGACGCTGCAGAAGGGCAAACTTGCCCTCTCAGATGCTATAGAGTGGCAAACTTGCCTTCCCAAATGCCGCAGAAGGGCAAACTTGCCCTCCCAGATGCTGCAGAAGGACGAACTTGCCCTCTTAGATGCTACAGAGGGGCGAACTTGCCCTCCCAGACGCTGCAGAGGGGCGAACTTGCCCTTTCGGACATTGCAGAAAGGCGAACTTGCCCTCCCGGATGCTGCAAAGGGGAAAAGTTGTCCTCCCGGACGCTGCAGAGGGGTGAACTTGCCCTCCCGGATGCTGCAAAAGGGAAAAATTGCCCTCCTAGACGCTGCAAAAGGGCGAACTTACCCTCCCAGATGCTGCAGAGGGGAAAAATTGCCCTTGCTGTTCAATGTTTTTGACTTTTTTCTGTAGAAGTGCAAACATGCCCTCCCAGTTCAACGTTTTTCACCGCAGAGGGGCGGATTTTCCCTTAACAGCACATTCGAGAAGGTAAAAAAGTGGCATTTTAGCTTCGTTTTTGTCTCTTTCTTTTGTTGTTTTGTGCTCTAATCCACTAATCATGTTTGTTGGTGAGTGAATTCAAATTCTTTGCTGATATCTTGAGTATTTTGCCACAAATCACAAAAGGGAAAAGGATAAACAACTAACATTTGCTTGCAGGGCCTTTGTTTTATTCTTTGGAAATATTTTCTGGTTGCTTTATCTATTTACTTAGTATAATTAAGGGAAAGTAAATTGGCTTCTTGTTGTGTTTGTTTTATTTGTATCACCCTAAGGGGACATTAATTCATTCTCATCTCCTCCCTTTGCACTTTTGTGCGGATCCGAAGGGGGTAGTTGGAAACGGTTAGTGTTTTCTTCTTAGAGGGACCTACTTGGGGATTTCATCACCCCAAGGAACGATCCCAACCACGCGTACCGGTGGGGTATATAAAGGGGGCAGAGCCAAAGTTGTACCTCAATCCAGTTGTGTCGTAATTAGCGAAGTGTTGAAGCTAGGGTGATACCTAAATAGACATGAAGAGTTGGTCCGAACCTTTTAGTATCTCGATGGGGTTTCTGACTCACGCTTGTGACGAACTAGTGTTCATGATTTGTGCCTCACGTATCGAGCGTCTATTGAGGACTCCTTAGAAACTTTGTTCATCCTAGAGTAAGACCTTTGCTGGCCATACCTCTTAACACTAATCAGAGGATTGTGCTTGTTCAAAGTGTCTTTCTGTGAAAAAACCAGTAAATTTTAATAAGTCAAAACCGTCATTGAATCATTTTAAGTCCTTGCCAAAATCCCTCATCCAAACCAAGTTGCTATTTTTCTGTAGAGGGGAGAACTTGCCCCCCCTGTTTCAACATTTTCTACAGAGGGGCGAACTTGCCCCACTGTTTCAACATTTTTTGTAGAGGGGCGAACTTGCCCCCCTGTTTCAGCATTTTCTGCAAAGGGGCGAACTTGCCCCCCTATTTCAGCATTCTCCACTGTAGAGGGGTGAACTTGCCCCCTCTGTTTCAGCATTTTTTCTAAAGATATGCCCCGCTAAATGGACGGTTTTATCCATTCGACCATTCCAAACCTCCATTTAACCACCCCAAGTCTCCATTTGACAATTTGATCATCCTAAACATTCATCTATCCAAATCTAGCATCATCCAAATCCAATCAAAATCCCATCATCCAATCAAATCTAATCCAATCCAAATCATCAAATTGATGCATCATCAATTGATCCAAACAAATTCAATCAATTCAATCCTCATCTACATCATCAAGTTGATTCATCCACCAATCCTCATCCAAATCATCAAATTGATGCATTCCAATTATCAATGTTGAAGGTTTTGACTTTTATGCAAAAATTTCGGAGGCCATAACTTTTGACTCGGATGTGGGTTTTGGCAGAAATTTTATGGGTGGTTGCATTATGAGCTGGCATGTGGATTCCCAACCTATCAAAGATAGGTTGGACTTTTTTTAAGCACATTTTTGAACCCCCAAAGTTTCATCTTGACCCTCCAAATCACAATTTAGTGTTTTTTCCAGTTTTTTAAAAAACACTTTCATTAATAACTCCGAGTCAATATCTCAGATTTTGGATCTTAGTGGGCAATTCATCCTATCTTAGTATTGGGTATTTTTTGGAAAAAACTTGGACTCTCAAACGTATTCTTATGAAGTTTCCTAAAATGGCAAAATTTGACAATTTTTGAAAACTGCCAAATTTGGCAAAAATCTAATTGTCAACACCTTAAGTCCTCTAGTTAACACCCATGCTTTTGGTTTCAAATCAATCCTATCATATCCTTCAATCCAATCCCAATGTTAGCCCCAATTCAGTTCTAATCTGAGTGTTAATCCCATCATCCTAATTTGAGCTTTCATCCAATCCCAATCTGAGCTTTCATCTAATCCCAATCTGAGCTTTCACCCAATCCCCATATGAGCTTTCAATCCATCCTAGTTCTCTATCTATCATCTATTATTTCCTTCTAATCTATATCCATCATGAATCTTTATCCCCCTCTCACATGACCAATAATAGTAGTCAAGGGGAATCCTAACTCTGTTGATGACGATAACGAAAATCTTGTTGATCATGAAGATTTTTATATAAATCCTCTTGATGCTATCATTGCTAGTAAGCTCTCTCTAGTCGCCTCCCAAAATCCCACTACTTCAAACTATCCCACCATGCCTTCATCCACATCTAATAATGGTTCTTATGCTACCCTTGACAAGGGATATCCATCATCCTCACCATCGACATATTCATCATGTCCTCCCTTTCAACCTCTATCCTATTCCACATCCACTTCCTCTTATCCTCATCATCATCAACAATCTCAACACCTCTACCTTAATCCCACATTCCAATCTTCTCATCCTAATCCAATACTCACACATTCCTCTCACAATCCCCCATCCCAATATTCCTCCTATCCTAATCCACCATCTCAATCCCCTCATCCTTATCTACCATCCATATTCTCCTACGCCAACCCACCATACATTTCTTCCTATGGTGGTTCACCACCTCAATCTTCTTGTTCTAATCCAACATACACACCTTCCTATCACAGTCCCCCATCCCAATATCCTTACATTAATTCCACATTTCCCCATTCTAATCCTTCATCTACATATTCCTACTATCATTCACCATCCCAATCTTCCCAATCTAATCCAACATCCACATCTTCCTACATTACTCCCCCTTTCACCGCATTACATCTAATCCTACATCCAATCCCATACCCACATCTAATCCTAATCCTCCATCTCCTCCTAGTCCTACATCTAATCCTCATCCACACATCCACTCATATAATCCTCCAATTCTTAATCCTAATCCTACATCCAATCCCATACCCACATCTAATCTTAATCCTCCATCTCCTCCTAGTCCTACATCCAATCCCATCCAGTCCTCTAATCCTAATCCTCCATATCCTCTTAGTCCTACATCCATCCACTCCTCTAATCATAATCCTCCATCTCCTCCTAGTCCTACATCCAATCCCATCCACTCCTCTAATCATAATCCTCCATCTCCTCCTAGTCCTCCATCCAATCCCATCCCCACATCCAATCCTAATCCACAAATCCCTAATCCTAATCCTCCATCTCCTCTTAGTTCCCCATCCAATCCCATCCACACATCTAATCCTAATCCTCCATTTCCTCCTAGTACTCCATCCAATCACATCCCCACGTCTAATCCTAACCCACAAATTCCTAATCCTAATCCTTCATCCATCCTTGATCCTCCATCCATTCCCATCACTCTACCTAATCCTACATCTCTTCCAAATGTCACCCAACGACTCATGCAAGAAGAGGCATCATGCCCTCCCACTCTATCATGTACTATCACTAGTGATGAGGCCCTCCTCCATCCTAGACCTATCCCTCCCATCACCATTCCTACCATTTTCCAAATGGTTGAGCCAGTCAAACCCATCGAATCCATTAAATCCCCATCTTCTACTCCTAGATCAACCCAATCCATTGAAGACATCCAATCCCCTCCTCACAGTCCTAATATTCAAAAACTTGAATCCTCCATCCTCCTATGTCCCCCAATCGAGGCGTCCTCCATCATACATCCCATACAAGATGATTCCTGCCAAGAGCTTGATCCAAAGCATACAAGAATATCCCCTTCTCCAAATCAAGATCCTCCCATCCCATCCACTACATCCCAAAATTATACTCCCCCATCCATCCCATCTCATGATCCTATCCTCTCATCCACCCCATCTCAAGATCACACTATCTCCTCCACTCCATCCCATGATCCCATTTGCCTTCAAGATGCAATCACTCCATCTCATGAGCCCTTATCATCCACTACCATACATCTAGATCCCATTGTACTCCCCAATTCCTCTCATGATCCCTTATCACTCATTCCTCCCGATGTTGCTATCCCCTCATCTCCATCACATGATCCTTCATCGCCATCTAGTCTTACCATCCCAATGCCAATTTTGTATCACCTTGGTTGCATTACACTTATCCATGGTTGCCTTCTTACAGAAGAAAAACAAAGTATAGGCACCACCTTTCCTCCTCCACCTCCTAACACACTCACACCATGTTTCCAAAAGAATAAGCATCCTACCATAGATCATATGCTTGAGAACATGAACTATCAAGGAAAAGGTTTAGGCATTCATGAGCAAGGTATTTTAGAACCCATTCAAGTTAAAGAACATCCAAGCACACATGGTCTTGGATATGTCTCCCAAAACTCGCACTCTAAAGATGTTGGTACAACCTTCGTACATCCTAAACAATCCTCTTCTAAAGGCACAAGAGGTACTTTACATCATTCTACCAATTCATACGCTGCCATCCCCCCTCCTCCATCATATTACCTAAAAACAACCATCCATCTTCCTCCCTCATCCTCTCAATCCATTTTGGGTCCTTATGTCCCTCCATCCATCATTGCTCATCCTCCATCTACTACGAGTTCTTGTGTCCCTCCATCACACCCCACACATCCTCCATATACACAGTCTATTTTGGGTCCTTATATCCCAAAATCACCTCCTCCATCTTATCCTATTCATCATTTCATTCATCCACCCCCTCTCCTTCATACACAACATAAAACTCCTAATCAGGATCAACAAAGGCACATACCTACACATTCTCCATCTACACGTAATCCCTATAACCCTACCTCCATTGCTCCACATCATCCATCTCCTCATACCCATCCCATTGCTACTAAAATCACTTTGGATGCCAAAGCTACAATACATAAATCCAAACATCCACATGAATATAAAGTTCCTCATGTCCCCTTCAAAAGACATGTTGAAGAACACAAAAATTGAATCCAAAATCCCAATCAATCCAAAAGGCCACAAAGGCCCACCAAAGCAACACTCAAAACCATGTGGATCCCAAAGAAAAAAGGTACCATACCTTCAAATGACACGTCCCTAATGACATCCAAAGTTTTTATTCCCCAACAAAATCATTTGCATCCTCCATCTCCTAAATCTATTTTGGGTCCTTATGTCCCAAAATTTCCTATCCCAGTGCCTCCACTATCGCCACATTATCCACCCATCAACCCTCCTATCATTTCACATCTACCACATGTGCCAATGTTGGTCCTAAACACCTTCCCCCATCACACATCCACTCCATCATTCCATCCATACACTTTCCAACATCCCATCCACTATCCCCCATATCTCCCCCATCAAATTCCTTTAATCCATCCTCTTGCATAAACCATCCAATCTAATAAGGTTGTACCAACATCCGAATAGTCACTTCAAACATGGGCTCTTAGTACCTCATATGGAACTTGATGCATGAGTCCTTCATCCCTATCCTTATCAACTGTCCTCTAAAATCCACATATCCATATCCCTATCTTTATCCATCTTCGTCGGCATCCTAGTCCAAAAAATCAGCAAAAAAATCAAAAAAATAAAAAAAAATCAGCAAAAAGTTTAAAAAAGAAAAAGAAACAAAGAAAGGCAGAAAAATACGAAAAAAAGAAGGAGAAAATCATTTGTCCAATGGTGAAAACTTGGCAAACAAGTGCCTTGGATAAGTACCATGATGAAAACTTGGGAAACAGGCATCATGCGTAAATCCCCCATCTAGTCTCCTTCCATGATTGGGGGCAACACCCGCTTACACATTCCTTTCCTCCATCTCCTACATCTATCTATCTTCCACATCTTACCCACCATCTTTCGCATCCTATCTAGTCCCTCCATCTTCCTTGTGATCTTGATAAAAATAGAGGCAAACCTATATACATGCATTAGACATCTCTTGGCGTATATTCCCCTCATCCATATACTATCATACTCCTTCCACACATCTTGCTATTCCTCTTGCCTCGTCATGCATGACACATCTAGAGTGGGGGCATCTCATTATTTGCAATGAAGTCCTTGGAGACATCGTCCATCCATCCATCCAAGTAATCCTTTCTATCTCTCCATCCTGCCCATCCTTACCTCCCCCTCCATTTATCCATCTACCAAACCCTTATCTTCCTATACTCCCATCCTACTACAATCCATATCCATTCACTTCTTTATTTCCTCATCCTTCTATCTTCCTTCCCTCTTGCCTCATCACACATGACACATCTAGAGTGGGGGCATCTCCTCCTTTGTGTCTTGGTCCTTGATACATCATCCATCCATTACTCTAGGTAGTCCTCTCCATCTCCCCATCTTTCCCATCCATTTATCCATCCAATAATCTCTACCATATCCCAATCCTGATCTTCCTATACTCTCATCCACTAGTCCTTTTCCATATTTTAATCCTTATCCTCCCATCCATTTATCCATCCAATAATCCATCCCATCCCTCCAATTTTGTATCCCTCTATCCACCTATCCTCGCATATTTCTATCTCCACATCTTTATCCATCCATCCATTCCCTCTATCTCATCATCCCTTGTCATTGGTATCTAGCTATCAGCTACCCCCATGAAATCCGATGCCATGCTATCTCACTATCATCATTCCTATCTATTTATCACATATTAACAATATCATCTCAATCTTCATCTCATCTATCCACCTACCCAAGCATCTGCTTATCCATCCATCCATTTCCCTCTATTATCCCTTGTCATTGGTATCTAGCGCTAGACTAGCCGCATGCAACCCAATGCCATTCACATCATAATTCATCTCTCCTATCTATTTACCACATCTTGCTCACATCTTCATCACTCCTCTATCCATTGTCTCACCTTTCCAATTCATATTCTAATGATCTAAATTACCTATCTCATCCCTGAGCTTCACATCCTACATATCTTACACATATCAACCATCGTCCTATCCAATCTTGCAAGTCTATCTTGTCTCATCATATCAAATCCATCCTTTTTTCCATTTATCTTGGTCATTTCATCATCCCTTATCTATTGTCGGTCAAACTACGTTGCCCTTGCGCTTTCACGTAGGCAAGGTCGATCATTTGATCCGCCCCCGGGGCTTTGTCTTTTTTTTGTCTTGTCATCCTCCACCATTTGTCTTTAACCTTGGGTCAAACTACATTGCCCCTGTGCTTTCACGTAGTCAAGGTCAATCATTTGATTCACCCCCGGAGTTTTGTCTTTTTTTTGTCTTGTCCTCTTCTATCGACTGTCTTTGGCCTTGTGTCACACTACGTTGCCCCTATGCTTTCAAGTAGGCACAGTCAATCATTTGGTCCACCCCGTGGGCATTTTTTCCATGTGGTCTTTGTCATCCATCAAGGTCTTCATTTTCCTCTTTCTGCTTTCACATAGGCAAGGTTGATCTTTGATCAACCCTCGAGCCCCTAGGTCTTTAAGGTGTGTCTATTTTTTCATCTCATCATTTTATCATCTTTTCACCTTATGTCTCATCATCTTGCCATGTCATCAAGTATGTCCCTATCCTAGCTAATGCTTACAAACAATGATCATCTATATCACAAGATCCAATCGGTTTCTAGTATCCTGCATCATATCGATCTTTTAGTTTACTATCCATCATCAGTCTCAATAGGATGTATCCTTCCTAACAGAGCTCATAAACCTCATCCAACATCTTGATCCTATGGCAAAGGACATCTGAAATTGATTGTAATCTTTTGATGCTTTTGGATTTTGTTTATCATTTGAGCTCCCTATCATCACTTTTCATGGTCACCTTGATCCCTCATATCACGGTGTCATTTGACTAGTCAACATAGGGGCATATCTTGCTCATTTCATTGTTTTTGTCTTCTTGGTTGTCCCATGTAGTACCCACCAAGATCCCTGAGGTCTTGTGTTACGTTGGGGCATCCTTTTGTGTTACGCTGGGGCATCCTTTTGTGCTTGCAATTTTATGCATTGGACACTAATCCGTCTTGGTTTACATACCCTGACACCCGATGTCTTATGAGTAAAAATCAGTGCTCTAAGGATGGAAAATTTCATTAGGATTGCATTTCATTTTCTATTCCATCATCTTGCATATCTCCCCCATCCTCATCCATTCACACAATCTAATCACACTCTTGGTCTTAGCCTTGCTACAAGCCTTGATCCAATCATCCTCATCATCATCATCATTATCATCTTTGGGATGTATCCTTCCCTATCCTTGTGTTGCTTTGGGATGTACCCTTCCCTCATCAACAACACTCTCATCTATGGGTTGTATCCTTCCCTATCCTTGTGTTGTTTTGGTATGTATCTTTCCCTCATCAACAACACTCTCATCGGGAAGTATTCTTCCCTATCCTTGTGTTGTTTTGGAATGTATCATTCTCTCATCAAACAACACTCATCATCATCCTCATTCAGATGTATCCTTCCCTATCCTTCCCTATCCTTGTGTTGTTTTGGGAGGTATCATTCCATTGTCAACAACACTCATCCTCATCCTCATCAGGATGTGTCATTCCTCATCCTTGTGTTGTTTTGGGATATATCATGTCCTTATCAAACAACACTCCATCAACCATCTGCCCAACTTGGCTTGTAGCTTGACTGGGGAAACATCATATGTGTCCTCAAATCCAATTGAGCTCACCTTTATCTCCCATCGCTTATCATCATTTCTTATCCATCACTTTACATCGTCATATCCCCTTTCATCATCTCATCTCTCATCATAACTTTCATCTTGTCAAACCTTTCCTGGTTTCAGGACCATCTATTTCCTCCTATCAAGAGGTTGCCCAGGACCCCTATTTCTCCCCCGTCATCCTCTCGAGGGGGCATACCCATCATATTAATCCATTTTCCCTCTCATAGTTATTCCCCTCCAACATTGGGGCATCTTCATCCATTCCCCACTAATTTGGACATCTTAGATCCTCCTCCCCACGCTGGGGCATCTATAGAGTCATCTGCACTTTCTTTTCTTCGAAGCACGGTTATTCTAACGGTACTTCGAAGAGGGGAAAAATGTAGACATCCAAATTTGATCACTTCCATATGATCAAAATCATCTATTCTACTCATCTTTCATTAATAGTGATTAAATGATTTATTTAATCATTATTTAATTTTCTACCTAAGGTTCCTAAAGTATCTAATTAAATAAATTAAATACTTTACCTTACCCCCTTGTCTTCTCTAGATTAAATAAACATGACAAATTATTTAATTTAGTCATTTAACCTATTTGGATTAAAACCAATTTTTAATTCCTCTTTTCTCTCTCCTTGTCACATTCTCCATAACCCTCTTTTAATCCAAATTAAATTAATTAATTTGTGATTAGGATGTGCACCACTTAATCAAGATTAAGTGTCACATCCTCCATAATCTCCCACTTGTCCCTAATCTCTCATTAATTATTCCAATCCTGTGTTTGCACAACCTTAATTAGAATCATTAGCCACATTTGGCTTACCTTTTCTGGTCAACCTTCCCACTTACCATTTTTAGCCTGGATTCCCTTCCCCATGTGAATTTTTAATTCACATTTATTTAACTAAGGTTCCCCTCTTCCTCATGTGAATTTTTAATTCACTTTTACCTTCCCAAGGTCTTCCTCATCCCCCATGCAAATGTGACATGTCATTTTACATGTGCCCAAGGCTTCTAGAAGCATGGACTTGTCACATCTCCCACATGTCACAAATCTCCAACTTTTTAGAGACCTTTTATCCAATGAACCGTCCATTGAATGTAAATTTTTAATTTACATTTATTCTTCCCACACACCTCCCATTTTCCCATGGAGATTTTTGAGGAATTCTAAAATTCCTCAAAAGTCTCTTCCATCCTCATTTGGGGACAAGAAGTTCCTTTTTGAGAAAATCTTCTCATCCCCCAAGGTACCTCAAAGGTACTTGTCCTTCATCCACCTCATGTACTTCCCTTCCTCCTCTTGTCCTTCTCTTCCACCTCATTTCTACAACACTCCACCCTAAGACATCTCACCTTCCACATGTCAAGATGTGAGGGCTGTGAGGGCTTGTGAGTCCTCAACTCACCATAGCCCTTCATCTTGATCTTTGTTGGATCAATCCCAACCATTGAATTCTCTAGAGAATTCAAATTAGCCTATAAATACCCCTTCAATTCCCTCATTTTGGGGATCAAATATTTTGAAACAAAACTCTTGCAAAATTGTCATTCAAGCTCTCATCCACCATAGCACTTACATCATCAATCCATATTGCATCAATTCATCTTGCATCCATTCAACTTCATTTCCATCCAAGGAGCACACAATTCTTGAAGAATCAAAGGACCAACCAAGGAAGGAGCAGCAAAGGAAAGGTATAACACATTTCAATCATCATTTGTCTTTATCTTACTCCTTTGTTTCACCATTTTCTTAGGCTAATCTTATTGAGGTGCCCTTTTATCTTGTTACTTCTTCTCATTGCATCAATAGTTTTTTATCTAGCATCTTACATTAGGAGTAGCATTTTATTAGGATCACAGGTACTGTTCTCCAAGGGATTCGAAATCCCCAAGTTTGACAAATATTGAGGGATAGGAAACCCTAAAGATCACATTAGGGAGTTCCAGGTACACTACATGGAAGTCGCATACAATGATACTTATTTGATGTGGTTGTTCCCTCAAAATCTTGTTGGTGCTGCCATGGAATGGTTCTCTCATCTGCCTATAGGCATTAAAATATTCTAGGAAATCAAAGATGCGTTCTTCCAAAACTATGCATTCAATATCATTGCAGATGTTAGTCTAAAGGAATTATTAACACTCAAAGAAGGAAAGGGGGAATCATTCACCTCCTTCCTGAAATGATGGCGAGCCAAAGCCAATCAGAGTAAATCAGCTATGCCAGAGGAGCAACAGTTTGCACCATCATTGCTAACTTGGACAAGACCTTGGAATTTTATCTAAAAATGCAATGAATAACCACATATGACCAACTAATCCCCAAGGCGGTCAACATTGAAAGGTCCCTCATTACACAAGGGGGCACGCCTACATATCCTGAGCATCAGGATAGTTTCCCATCCAACAGTTACAATGATAAACCTCAGACATGGGCGAAGAACAAGAATGCCACCAACAATGGAGTGGTTGAT
The DNA here is from genome assembly GCA_007115665.2 of Sequoiadendron giganteum. Classification (NCBI taxonomy): domain Eukaryota; kingdom Viridiplantae; phylum Streptophyta; class Pinopsida; order Cupressales; family Cupressaceae; genus Sequoiadendron; species Sequoiadendron giganteum. Next base: position 201,093,612 of record CM021100.1, read on the forward strand.
ACCAAGGTTGTCATCAGTACACCAAAGAAAAATAATCAAACACATCATCATCAACCATAGAACAATAATCACAATAGCATGCAAGAAAATGTGGTAAACCAACAACCACCTCATAATCAAATCAATAATCTCAATAATCAAGGAGGACCACCTCTACGAAACAAGTATCCCCCCAAGCAGAAATTCACAGCCCTCGGGGAGCCAATTGAATCCATCATGAAAATGTTGGTTGATGAGAACCTCATCAAAGTCCCCACTCATGATAATTATAATGAACCCCAAGTGAAGCCAACTTGGTACAACGATAGTTTCCTTTGTGATTATCACAAGCTCAAGGGACATACGACTGCTAATTGCATGAAATTGAAGAACATCATCCAAGATCTCATTAACAACAAAATCATAAATTTTAAGCAACCGGCTAGTAACCAAAATCTAAAAATATACATGAATCAAATTCCTGATCACAACCAAGGAAACAACAAGGGTAAGCAGAAAAAATATGGAAAAGTGAACCACATGTATGAAGGTGTTGTCGCATGCCTTGATGAAAGGGTCACTGTTGTTAGTATCAAGGGAGCCAACACTGACTGCAAAGTCACCACACATGATGGAAAGGTCACCATTTCTGGGGCATCACAACCATCTAAGACCCCCACTACAAACCAAAAATTCTTTCCTAATTGTTACAACATCCTTGATCAATTAAAAAGAACCCTTGCTCAGATCTCCATCATCAAGTTACTAAAGATTTCAGCTGCCCACAGAGATATTCTTGAGGAATTATTGGCTTCATCCACCGCCTCTACCAACATTGATACGAAGCAACTCCAGGCTATGGTTGGTAACATCACCACTACGAATCTCCTCAATTTTTCTGATCAAGACTTCCCTACCCAACCAACTCACAACCATGAACTCCATCTTGAAGTCTTGGTTCCCAAAAATAAATTCAAAAGGGTCTTGGTGGATGGGGTGTAGGCCTTAATATTTGTTCGTTAAAGCTCATAAAGAATCTAGGAATCTCTGAAGATTCCATTGAAAAAATTAAAGGTATCACCATCAGGGCTTACGATGACCAAGAAAGAGTGTCTTAGGGCACTATTCAACTCCCTATTCAAGTAGGTCCAGATGTTATGGAAACAACTTTTCAGGTGCTTGACCTTGACATATCTTACAATATCCTCTTAGGGCTCCCATGGATCCATGGGATGCAAGCAGTCGCATCGACATTCCCTCAATGCATCAAATTTTCCTACCAAAATGAAGAGGTCACAATCCATGGTGATCCTAAGCCTTTCGCCTATTGCAAGAATCTAGAAGCCAAATATTATAAATTTCCCCAAGTCCTAAAAAATGATGAAGGCCCATCAACTCCATATATCGACCCATCCAACATCGCCTCCACTTTTGGGACAAAGACACCCTCCATCCCTGACATATCTGACATTAAGCTTATGATCCAAGAAAATGGGTGTGGGGAGTGTAAGATGAAGAGAAATTCTTTCATCGTAGGAGAGTTACCTCAATCTCCTAGGTCACATGGATGACCCCAACCAGTTGAAACACCCTCACAAAATTTCAAGGCACATCCCTCTAGATTCTGATGTTGGGGGATCTAAGTCAGGAGACTGTCGATGAAAGAGACATTTCAAGCTCACTATATCAAGATGAAAGGCCCACACCCAATCTTCCCATGGATGAAAGAAACAAAGGATTTGAGATGATGCTCTGTATGGGATACAATAAAAATGAAAGTCTTGGAAGGAACATCGACGGTTGACTAGAGCCTATCATAGTTGAAAAATGAATGAAAAACCTTTGCCTTGGGTGTACTCCTCCAAGTTTAACCATACATGGTCAAAGTCCCCCAGTTAGAGCAGTTAGGAATCCCCCTCAGTTATCGAAAATCGCCCTCCAGTTACCTGTGTCCACAGGTCGAGTCATAGATAACTTCAACTTTGACATCACCGATGTTTGTAGTAGTAGCAATGACGAGGATACTGTAACTGGCTTACCCATGATTTTTGAATACTCCTCCCTACTCATGATTAGTAACTCATCCTTTGAGTTGGATGAACAAACCCACAAGATAAATATGGTCTATCCTCAACTCATCGACTATGACCAACGAGGACCACCGCTTTTGGACACATTTAAAAATGATGAGGTGCTCTCAAAATTCATGGGATTGCGAGATACAATACCATGTAGGGATCATAAAGTTGGATTTGACATCACATTGGACACTCACACCTACTATGGGGAGACGATTGAATCCTTCAATCGCAAAAGTAAAAGAATAAGAATAATCTCAAGGTCATTGAGTGAAAACCACACTATGACACTCTCTAACCAAAAATAGTAAAAATAAAGGACACATCCAATGGTGAAAACCTCTTTTTGGCATCGTAGGATGAAGGATTCATTATTCCCCTCACTGCACTGCATCAAGAAAAATCAGTTGTCCTGGCAGAACAGTGTAACCCCATCAATTTGGGAATAGAAGAGCTACCGCACATCACATTCTATGCTCAATCCCTTCTCATGGAAGAATAAGAACTCTTAGCTGCATTCTTGAAAGAAAGAAAGGTACATTTTGCATGGAATTATGTTGATATGCCTGGGTTGGATCCAGAGGTGGTAGTTCATCATTTGGTGGTATATCCTGGAGAAAAACCCATGAGACAAAAACTGAGAAAGATGCATCCCCAAATAGCCTTGCTAGTTAAAGTGGAATTGTAGAAGCTCTTGGATGCCAGTTTCATATGCCCGATCAATTATCTAAAATGGGTGTGAAATATTGTACTAGTTTAAAAGCCAAATGGGGGCATCTAAATCTGCACCGATTTTAGAGACTTAAACAAAGCGTGTCCTAAGGATGACATTCCACTACCCAACATTGACATGATAGTTGATATGATGGCCAAACATGAGATTTTTTCGCTAATGGATGGATTCTTGGGATATAACCAAATTATGATAGCAAAGGAGGGTTAGCAAAAAACAACGTTCATATTCTGTGGGGAACCTACTACTGGAATATGATGTCATTTGAGCTGAAAAATGTAGGAGCAACTTACTAGAGAGCCATGACATGATTCATAAGACTATGGAATATTATGTGGATGACATATTGGCTAAATCAAGGAAAATACAAGACCACATAGTAGCTTTGTGTTCCATTTTTTATAGATTGGAAAAGTACAAGGTCTGCCTCAACCCAAAAAAGTGTCTTTGGAGTGCAATCAAGAAATCTCTTGGGATATATTGTGTCAATGAGAGGAATCGAAGTAGATCCTGCCAAATTCAAGGCAATCCTCAAAATGGAGGCACCTAGGACACTAAAACAACCAAGGGGTCTACAAGGTAGGCTCCAGTCCATTCGTAGGTTCATAGCACAACGGGCAAATAAATAGATCCCATATTCTCATCTACTCCACAAGGGAGTAGCATTCAAATGGGATGACAAATGCAACCAGGAATTCAAGAAAATCAAAGAAATCTACTTAGACTCCCAATTCTAATGCCGCCAATTCCAAGTAAACCACTGATCTTATACATTTCAGCAACAACAACAGCTCTTGGTGCTCTCTTAGTCCAGCATGATGAAAATGAAAGGGAGAGAGCAATCTACTATATCAACAGAACCATGGTAGGACTTGAGTTAAATTACGCACCTTATGAAAAATCTTGTCTAGTAGTTGTATTTGCAACTCAAAATTTCAAGTACTACATGTTGGCTCATCAGATCAAGCTAATCGCAAAGATAGATCCACTCAAGTACCTAATTTCCAAAGCCAGCCTTGATAACCAAGTTGGTCATGATACTAACAGAACACGACATTGAATATGTGGAGTGCAAGGCAATCAAGGGACAAGTAATTGCACATCAGTTGGAAAAAGCACTGATGTATGCCGACAATCCATTAGTATCAGGGTTTCTTGATGAATCCATCTTCAACATAAGTGTGGTGGACCACTGGAAGATGGAATTTTATGGATCTCATACACAACATGGGTCAAGCATTAGAATATTCTTCATAACGCCACAAGGTGATTGTATACCCAAATATTACAAGTTTTCCTTTTCCTGCACAAACAACATCGCCGAATATGAGGCTCTTGTTATAGGATTGAGAATTACTGCACAATGGTGGATCATGGTACTCAAGGTCTATGGGTATTTGTAGCTTATCATCAACCAAGTCAATGGTGAATACCAAAAAAAGGATAATAAGTTGACACCATACAAGAAACTCATAGAGAACATCAAAGAATCCTTTATTGTTTAGTCACCTTTGAGCAAATACTAAGAGCTAACAACAGGGCAGAAAATACTTTGGCCACAATCGGATCGCTCTTGGAGATCCCACACAACATCACAAAAAAGGAATTGTTGGTAGAGTTGCTTCTCGTACCAACATTCGAGTTACCAGAGTCTAGATTTGTGTGTGAAATCATTGATCCTGGTGATCCCTAGTACCAAGACATCTATACCTACCTAAGAATAGAAGTTCTTCCTGTTGACATAACCCCAAACCTTAAACGAGCTTTCATCAAGAAATCAACCCATTTTTTCATCTTAAGAGAAACCCTCTACCATAGGAGCATTGAAGGAACCCTGCTACATTGCCTAAATACTAAGGGAGCCTTGAACACTCTAACCAAGGTTCACAACAACATTTGTGGTTTGCACTCGAGTGGTATAACTTTGGCTAAGAAACTGTTGAGGACCAAATACTATGATGGAAAGAGAAGCACATGACTTTGTCAGAAAGTGTTTACAGTGCCAAAAGCATGGGGACCTCATCCATGAACTAGCTCAGGAGCTTCATCCTATTGTTACACCTTGGCCCTTTTCACAATGGGGGCTCGATCTCATCAAAAAAACTACACCCACCTCATCCAATAGCCAAAAAATTCATCATCACCGCCATAAAGTACTTTACCAAGTAGGTCAAAGCCATCCCAATGACCTTCATAACTAGAAAATAGATATCCAAGTTCATATTGAACTATTGCATATGTCGATACGGTGTCCCCCAAGCCCTTATCTCAGATAATGGGACACCTTTCAAAAATGAGGATGTTCATGACCTTTTCCATAAATTCAATATCTGACATCACTTTTCCACTCCATATTACCCTCAAGGCAATGGCCAAGCACAAGCCATCAATGAAACCATCTTGAAAATCCTTAAGAAAATAGTCAATGACGTCGGTCGTGACTAGAATTTTGGAGCTAAATCCCACCTTATGGGCCTATCACACTAGCATTCGCATACCAACAGGTGCCACCCCTTTCTCCCTGGTCTACGAATCAGAAGCCATCCTCTCAATTGAGATCGAGCTCCCGTCTTTAAGGATATCACTGCAAAATATCATTACAGATGAGGAATCCTGGGTTTCAAGGTTAAATGAGTTGGAGCTACTGGATGAATGGTGCATGGATGCCCTAAACCATCTACAAGTCTATCAAAATCGCCTAAAATGCAGCTACAACAAGAAGATTAGGAGGTAGATCTTCCAAGTCAGAAAACTAGTGTTGAAGGAGAACTAGAAGAATCTACCAAACCCAGAAAGCAAGGGAAAATTTGAACCCGGTTAGGACCTATTTTCATCATGATGAGCTATAAATAATGAGCTTATAATTTATCAACACTAGAAGGCGAGCCTCTACCGGAGCCCATGAACAACTCCCATCTCAAAAAGTTTTATGCCTAAAATATTGCAAGGTATAGAACCAAAAAATCAAAAAAATTAGAAAATATCCTTAAAAAATGGTTACCCTTATGAAAACCTGGTAAATAGGCATCTTGGTGACAACAAAAAAAAATTCAAAAAATACAAAAATCCAAAAAAATCAGAAAAATGATTAAAAATAGTAAAGATAAAAAATCGTCCTCTAGTGAAAACCACTTCAGTGGCGCTTTGGACAAGTACCTTGGTGAGAACCTCACAAACAGGCACCAAGTGTAAATAGAGAATTCTCCATCCACCAGGATCTTCATGGCTTATTTTGTACACTCACTTATCCAGTACTTTCCATTCATCCATTACATTCCATTTATCCTTCCATCACCCATCCGCGTCTGTACCATAGCTTGATCTTCTGTTCGTATCATGTTCCACCCTAGTACTACTTGGCACATTCCTAAGGTTAGTTTGTCCTGCCTATATCGAAGTAGTCTATCGTATCACGTTGGGGGCATGTTCTTGTACCTTGGTATGTCTAGGATCATGATGGGCCAAAAAGTGGCAATGGGAAAAAAATCACATTTTGGATCGACTCAAAAACACGAAAATGTCGAGTTGACTTTTCTAGGTTCGGGTGTCAGTACATTCAACTGAAGCAAAGCCCAAACCTAGTTTCTACAAATCCGATATCTGATTTGTGCAAACATTATAAATAAAATAGCCGACTGTTAAAAGTTCATTTCTCATAGTTTGTATGCGGGCACACAAGGAAAAGTGAAAATCCGATATCCGCTTCTATCAGATATCCATTTCAAAGGTATGTATTTGGTTTTTTAATGTTGTAATCGATTTTTCAAGTAGATTCTTATAATTTTAAGTAGTTTTTATGATTTTTTTTTCAAAAGTAGGGTTTTCTATTGATTTTTATTAAAAACTAGAGTTTACAATGAATTTTTATTAAAAATTAATGTTTTTAAATGGATTTTGATTACAAACTAGTGTTGTTGATCTATTTTTATCAAAAATTAGAGTTTGTTATGGATTTTTGTGAAAAAGTAGGGTTTTTTTTGGATTTTTATTCAAAACTAGGGTTTTTTTACAATAATTTCATTCATATTGTGTAATTTCGATTAGATTAATTATTTTTTAACTTTAATCAGGTATTATGGCTCAAAATGAAAATGCACAAATTCCAAATGCTGCACCACCTCTGTAGCGAAATGCTCCACCACCTCCGCAGCCACCAATTGAAGACTTAATTGGTGAAAAATTGGGGCAATTGAGGGGCATTTGTGAATTTTATAATACAATCCCTCGATTGAGAGATATGATAAACACATTGAAGGAAATAATTAAAAATATAGAAACTCTCTCCACCCAAGATAATGCCTTTCATTCATGGCGAGAAGACATGAGGAAATATTATGCATGTGGATTGTCTTACGATGATGTGAAAGATCTCCAAATAACCAAAGCCCAAATAGCCTTTGTATTCACTAACCCCCGCACCGGTTTGCCAGTGAATGTTAATAAAACAAAACTTTCTAGAAAATGTTGCATGCATAGTGACGTTGTAGCGAACTTTTGGGATTGTTGGCTTATGGTTTTTGATAAACCACCAAACAACAATTTCGATATACCATTTTACTTTATTAAAAAATTATATGTTGATTTTGTTTTAGGGCATCATGTCAATTACTTTGAAATTAAACCCTTCCAGGGCATCAGTGGAGGTATGCCCCAAGATAGACCAAGGGCAGTTAGAGTAGTCTCGTGCCCAAATGTTCCCCTTCCTCCTTGTTGATGGTGTTTTCTGGACAACAACAACCCAGACATACTATGATATCCTATCTCTCTTGAAAGGTAAATCTCTATGGAAAAGAGATAACCCCAAGGTCTCTAATGTCAGGTCTTGAAAATGCAACAAAACAACCCAGAGATAATGTGAAAATTTTGGTAATCTCAAAGGGACCTTACTACAAGAAAATATTGGACTTCATATTAATCAGATCTAAATAATGAATTGATAATTGAAATCCTCTAATTTAACTTAGATAACAAAGAAATAACAAAAGATAAAGGTTTTGAAGATAATTCTAAGACTAATTCTAACCCTAAGACTGATAATGCCAAAAGATAAGATGCTCAAAATGGACCGATCTCTCATAAACTACTTTCTGTTTGACCTAGATAAATCTGTAATCTCATGGGAATAGTGCAATATTCCGAGGTATTTAAAGATTTTCAAATCATATACATTCATTCAAAACAATCCTATTGAAATTGAAATGAACAAACATACATAACTGAACTAAGCACAATTTTAAGTCTAGGCTAACTTTGCAAAGCAACTAACAATCAACTAACTGCAAAAAGTATGGACTAGAGATCGTTACAAACATTCCAAACATGAAACCCTAAGCATCACCAACCTATCCAACAATAAACTCAAGTAATTTTAAAGATAGAATAACAAGAACCATGCTAGAAAAAACTCAACACAAGAGAGATACCAAATCACAATATCCTTTATTATATTAGGTCATCCAAAATGACAACAATTCCAGTCTTTTGTTACAATACTTGCTTGAAGATAAACCCTAGTTCACTCAAATATGAAATCTCTATTCTATGTGTCCCTTTATTCCTCTATATTCTATCCTATTACTTATCTATATTCTACAAATGAGGCAACATGCCCAATTTATAGAGAACCCCCAAGATAAGTCGGCCCAAATTAGAGTTTTACAATAATAAAATGCCACACAATAGGTCGACCTCAAAAGATATTCAAATACAACATGAAATTTGCAATTTGCACCAATTTCATCCAAGTCGGCCTAATGCATGTGGATAATGGGAAGCACAAACTTTGATGTAGCCCTATATAACTACTTCCCATCCTTGTCTTTAGCTCGCTCCACTTCACTATGCACTGCCAACAACACTCTATCCGATTTGGCAATAGGTGGCATAGGAAAAACCCTAACTCTTCTTCCAAGAGACTTAATGTCATCTCTTGCCTTCCTTACTATGCCATCCCAATCAGCCCTATTTGTTAAATACCTATGAATAACTACAATGTACGTTGCAACATCATCTAGCTAATGTTCAGTGACTGGACCTTCACTAACTGGAGAATAGACATCTCTCCACCATTTCCTGAGTTGTTCCAAATTGAGATGCTTTGGAGCGAACTTCTTCTTCCTTGACATGATTTCAAAGAATGAGATGCACTTATCATGAATGCTAGTCAAAGTGTCCTCAATCTGCTTCCCCTTTTTATGAATCTTCTTCAAGGCCCTTTTCCTCATCTGCAAGATCTCAAACCATTCCTAAGGCTCAGAAACCCTTGGAAAAGGAAGAATCCCAATTTTCACCAATTTATCATCAGTTTATTCCATGATTGTTCTTGTTTTCTGCAACAGGAGATCAATGTCCTCTTTGTCTTGGGCTAACACAGTCTTCAGCCAATCTACTCACCTCATGGCATCCCCTACAATCAACAAGATATCCTTGATGGCACCATCTCCTTTGGTTTGGACTCCTTGCAGCCAACCAACTGTGGCATGTGTAGTGCCTTTCATTCTTTGAAGTTCAGAGATTGTTTCTTGAGGCAAGAAACCTATAGCAGAGGAGGAAGAGCTAATAGAATACAAGGGTTTCATCAACTCCTGCGAGTAATTCTTCAATTTCGCATTCTCCCTTTCCAACTCATGCCTGGTTTGCACCAATTTCTTCAATCTACCTACAATTACATCACTGAAGCCTTCATACTCCTCAGTATCTTGCTCCATAGAAGCATGTCCTAAATCAATGGTTTGCACATGATAGTCCCTTGCAGTCACCCCATCTCTATATTTTTCTAGGTAGGGGTAGCAATATGAGCCACCCTATTGCCTGATCCATCCCTCTCAATCCTGGACACAACCCTAATTTTCTTCTTAGTTTTTTCTTTCCCAATGTTAGCCATTAGGTCATCCCAATTGGGAGGAGTGTCCTCCACCATTACCAATTTACTCTTTAATTCTCTATCCAGCCAACCTGGAACAGTGGATTCAGTTGGCACTTTATCTTGTTTATCCTGCTCCTAGTGGACATTAGGTGCATCTTTCTCAATACTAGGCACATTAAGGATTTCCTTAGTTGGATCCTCCTTCTCTAAAGACTTCTCCTCTACAACCTGTGTCGTTGAAGGGATTCTAGCTGGTATCTCCTCCCATTGAGCGGATTTACCCAATTTCTCTTCTACAAGTGAATTTGCATAGGCTACCAAGGGAGATTGGATTACCTTATCAATTTCTGCCTCTACATTGCAGAGGTCTCCTTCCTAGAATTATTCTTCACCCAAGTCCTTAGGATCTTCATCCTTCCTTGGCTCTTCTATCACATTGCCAGTATCTTGAGGAGGGGGATTTTTCTCCTGCTAAATGATAGGAAAAGTCATAGGAACATCCTCTTTTGCTGTAGCATCCTTTGGGGAAGGAGTCCTTGACCTCCTCAGATATACCTGTGTTCTTTCCCCTAAACTTTCCATCTCCACCACAGGTGTCTCAATCTCCTTTTCTGATTTGGAAGTTTCCTTTTCTTTTTGTGACATTCTCACAAGTCTTCTTCTTTTGAGAAAAGGAGCAGCAGTATCCACTTCTTCCTTTTCTTCTTTATCCTTTTCAGCCTCTTTCCTTGAAACATGCCTTCTCTTTTTGGCAATAGGCTTTGTTTGTTTACCCACATCTGCTACCTCTTCAGTTTGAACATCCCTAACTTTAATCTTGAAGGGAGAGTCCACCTTGGCCTTACCCTTAGGATCTTGTTCATGTGATTCCTCAGAACCAGAATGAAACTCCAAGTCTCCCATCAAATCATAGGTGCACTGGACACCTTCACTTTCTAACTCTAACATTTGTGCTTCAGCCACATTTTAGTATACTTAATCACAAGAGTCATAATTTTCTCCAACTCTGTCTTTTCTTCTTCCAACTAGTCAATCTCTCCAACCGATTTGTCCCTCACCACCTCGAAGATATGACCCTAAATCAGATTTCCATCCTCTTCCACTTGGTCAGGAATGGCCTTTATGTTGTATAATCTTACTAGGTCCACTGGTAGCCTAGAGAATTTCTTCTTCCTTACATCAAATTCATTGCCAAGGTTAGCCCAATAATCTTCAATGTTGTCTTTGTGGTTGTACTCCCTACTGGCCTTCTTTTGTGCCTCACCAATAATATCGAACCTTGCCCTCTTAGAATGGAAAGAGAGACCAAAATTACTCATCTCCTCTTCAGAAGGATGAGTGGACTGGATGGAAGGGCAAACCTCATTTGTGCCTATCTTCAAGGGGAAATCATTCCCAAACCCTGTTTTATGTTTATCTCCCTACACAATCATATCAAAGTCACAAATCTGCCTAGTGACTTCCAATAGTATGATATAGTCAGTTGGGTACCTTGGGAGTCTGTAGGGATCCCTTTGACAACCATCAATCCTAATGTAGGAGAAAGTGGGGAACTAGATGAACCATGCCCCATACCTCCTTATCAATTCCTTGGCCTTGTCTGAAATCCTCACGTGCTCTACACCCTATAGCAACTTGGTAATATACATAGTAAATGCATCATTTTCCCTTCTATAGCTACCGCCTCCCAGGTGCAGCTGTGGATACACCTCATAGATTGCATCTTGTCTGAATACACCTCTAGTGCTCAACCCCTTGTATGGGTGAAATCTTGCCAATGCATACACCAAGTAGGAAGTCATGGTGAAAGTCTTGTTTTGCAGGACATTGCACATTTTCTCATGGATTACTGCACTTATGGCACTTGCCCAATGGTAATCTATACCCTGATCCATCTGAGTAATGATATTAAACATCTAGCTCTCAAAAACTCCTGCACTCTTCAGCCCTACCAACCTACTGAGGAGAGTGATGACATTATAATATTCCCTCTTGAATTTAAGTCTAAATAGTTATTTTGGTAACTGGGAGTAGTGGTACTTGGGCTTCTCCAACCAAGAATTGATCACCTACTGGAACTTAACCACATTCTCCTCATAGTTTTTCTTCATTGTATACATATCAAAGGCCACCACATGTGACCTATCAGGTATATCAAAAGTCCTAGGAATGGAAACAAGATCAAAGTTGGCCACAATCCTTCCCTGGGGGCCAATTATCCTTTGTGTTCCCCTGTCATAGTTTCTGGCACATTCAAGCACCAACTCATAGCATTGTACTATGGAGGGGAAACCAGCTACATGTGCTAACCTAGATTCCAAAGTTCTTCTAGCTAGCAAAGGGAGGTTCTGTGGTGCCATTTTAGCCTTGAACTCTTCGTAGTCCCACATTGGTATCAGTAATTCCTGACCAGACGAAAATCAATCTTCTCTCAGGAATCTTACTCCTTACGTCCATCTTTACCTTTTCTGCCTCAGAGATAGCAAAACTTTCAGCACTTGGATTTGCTACCTTTCCCTTGCCATGCCCAACAACATCTTGTCCTGATCTAGCCTGCAAACAAGTAAAAAGAACCAAATTGAGATCCAAGATAAACAATGAGTGTCAAAATCCATATTAAACCAATTATTTTAAAGTTCAGGATTTAGCCTCCTCCGCGGAATCTAGACTAGAGAGGAATTTCGGGGAAATCTGGACCGCAGAATCCAACGAAATGGACATACAAACCCCACATAATCATTTCAATCAATCAATAAAATAAATGAATAAATTGAAACTACTTAGCATAAGTTCATTAGATCATCTAAATACACAATCAATAAGCAAATTCCTCATGTAATCATCAAATTCTTCATTCCCACAAAACTTCAAAAGAATCTGCCAGAGACGGAAATCCCTAAAAACAACAATAGTTCAGTAATTTAGGAAAATGAAGGAAGCACAAAACATTCGGGAAAATCCCAACAGCGTGGATTTCAGTGGAATCAAACAAATTTACTGTGAAAGCTCGAATTCCGTAGAATGACCCAGCAACAGACACCAAGAAAATCTGAAGGAAGCAAAATTCTGCGAGGCCAACAAAAGTCCAGATTTGATAGCAAAATATGAAGAATAAAGGAGAAATAGGAAGACTCAGGTAAATCTAGCAGAGGTGGAATTCCGCGAAGGCAATGAAAACCCGAACACCTATGTTTCTCTCATTCTCACATAAATAGATCGAACAGACACGGACCAAGAGCCTACAGCTCAACAATGACTTGACCTACACCTCCAATGGATCAACCATGAATTTAACACTCACCTCTCAACAATTTGAAAGGGATTGGCTATGCCCTAGGTCAAGAACCCTAAAACCTTCACCATGAAATCACAGAATAGCTCAGGCATAACTTGCTTGCAAACAAGGATAGGAAATTTGTGGCAAATGGAAGCAAGCCTTGAAAATAGCAATGAAAGACCATCTCCAAAGCAAATATTCAAGACAAACAACCAAATAGATTGGCAAGACATGTAACCCCCAAACACACAGACATGGCACACATATTCAAGCAAGAACGAAGCAATGAATGACTTGAAAGTGCATATAGTATAGCATCCAAACCAAAAGAGGAGGAGATCATATCTACATACCATGAGAATAGAAGGAACTGAAACCAGGGATGCCAACAAACAACCTTCAAGCACAAGCAGAATACAAGCAATGCTTAAGAAATCCAAATGCAACACTCGAAATCACTTCAAAATGCAAAATCCAGCAACCCATCTCAAGCTCCAACATTCCAAACTTAAATGGAAGGTAAATAATCAAACTCAAATAGAAAATTAATTCCCAAAATTCAATATAACATTTCCCCAAAAGTTGTGCAATTGCCATTAATGTGATCGACAAGACGGTCGAGATCAAAATCCTGAAATCGGACAAAGCAATGGATTTTGGTAAAAACCGGACATGATGGATTTCCTCAGACACAGCAAAAAGGCAACCATTACCGAGCACCAAAGGGAAACTGGGAAAGTCCAACCAGGGTGGATTTTCCCGAACACAGTGAAAAGCCCGAAATGCACCCAAAACTTAAGGTTGTCAATATAAATCATAAATGAGCCATTCTGTTTGGCAGGATGAACATCAAAGTACATGCCAAAGAAAGCAAAATTCCAAAATAGAAAGGCCAAGACATCGCAAGAGGAAAAAATAAGGTTCCCTACAGTGATTTTTTTAGTGGCTAATACTCGCCAATTGTCTAATAGTTGAAATTTTGGAATCCAAAATTGGCTAATAGTTTGAGCTACAATGTGACTTGAATTGCCACATTTTTACAAAAATTTATTATAGTCTTATTTAAATCGCCAAATAATTTATTTTATTAAAAAATTTAACTCAAAAATTTGCCACAATATTCGATACCTGATTAGATCAGATTCACCTTAATTTTATAAATTCTTGGAGAAATCTATATTAATTCACCAATAGTATATCATAAATATTAGTTGCTTTAGGACCATAATTCTAATCTTTAGTTTCCACCATTGATTTAAATATAATCTAATGGACCTTGTTGTATTCCACGAGGTAAAATGTACACATGTTCTGTAATGCTCATGGGCCCACAATTTTGGGTATCACGAGCATTATAGATTGTGGGTAAATTTCACCTTATAGTGTATAACAAGGGTTGTTAGACCAATGATCTAAAAGCAGTTTTGATCCCCCATGAGAATTATAGGTCATGGTTACATTTTACCTTGTATAATATAATGATGACCATTATATTATATTATAAAACAATGGTAGAAAGTAAATATTATAGTCTACCCCTTCAAGTCATCGATAATTTCCACCCTCGGGCCCCTACTTTTCCATGATAATTATTTTTAGATTGGATAGATTCGCCATCATAATTAATGCATTTTCCTATTATTTTTCAAGATTCACCAAAATTTTCCACAAAATTTTAGTGATGTAAAAAATTCGCCAATAAAACTAATATTTTTTTTCGAAAAAAAGGAAAGTTTCACCAATAGAAATTATTTTATTTTCATCAAAAAATGAAAGATTCACCAAGACTTGATATCTTTTTTCGAGGGGGGTTTCTTAAATTTATCACTGGTTCCCTACTTTCAGTGGGGCGTGCGTGCAAAAACTGCACAACACTCCTCTTCCTCTGCCACCTCCAATATATCATCCAGAGATTATCCAGGATGCAGCCACATAGACTATTCAGGCTATTCACTCTTTGAGTGGTCTTTTTTTTTTCATGCTTCTACAGTAGCTCAGCCACATTCTGGTGATGTTGGTGAAGGCTCGAGTGTTGTTGCATCCTCCTCCTTAGGTCCACATATTTGTGTGCCACATACTTGCACTATGTGCCACTAGATATGCTTGGGTCCTCTTGTACAACCCGTTGAGCATCCCTTGGACACTTGTTATTATGACCTCCATGATGTGGACATTATGGATCAGTTGCAATGGAGTGGAGTGCACCCTACAGAGTCCTCTCCCGCTAGAGAGGGGGATGTTGGAATAGTGACATAGGTAAGATTTAAGTTGTAAATTCATAACTTGCATTTGTTTTTAAATGAATATTAATGAGATATTATCAAGTACTAATATTTATTTACATGGTCTATTTAACAGTTGATGTCTGAGGAGGAGGTCACATGGGTGACTGATAGCACCCTTAGGGCCATTTCATTTGGCTTTGACACACACACACACAGTATATATTTTCGCACTCACTTGTTTACTTTTTTAATTATATACTTGCTTGTCATTTGAATTATTATTAATGAAATTATATAATAAATTATATGTTTATCTTATTTTACTCTTGTAGGAAATACCTAGCGCGAGTGAGGTGCAGCCTCGTCCAGACTATGGAAGTGCAAATTTAGATAAGGAGAAGTTAATTGAACTCAAATTGGATTGAATTAATATTTTTAAGATCTTATATTGGTTATACATACATCGACATAGATTGGTAGTTTCATATGTACTTGTCATTTTTATGTACATGCAATTATGAGCTATATAGAGTTGTTGACAAGTGACACACCGCCTAAAGGAGTAGGTATTAGAACACCTCAAGGAGTAGGTGTTGAAACACCTCAAGGAGGAGGTATCGAAACACCTGAAGGAGATAAAGAAAAAGATCAACCTAAAGAGGTGTGTGTTTATTTTATTTTGTGTTTGGTAAATATGTTCCTATTACAAATAATCATATGCTAACTTGGATCAATTTTATGTTTTTGTTCACATATATAGATTGGCATTTCAAAAGTTGGTTTTGTATATTCTAGGACTCCCAACCCTTTGAAGAGATGTATATTTCAGGTAATCAAGATTTCAATTTTAGTGTTTAATTAAAATTCAATGTATACTGATTTTGATGTTAATTATTCAATTTTAAATTATATAGTATAACTAATCTTAATTGTGGTTTGAAATTTTCTTGTGCAGCTACCTTCAGAGCCAACAAGTGCTTCAAAGAGGCTCCATTTTGATGATCCACCAGTAGTTTAGGATGAGATAGACATTTTGGCATGTAAATTTTGAATACATATTGATATGGCATATGCCAAATTTTGTAATACTTTGTTTGAGTTGGCGTCAATGCCATTTTTGTATATGGACATACACCTGATTATTGGATAATTTTATATATAGAAGTTGACAATCGAAATTTAATTTATTCCTCATGTGCATGATTAAACTCTTTGAAAATTTTATCTTGAGCAATGGTTAAATATCAATGTACAATAGCATAAAAAAGAATGGTTAGATTATGTAGTTATATTTATATCACTGATTACATTGCATTACACATTTTTCAAACTCAAATCATTACTTCACATTACATAACTAACAACTAGATGTTCATAGATGAAAAAATTTCAATTACAATATAGTTCTTACAAAGTCAACCTAAGCAGTTATGCAATTACTTCACATTGCATAACTAAAAACTATGAGCAGTTTTCAATTGTGTTTTCTTTTCATGGAATTCTATTAGACCACATTTCTTTGAAGATTTTTTTTAAATAGTCCACTGCCTTGTCTATGCTACCACATTTTTCATACATTTCTACCAAAGCTTTTTATCAAACAGTTCACTGGCTTATTGGAACTTGTAGGCTCCGACCTCACTCAATCCTAAAACCCCTTCATCCCCTCTTAATTTTGTTTTCTTAAACTTAAAACATCATTGTATTATGCTGGCCCATAATTTGGCTTACACTTTCTTTGTAAAATCACCAATTTTCCTTTATTTTTGCCCCTTCCAACTAGGGTTTCACACTTTTACTCTTCTTGGGTTACTCTTAATCACACAGACCTCTTAAACACCATTAAATACACCTATTCCAATAGTTTCTAGAAAGTTCCAACCTATTTTCATTCAACTTCTCAAAAACTCACTCCCTAGCCTTACTCAAAAGGCACAAAAAATTTTGTTTCTTAACAGGGCAGCCTTCTCAGACCACTCTAATCCATTTATCACCCCTAAAAATGTTTTCCTACTATTGATGTTATTAGAAACATCGGGTTGCTTCTTCTAGCAATCACATTAAGTTGTAATAAATTAAATTATAGCCTATGGCTATTTAATTTATACTCATTTGATTTAAATGGATGAGGCCAACCTTCCTTGATATTATTTTGTAATTTATTATTTTCAAGAGAGGCCGACCTCCTTGAAGAGTCACCTTCTTTTGTATAAATACAAGGTGATGTTTGTTCATTTCCTCAATCAAGTTCATTCAACATAATTTGTATTCCAAGCAGAAGTTTGCACTTGAGCAGTAGCGCTTCATCTTGCAACGGCGGGCCAATTTCAAGGCAAATCATATTCGATTATATCTTTGCATCTAGGAGAGGTGCTATTATTCATTGTATCAAATTCAGCCATGAGCTAGGCCAGAGTTGTAAGCAGATTTATGCTCTTATTCCTTCATTATATAAGATACATATTTGCTAGGTTTTTCTCTCTCAAGAGCAAAGTTTATGAACCTACAGATGAGGAAGAGAAAGTTCAATGGAGGCAGAAAGATATCAAGGCAAAGAAGATGTTAGTTGATTCTGTGAAGGACCATATTGTTCCTATCATCTCTAAGTTGAAGATAGCGAGAGAAATGCTTAAGAATTTCTAGGAGATGTATGATATCAACAACACAAGTCATGCTCTAGCCTTGAAGCAACAAATTCATCATGTTAAGATGGCGGAAGGAGAATTTTTCATCACCTACTTCATGAAGATTTTTGAATTAAGAGATCAACTCTCTACCATTGGTCATATTGTTGATGACAAAGATTTGACCATGTTGGCTCTTAATGGTCTTCCTTCATCTTGGGAGTCTTACATTCAAGGAATCAACGTGAGATCGAAACTTCCCAAGTTTGATCAGTTGAGGGCAGACTGTATTCAAGAGGAGTCAAGGTTGGTTGTGAGAGGTATTGGACAAAGCCCTACAAATGAAGACATTCATGTTCTTTCCGCTCAATCCTCAAAGAGGGAAGGAAAAGGAGGAAAGAAAAGATGCTTCAAGAGGAATGGAGATAAAGGGTTAGATGGTGCTCCTGCATTCAAGAAGAAGTGGGACCTCTCTAGTGTTCAATGCCTTAGTTGTGAAAAGTTTGGTTACTATGCGAAGGATTGCCGTACCAGGCCTAATCAACATGCTTCACTTGCGGATGTGATTGAGATCTCTCCCCAAAATGATTCTAGTGAATTTCTACTCTAGTCATGGGCCTATGTTCAAGCCATGAAGGTCATGTACTAATCTGAGCGCAAGAGTAGTGTTTCATACTTCCACCCTTCATAATATTTAAGAGATAAGTATTCTTTGTTTTGATTTTAATTACCCTTCTAGGCTAAAATTCAGCTTGTTAAGTTGTGCAAATCTGACATTATTTACTTTGATTATGTGTGACGATTAAATAGTGATCACTGGGATAAGATTCTTTAGAATTAAGAATTATTTATTTAATGTTGTATCATGCTAATGTGTGAATATTTCTTTCAAGAAGAGCTTGATGCATCCTATAGGTCTAAGAATGGAGACACTGCTTACAACTATGAGTCTGAGTGAATGGATGAAGACATCTCTTGAAAGAGGAAGAATTAACCTTCAGAGGGAGTTCTATGACTCGTTGGGAATAAGTAATGGTTGCAGTGTTGCAAGGCCAGATGCTAAATTATTGAAGTACCTCTTTAGCAGCTGAGATCAGATTTTCTCAAAGTCATTCAACTTGGATTTAACATTGGTAGCTCCGCAAACCTATTCAGAATAGAGTGATCTGAAGAGGACAACCCTAAATCTCTACAGAGGTGTGCATTGGTAACCATTTCTCTAAGGCAAGCGTTGTAGGAAAATCTTGGATGATGAGGTCAGGAGGTTGATGCAAGTGCTTGAAGATTCAGAGGGAGCCTAGTGAATCTAAATAATATGGTACCCAAATATGCCGAATCACTCTGAGCTACATTGGATCAACGATTTCCCTTAAGAGTCCAAAGTGCTAAAAGGCAGCAATCTTTAACGGATTGTTACTTTGAAGCCATGATTCTTTTAGACTCTTTGTCTAAGGATATGGGATTGTGTTGGGACCATCTACAATAAGCTCTCTCGGTTTTTGCTATCTTAGAGGCTTTTTCCCATGGTGATGAGTTTTTAGTTGAGGGAAAAGTTGCCAGATGCAAGCAATGTAAAGTTGCAAAGTGGTGCAACTTTCATTCTCAAACTCGTACAACCAAACAAACTACTCCAACACATCTGGAAGGGTACGTTTACAATAGGTATGGTCCTCTTTTGCACACAAATAATCCAAATCACTCTGAGCTACATTGGACTGGCGATTTCCCTTAACAGTCCAAAGTGCTAAAAGGAAGCAATCTTTTATGGACTGTTACTCCAAAACCATGATTCTTATAGACTCTCCATCTGAGGCAATGGGATCATGTTGGAACCATCCACAATTTCATCTCTCGGTTTTTTCTATCTCGGAGGCGTTTTCCTGTGGTGATGAGTTTTCAGTTGAGGGAAAAGTTGTCAAATGCAAGCAGTGTAAAGTTGCAAAGTGGTGCAACTTTCATTCTCAAACTCGTACGACCAAAAAAATTGTTCCAACACATTCTGATGGGTACGTTTCTGCTAGGGATGGTTCTCTTTTTCACCAAAATATGCCAAATCACTCTGAACTACATTGGACCTGTTGGTGTTTAAAATAGCAACCCAGCTAGAATTTGAAATTCTCTAAGAGGTAGCCAACCCCTATCAAGGATAACTACAAAGACTAGTGGCCAACTGACAAGATTCGGTCATAGACTAACATCTCCTACACTTTTGGCTCTGCAAGACCAAGGTGGGTATACCTAAATAATGCCCAAAACTTAATTCACTCATACACTGACATTGTTTTATAAAACAGATAATTCCCAATGAAACAACACTAAGGGAAGCATTGACAACCTTAAACTTCATGAAATTCTCAGCAACTCAACCCTCTCTCAGCCATTGGAAAGCAGGAAACACAATCACACAGTAAGATGAAAATGATTTTGCAATTAATATTGTTTCTAAGATGCACAAAACTGCATAAAAAGATCAGTGCCTCTTTTGGGCCATGGAGTCAAACACATAAAATAAATTCTCCAGCAAATAGTCTTCAACCAGTGGATTAAACTTGTTAATGCTTTGCATTAACTGTTAGTGCCTTGCACCAACAATCCCTCTCTTATCATCAATCAAATTCTTCTTATCAAATCCCATCTGCACACCTGAAATCACAATCACCTGCTCAAAGTATTCTAACCATTTCTTTGAAACAGAACAATGAATAGACAAAATAATCTCATAAAACTTGAGATGATAAACTCAAAGACACTTTGTATTTTTGCATTTATATGACTGAAAGTGTACAAAAATGGAGACAATCTGATGACATTCATGAATGTGGAAGCACTTTCATGATATTAATTGCACAAACCGACTGTATTTACTCTTGAATTCATAAAATTACAGCTTACATACTTAAACAATGACTCAGAAAATACAAAATTCTATCTACCCAGCCCAATACAAAAACTCAGAACCCTGTACAATGAGAAGAGAAGAGAAGATATAGAAAATAGAGGTTATAGAAGAAGCCCCAAATTTGATCAACAATTGCCATCTGGAATCTTCATTCACCGTTGATCAATAATTCAGCAAAATATCTTCTTCTTTTCCTTCCAGCAACAAACATTCTCTCAAAACAGCATCTGCTCATGATTGCTCAGCAACATAAAATCTGCCCATGTGGAGATTCTCCAAATTTCATCCAGCTGCTCAAAATATCTCGCGTGCCCAATATTGCTTCTATTTTCTGTTCTTTATTTGCTACAGCAATATCTTGGCAAATAATGAACTTTTGCCTCCAAAGTGAATAAATTCACTTTACAAGTTCTCAATTTTAAAATTTAATCATGGGGGCAATTATAATTCCAATTTTTATCATTTAAAATAAAACCACATTGGAAATTTTAAATATTTGACTATTACTCAATGTTTTAAATTTCCTATTTTAAAACATTTACCCCCCCTGAGTAAAATAATATTCACCATTTTATTAGTGAATAAATTTATTCACCTCTTGTAGCATAGCTTGATGAATGAAATCATTTTCCCACAAATATTATTTACCCGATTAACACTATGGAGTAAACTATTAAAATTTTACCCATCCCCTTTTACATTTCCCGTGGGACCCACCACCATTTTTGAAACTATTGAAAAATTAAAGTTTTAAACTTTAATTTTCAGATTCCTCCCATCGCACACCTCACAGCTTTTTTGCTTATGTGATTGGCATTCTCGCGAGGTGTGCGAGAATGCCCTAAATCTCCTATTTTGGGTTTTCCCATGCATGGTCTCTTCCTCATGGCTCTGGTGATCTCCATCCATTTTTTGTGCTACGTACGGCCTCCACTTTCTCCTCTCGCCCCTTTTTACTTCGAGCATACTCCTTCCATGTTGCTCGGCATCCCTTGGTCTTCTCCATAGGCCATGTGCTCTGCTTTGTTGACTATGAGCTTTCCATTCTACCATTGGCACAAGCTTTCTTCCTCTCCTACGAGCTGAGCCCTCTCCTTTGCCATGTGCGGCCTCTCCATTTCCTCCTGGCAGAGACCCTACCTCTCACCAGGTGTGGGTTTCCCTCTATCCAAGTCTTCCCTGGTCTTCATTTGGCCACTTCCTTACCTATGCTTGGCGTGATTCCCATGTTTGGCACAGAAGTTCCCCCTTCCTGGCTACGGATCTCTCACATTCTTCCCATGGGCTCCTCCCCATTCCTCAATTCTGCATCCATTCGTTGTGCGTGAGCTCCCTTCCACATGCTACGAGCCTCTCCATTGTTATGTCGTGCATCCTCTTCACACTGTTGGTGCGGGCTTTCTAGTCCATGATCTCCACTCTTCCCTGCCTACTGGCACCCTCCTCCACTGGTACATGGTCTTCTGCACAATGGCTATGGGCTATTCATCCAGTGCTCATCTTCTACATACCAGCGTGGGTTTCCCAGCCTCTTCTTTCCTATGCACTACTCCATGTACCTGGCCGTGTATCTCCACCCACACATTAATGGATCTCTTCCCTACTTACCTATTTCAGGCCGCACCTTCTCCAAATGATGTCGTGCCCCACACTCTCCACTCTCCATGCGGGCCTTCATCCACTTCATTGCTATGCATGGATCCTTCATGGCACACGTAGGCTCTTAAGCCTCATTGGTGCGCAGGACATGGTCTCCTATTGGCATTTGCTTAAAAAATTTTAAAGCATCTTCAACAAATACATTTTGTGTGTAAGCATCAATCATATAATTCATGAGATTACATATAAACATGCAATACATAATCCCCATGAAAACATATTGATCATCCTTTGTCTAGCCACTACACTCACTAATTCAGTCAACTCGTACATTTTAACACATGTCCACTTTAGTGCTAATGCAAACCACATCCAAAGCCCTACACATGAATCAACCTCTTCACTCTTTGTTTCCATCTATCTTTGATGTAGCATCATGAGCATTCCATTGCTGGCCGCACAAGCCTTCTCAAGGTTCAATGCCTTAATGGATGCATTTACCTTGCTCCTAATTGCTCTCGATTGATTTTCTTTGCATTTCCTATTATTGTCTTTAGGAAATACTAAACAAGCAATTCACCAACAGTGTTGTTCTCACAATCTTGACTGCAATATTCCATTTGAAGAACGTTACAACAATGCAAAGCATGTCGGGCCCCAAGTGGCCTGACTAAAAAAAAATTCATTTTCAAACAAGATTCATGTTCAAATGATTCTACACTACCTTTTGAAGAGCTTAGAAGTGGAAAAACGAACTGGGTCGCCCTTAAAAACTGCTTTCTGGCACTTTTGCAAAATGGGTAAAACAGGTCAAGTTGCTTTAGGAATCAATCTTGAAAATTGGGCAAACGACCTCATGAGACCATAAAAACTTGCAAGCACATAGTCATTTGATCCATCAGTATAGTGCAAAAGACGGCTCAGAGAAATCAATTATGAGGAACCAAATATTAATCGGCAAAGTTGCCCGATTAAAATTTTCTGAAACAGCAGTTGTTCTTAACCAATCGAACACACCCAATTGCTAGTTTTTAAATGTAACAAATCAACCCCTAATGAGCTTCCATTAGACACAGTGGAACATTTAAATACTCTAAGCACGTGTGCAAAAGGAATTACTTTGAAACATTGCCAGTCAAAAGTTATTGACGGTCGAAGTTGGCCTTTTAGATAGGCTGTCACGAATGCAGCTACAAATCAAAACAATCTACATTTGGTTTCGATCTGCTAAAAATAGAAAATCAGATCATGAAGCTCTGAAAACTGACACCCAGGATCGTGTTGATATGGGGAATATGGAACAACATTCGTTCTGACATGACAGTGAACTGGTTGCAAAAACCAAGCTCAAACAGGAAGCTGTTTTGTAAACTGACAATCTGCCAACATCAGAACAGTGCAAAAACCTTCCAACTCCACTTTTTGAAACTCTATCATAACTCATCGTGAGAAGCTCAAATTTGACATACCTATTCACATATGTCAATTGAGTATGTCTGCAAATGGGTTTTGCACGACAATCAACAGGCTTCAAGTTATAAGCCTCCAAAGTGGGTCAATCAGGACTGATCCATCAGGTGCACTTTTGAAAGGGCAGAAGCAAAATTTTGAAATAGGCATCTCAAATTTGCAAAATTTGAGAGTGCCATCAGGACCGACGATTTCCCGTAAGAGTCCAAAGTGCTAAAAGGCAGCAATCTTTGACAGACTGCTACTCAAAAATTGTGATGCTTATAGACTCTTCGTTTGAGGATATGGGATTGCACTGGGACCATCTACAATAACCTCTCTCGGTTTTTAGTATCTTAGAGGCGTTTTCC
Source organism: Sequoiadendron giganteum (assembly GCA_007115665.2). Classification (NCBI taxonomy): domain Eukaryota; kingdom Viridiplantae; phylum Streptophyta; class Pinopsida; order Cupressales; family Cupressaceae; genus Sequoiadendron; species Sequoiadendron giganteum. Next base: position 201,117,711 of record CM021100.1, read on the forward strand.
CGTGGTGATGAGTTTTTAGTTGAGGGAAAAGTTGCTAGATGCATGCAGTGTAAAGTTGCAAAGTGGTGCAACTTTCATTCTTGAACTCGTACGACTAAATGGATTGTTCCAACACGTCTGGATGGGTATGTTTACACTAGGTATGGTCCTCTTTTGCACCCAAATACATTGAATCACTTCGAGCTACATTGGATCGGCAATTTCCCTTAAGAGTCCAAAGTGCTAAAAGACAGCAATCTATGACAGACTATTACTCCAAAACCGTGATGCTTATAGACTCTTCATTTGAGGCTATGGTATCATGTTACGACCATCTACAATAACCTCTCTCGATTTTTTCTATCTCAGAGGCGTTTTCCCATGGTGATAAGTTTTCTATTGAGCGAAAACTTGCCAAATGCAAGCAGTGTAAAGTTGCAAAGTGGTGCAACTTTCATTCTCGAACTCATACAACAAAATGAATTGTACCAACATGTCTAGATGGGTACATTTAAGCTATGGATGGTCCTCTTTTTCACCCAGATACACTGAATCACTCTAAGCTACATTGGACCAGTGATTTCCCTTAAGAATCCAAAGTGCTAAAAGGCAGCAATCTTTGACGCACTGTTACTCAAAAACCGTGATGCTTACAGACTCTTTTTCTAAGGATATGGGATCATGTTGGGACCATCTAGAATAACCTCTCTTGTTTTTTGCTATCTCGGAGTTTTTTTCCCGTGGTGATGAGTTTTCAATTGAGGGAAAAGTTGTTAGATGCAAGCAATGTAAAGTTGCAAAGTGGTGCAACTTTCATTCTCGAACGTGTATGACCAAACAAACTATTCCAAAACATCTAGATGGGTACATTTACGCTAGGTATGGTCCTCTTTTGCACCCAAATATGCTGAATCACTCTAAGCTACATTGGACCGACAATTTCCCTTAACAGTCCAAAGTGCTAAAAGGAAGCTATCTTTGATTGACTGTTACTCCAAAACCATGATGCTTATAGACTCTTTGTCTAGCTCTTTGTGTTGTTTAAAGGCACCTATCTCTTGCATCAGAAAACTCTTAGCCAATCAACTTGAACATCATGCACACCCAAATACCTTGTTTCCACTTTGCTAGATCAAAGAACCAATTACATGGGAAATGAAATTCACATTAAGTTTTTACATTTTTGTTTTCGAAAAAAGTGGCAAGCCACTGTAATTTATTATATATAAATAGGAGATATTAAAAAACCTAGTTCAAATGAGAATACCAACAGGAAAGAACCAGGAAGAAAACCTCTGGTTGTAGCTTGATTAAGTACAAAAAGCTCTTTACATTTTAAACATACCCTTTATACAATGCCAGACATTTGACTCGTATTTCAAAAACCATCACTGGATATAGATTATGCCTATACACAGTTATGACCTTGTTACATTGTTTCACATTTCAAAATTATAATTTTATAAAATTTGCCTATTGGAGGCATTGAGGGCATAGTCTTCCACAAGAGTAGTGTGTTGACGTTTTGGAGTGACAAGCACCTGTACAAACCATCAAGGTAGTAGTTAAACTACATACAATAGAAAAGATGCTTAGAATAAGCAATCTATATTATTGTAATCTATCGCATACCTCTCTGAAAGGATCAGAGTTGCCTATTGTTGCAGCAAGTGCATGATCAATCATGCTAGGAATATTGCAAAATTTGTCAAATGATAAATCTATATTGTCACAACAAAAAAATGCTTAGAATAACCAATCTATATTATTCTAAATGACCTAATTGATGATGAGATGGTAATGCAAACTATAAAAGATGCTTTGAATAACCAATCTATATTATTGTAATCTGTCGCATACCTCTCTGAAAGGATCAAAGTTGGCTATTGTTGCAGCAAGTCCATGATCAATCGTTCCAAAAATATCACTATTAAAGACACCTGCATTGCAATAGTATACAAAATATCAGTATTAAATAAAGAACACTAATGAACTTAAGCATAATGGACCTAAGCATTGTACCTTCCATTCTTGAATATGCTAGTCAAGTGTGCCTAAAGGGTCATCTCTTTGCTTAAGAGTATCCAATATTGCTTCATGATCAGTATTATTAAGTGTCCATGGTTGTTTTGTCTCTGGTTTGACATGATGCTTCAAAAACTTAACATTTTTTGCTATAACAAGGTGTGAATACATGAGAATGGTTTTGTGTTTCTCGTAGTCTTCAAATGCAGGTATGCCATTCTTTCTAATCATGTATGTTTGCAAACAAGTTCCTGCAACCACAACTGAACCTATAGGATAAACGAACCCATCATCATCTTCCATCGATTGTGTTAGCTTGTGCTTTACCTGCACACATTGAGCCAACCAATATTATGATCTCTCTCCATTCCCTTGTGGTGGAAAAACTACAAAAACATGTCTTGGTTGTAGTAGATCTAAAATCCGGTCGTAATCAAGTGAACTTTCCATTGTGTCATTTTTCATCGATATAGTTTGAGATAAAAGAGTTAGATATTGTGGAACCCATGTATCCAGCTAGTCACTTGACTCCCATTGATCCCACTCGCACTAAATACAACTTTGATAAAAAAAAGCCAATTGTCGTGTCCAAATGGTCCATGTGATTACATATGAGCTTCGAAACGAATGCATCTTTGAAGAATCTTTGATTGTATGACAATCCAATCTACCTCCCACTATTCTGTCCTTAACCAACCAAAATAATTTGCACACTCATGAATCAAGTATCCCTCCTTGTGACAATGTTGAACTACACTAATCAACAATAGAATGTGCATCACTGAATTTTGCACCTGAAATATTCAATTGCTCCTTAACTAGATCTCTCTTTACACATGCACATGATCCATCATTATCCCCTTTCCCATGCCCAACTTCAAAAAAACTCCAAATATTAGGTACACCCCTCTCTACATGCATTCCACTCATCTAATAAAACATACGAGCATTCTTCAATTGACCTGTGTAGTTATCTAACCAAATGAGATGTCGACCCAGTGCTATATCATGCTCCTCCAAGAACTCAAAAAAAATCTCGAAACAATGTTGGACATACTCAAATGAGTGAGATCTATCATCACTCATATAAAAATGATACTCTTTGATTATCTTTCAATCCTCCTCTGTACTATCAGGTGCATGTCTAAACGTTATGTGGAAAAAAATAGAAATCTGAATGGAATTGTAATACTAAGATTAACCTCATTTTGTGGTTGCAATGTGTAGTTTTCTGCAAAATCAACCACTGATATAATAGTGCCAATTAGAAAAGAGTCTTTACATATCCTGAATTTTGATCCAACCACTGAGACCTATGACTATGCCTCGCATACTTGTAGAAAAGATTATCCTTAAAATCTGAAATAAAATCAATAACACTGCATTCTTTTGTAACCAACTCGCATCTAGAACCTTCACCTCCACTTTGCAAAGTATATTTGACTATCTCATATCTCTTTTTCTCAACAAGATTCTTTCCAAATTCATGTTCAGAACCCTCATGAAAACATTGAACAAAATTTGACAAGCCACCACATTGTGAGTACTTCGCATTTAAACAATCATTTCTATAGAAAAATGAACCATCATCTCTAGAACATAAAAATAGATCTAGCAAGTCCCTTGATGATTTCGGAAGAAGCATTGAACCACACTCCTGCAAAATTTCATTAGTATGCAAAGTAGAATGGATATAGCATAATAGTTCATGGTACATTGAAAACTCCACATGGTATTTGCAACAACAAGTATTACGAATTTTAAGAGGCACACAATAAAATGGCTTCAAACCTTCAAAATTCCTTTGCAATATTTCCATATTTGGATGTGTTTCAATAAATTTGTTGAACAACATTGTTTGGCTTGATTCCAAGAAATGTTTAGGATGTGGTGTATGGTCTCGATTTCCAATTCTTAACTTTAAAAAATCCTTTGCATTGGGTGATACTCTAGAGTTATCATGCCAAAATTGTTGAATTGCTTGCTTTACATTATCATTTAGCTTCTTATCAACATGTGGAAGCCTCCTGGAAAAAGCCCATGTATCATTTTGACGAGCATCATCTATTCTTTCTCTTCGTGCAAGTGCTCTATCCAAATTTTTACGATTTACGTCAAAATCAATACAAGTTTGTCTCATAAAGCGAGCCTTTTTCAATTGATGGCTTACTAGGGCATTTGTAATGACTCTCTGAGTAGCTCTCTTATCTTTTTCCTTGTTATTTTTCCAATATACTTGAGAGCATTAAAAATATTTTTGACAATAATAGAATTTTTTTCGGTCTTCTTGTTCACATGAATCTTCAATTTGGCTAGCAAAGGTCTCATCTTTTGCATCTTTAGTGATTGTAAAAAAATTTTGCATTGCTCGGTCAATGTCTTATCACTAAAATATTGGTTGAAAATTCTTCTAGCCCACAACCAAATAGTTTGTGTTGACCTCTTGCCTTCAAAATTGTTTATAATGTTATCATCAATTTCAACTAACCATTTAAGGGTCCTTGAAGGTCTTGAATTTGGAATATGTCTTTCTTCCACACAATGTTCTTCATTTCTCATGTAATCTGGTGAAACATAATTTACACTTGCTTCAGTATTATGTTCAACATCTTCATTTCCAACATTTTCACCTTGAACATTTTCAATATCAATTTGAATAATTTCATTCCCAATTTCAATATCATGTTCAACATCTTCAATTCCAACATTTTCACCTTGAACATTTTCATTATCAATTTCAATATTTTCATTCCCAATTTGAATATCATGTTCAACATCTTCAATTCCAACATTTTCACCTTTAACATTTTCAATATCAATCTGAGCATTTTCATTCCCAATTTCAATATATGTTATGCATTTTCATCTTGAACATATTCAATTTCCTCTTCACTTGAAAGACCATAGGGCTCAGGTTCACAAATATTTAACATACCTTGTCTTTTCTTCCTATGACCTTCTCTATCTCTTTGTCTATATTCTGATAATTTTTCTTTTGTAAGTGTTCTCTTACGCTTTTGCTTCCGACGACTATTGCTCCCCATTATACCTCGTAAAATATGCTAAAAAATCACTCCTTATGACAAATTTGAGTACAATATGCTCCAAAAAGTTGATCTTTGTCTCTTCTTG